>CM029120.1:20795000-21155000 GCA_016859345.1 Istiophorus platypterus
GAGTCCAGTGTTTTTGTGCCATAAGTGTTTCAATGCTGCATGGCAATAATAATAATAATAATAATAATAATAATAATAATAATAATAATAATAATAATAATAATTATTATTATTATTATTATTATTATTATTATTTATTAATTAATTAATTATTTAATTTATTTTTTTAATTTTTCTTTGTCTTTTATTTTACTTTAACTAAAAACTTTAGTCAGATTGCTATCAGCTATTGAGTGGATAATGTATTGAGCAAAAAACTATGTAAGAATTAATAGGTTTTAGTGGCAGGTGCATAACTGCACAACAGAAAAAATGTTTAAATCCTTTTATACAAACAGACTTTAACCTGTGCAACATGTGTTTATTGATAAGACTATTTGATGGAATCTTTTTCTTTCGGTTTTATGAAGTTTTGAAAGCTGCCTGTTGATGATGATTACTAGTTAGTATTTACAAGTAGATTTGAGAGCTAACTCTACAGCTAAATTTCTCAGACTCAAAATATTGCACGCCATTGAGCTTGGACATACTTTGAGTAGAAGAGATGCTCAGTTGGAGGTAGTGAAATATGAATCACTTAAGGTAGGTTGGTGTCAATGTCAATACAAGGCTAACAATAACTGGATATGTGACAACTAGATGACTCCTTGCAGGAAAAGTTAAGGGCAGCTCAGGCATTATGGAGGTGAATCACAGGAGGGGAAGCCGATCAGTCACTAGCAATAATCTCTTCCCTGACTCTGAAAACTTTACATAATTAAACACGATATCAATAAGTGATTGGGATAAAAAAACAAAACAAACAAAAAAAATGTGTAACATAAATACTGTGCAAATCTTTACAAAAATGTCCCTGCAACTGGATTAATATTCAATACAACAGTAGGTAGTAAAGCACCACACAGTTTCATTAACCGCTTGTTATTTTCTTTAATAAGTCAGTGATATTAAGTTAATAATACTTGGTTTGTATAGGGATAGACATCCCTAAATAGTGATGGAAATTTGGAGGTACTTTTTGCAGGTGATTTTATGATTTTATTTGTTTCGTTTTTTTTTGTTTTTCTGATAATGACTCCATACATTTACTCTCGGCTGCTTCGATGAAAATGTCAGAAGAATAAGCTGTGTCAACAACATATACATTATCAAGTTGTCATGGTGAACGGTTGCCTATTTATGCATCCAAAAGGTAAAGAGCAACATTAGCATTTATTTGTCATATTTCTGGCCACCTGATGATTTTAAGTCCTAACATTAACTCTTGTTTAGCTCTGTTTCTCTTGAACAACTCCTAAGATAAACATCTAGCCCTTTAGCTGCTAATATGCTCCACTATATTCAATCTCCTCTCATTAACTATTTGGAGTATGTGTTTTATAGAGTTCTTTTAGTGATAACAGTGTCCTGTTGGTGGTTGATGAGAGTGATGAGATTGAATCAAAACAGTACAGATGCGTACATGGAACCCTCTGGAGAAATAAAGTAAACAAAGGGAAAATTTGCCAAGTTTTTCTACTGCTACTGTAACTACAAGAGACATTTTTCATGGTACACAGTTATTCAATCCGTTGTTAATATAAGAAATATTGATTAGTGCAACTTTAATTAAAATTCTGAAAGATTAACTTTCATCAGAGATTTTTTACATTTTAGCATTAGCACTTTCACTCAGATAGAGGATCAACTTCCACCACTAATTCCCACATTTGAAAACATAGTCACTGAAATAACTTTTGAATATTGCAGTAATATTCACTCATAATGCCAGACATGGGGATGTCTGGATTGGGATTACATTATTAGATATGTGACACCCCTATGAAAAATACCATATATGACAGTTAATGTAATAATGTGCTGATGTGATTGCATTTTCTAGTCATCCAGAGGAGCATTTTATTGCATTCAGACACTTTATTCACTGTCCAGCTCGAATCACTTAATTGCTTATTACAAGGAGAGAAAGGATGACAGCAGATGAGATACTTATTAAGATGGAGTGAGAGGATACCAGCTCTGAGAAAAGACAAAATAAACTCTGGCAGGCTCGAATTTCACTCTCCAATCTTGCTGTACAACTTTTCTTTACCCAGAAAACTTTGTTTCAGAAGTTAATTAGCCCCACACCCTGACTTGTTAGCTACTTTCTGTAGAAGTGGGAACCCAGCTGAGATCGATCCAAAGTCTCAATTCAACTAAAGGTTTAAAGGAATCATCTGAGTTGGCTAACATCTCTGTTCATTAGTCTAATATACATAAATCATGGTGCATGGTTGCCTGAAGCCTGTTGTCCATGGCAGGACACCGTGGAGGAAGCCACTGCTCTCCAAAAAGCAGACAATCCACAACACTACTGAAAAAATGATCTGTAGACTAATGAAACTAAGGCTGAATTGACCAGAAAGCACATGCAGCACTACATATGGTGTAAATATGACACTGCGTACCAACATGAAAACCCCATCCCAGTGGTGGACTAAGGTAGAGGAGGCATCACGATTTAGGGCCGCTTTGCTGCCTCTGAGCCTGGACAAGTCACCATCATTGAGGGGAAAATGAATCCTTAAATTTATTAAGGTATCTTAGGGGATCACGTGAATGGCTTCAAACAATTAAAATCTGTGGAATGACCTTGACAGCCATCACTCTCATCAGCTGTTCACATCTACAGAGAAAGTTGAGCTGAAGCAGTTGGTATGAAGACTGGTCCAAAATTACCCCCTGACACAATGTGCAGGTCTGATCCACAGCTAGGTTACTGCAGAAAAGCAGGTCATTCAGAAATTTTAAGCAACAAACCTTGAGCATCAGTATTGAGCGCAATGCACCAGTGTGCAGCATTACAGAGAAACTAACATGGCTTTAGACTCTTAGGAGATGTTTACTGAGGATTTGTAGTCCTTTTTAGGCACTTAACAGTTAAGGGAGTAACTTGAAAATATGGCAAATCTGGTAGATTTGGCGACACCTGTAGTTACTGATAGTAGCAGCGAATGCAGTGTAACACTACAGGTCACAGAGTTTTGGATGCAGAAAAACGAACTAGTGGTTTTAATAAAGACATCAGATAATAATTGTCATTTTTCCACCATTCTGTGTCCAACTGTGATCTGAAACTATGCTGCTCATGAGGTGAGTCTGTCAACAGCAGGGTACAGTGAAAAGCATTGGTTACCTGGCTGAGAAGGTGGATGAGTGCAGCTTGTAGCCTGCAGGTCTCCTAACAGCTCACTGAGGCTGTTCTTCTTCCTCCAGTTCTCCCTGCAATATATCAAACTGATCCGCTGTCCATAAATGAGGAAAATGACTGATGTCTAGTTTTGTAGACACAGTTTTGATGAATGGTAGCAGAAAGTGCTAAATGCATAGCATTTCCTGTGACTGCTTCACAGTTAAATTCAACTAGTGTTTCACCATTTTAATGTTTTTTAATGTAGTTGCAGCAAAAGGAAATGCTCAGTTTACAGTAGCAGTAACTTAATATGGCATTTTTTGCAGGAATATCACCACAGACACCCAGTTTGTAATACTACAAATATATAATCATGCAGTGCTTTCATCAGTGGGCCATAAGCTGAGTCACCTCATTCAGCGATAGATAGTGACTTAAAATCTTTCAGATTTCCACTATTAATGCATTGGTCCTTATTGTGAAGGGTAAAATGGACGAAAAGCAGCACTTTTTTTTCATGTCTCATTCAATCCCTGATCTTTTTGTTAAGCTTATAACTTCAGACCCTTGAACTACTATTTACTCACAGCCAGCCTTACTCTTTCAGGATGAATGCACTCAACAGTTTCAAAGGTTTCTTCTCTTCAAGCAGTATTCCAAGTTCAGCAGCAGAAGGACAATGCCCAACATGTGTCAGAACAGTGCAGCATCAGGTCTTATTTAGCAGCATTTTATGTAGGTCAGATGATCTGCATCTGAGCTCTTGTTAATAATTAGTCATAGTAAGAGGCTAAATTGAAACTAAATTTTGTGTTTGACTGCAATTTGCAACAGGTTTAGTAAGTATTTTGTTGAAACTGATACTATGATTTGCTTTCAAAGGTTCAATTTTGAAACCTGCATTTTCACATTACGAAAGGTGAGATATTCTCACCTGCTCATGCACAAAAAGCTAAGAGCATAGTTCAGCCACTGCTTTAGAAGTCACACTGGTAAAGGCACTTTACCTTATTCCTTTCTATACTGTTTATTCTGACGGATGACTTTTCAGTACACAGATGTGGTCTGTCTTTTCAACAGATATATTTGCTTTGATTTGAATATCTTCTTTATTATGGCAGAACAAAGCTCGATAGTAACAACTTTCTTGTATTCAACATCCATTGGTCATGTTCCTCCTGAGCCATCAGCAGGTGCATATCCATGTCTTATCATGTAACGCTTGGCCCGTGTGGAGATTATATTTACTCTGTGCTGCCGTAAGCACCTTTCCTGACAGATTATATTAATTAAGACCTTATCACGGGCTCTTCTCAGGAGCTGCATGTACCGGTGATTTGTAATAAGGGCAATGCTGAGGTGAGTCAGCAGTGACTGGCCTGATTACAGCAGCTGGAGCTCAGGAGGAAAACCCTTAGCTCATCCTCAGTAAATAAAGACAATAACAGAAGTAGGACACTCCAATAGCTACTTTGGACTTACTGAGAGGGAACAATGAGGCAATAGTTTCAGCTCAGAATGATCGAATAAGTAATGTAATCCAAGGCATGAGATAATTTGTGCATCTGTGAGATGTTGCAAGAAGAGAAAACACAGAGGAGCCAGTTTGGTTCATAGGAATTAATCTTAATTTTATATTCTTTTGTAGCAAAATGTTTTCACACAGAAACAATTGTTTTTTTGTTTTTTTTTGTCCTAGAACCTCAGGTGAGAATCATGACTATGTCGAGTCAAGTACACACTTAAATGGTGTTCTTAGTAAGGAGAGTAGAAGGGAATGTTATGTGATGCCACAAATGACAGCAAGTTAAAGGGCCTGTTCACCCAAATTACAAAAAAAAAACAACTTTTTTTTTTTTTCATTTACCTCTTGTGGAATCTAACTAGCAGGATAGTTTTCGTTTCAATTGTTCAGGTTTTGAGATATCTCTTTCTGAGATTGACCCAAGAATAACAGATGTGATTTTTTGCTCTTCTCTCGCGTTGAAAAATAAAAGTAGAAAAATTCTGAGAAATTAACCCAAAGACTGTGTTGGGGACAGTTTTCAGGGAAACATTTTTTCTGTACATGTGGTAACTCTTTAAAAATTTTCCCAAGAAGTTTCCTGAAAACAATTATGTAATTTGTCACAAATTACGGGGAAAATTAAATATTAGAGTTACATTAATTGTGTTAAGTTGTAAAGGAGTTCTTTGATTTGAATTTGTTTGTTCCAAAAGTCTTACAAACAGGCATGTTGGATTATAAACTTAAAATCTCAAATGGATTTTGTGAATACTTCTGCCCCTACTGTACTCTGAGAGTGGACAATATAGATCAAATCATCGCCTGCTATATGAAATTTTATATAGGATTATCAATTGGCATTGTGATATCTGGAAGATCAATTGAAAAGCTATTCATATATAAATAACCAGACGGGGGTATCTTGGCCTGTTCACCAAACTGAATATTGGACAACTTAAATGAAGAGGCTGATGATGTTTTTTATTCTTATTATTACAAACAAATCTTATGAAAATACTTAAAACAACAACACATTATTGAAGGTTGCACTCATCCTCCAGTCCAGTAATTTCCTAAACAGCTGGGCACTGAGGTTTTTAGCAACCATCACTCAACCAAAAGTAAATTTTGCATTTGTTCGGCTTTTCAGCTGCAGATTGATACAAAACATTATATAATATATAATTTTTGGTATTTTCTGGATTGACTCAAAATAAAGAACAGTGAATGTGCTCATGGTAGCAAAGAAACATGTCACCCTGTGCAGCAGTGTGCCTCACTGATGAGTTTTTAATAATTTTTTGGCAACAGTGGAGCTCTGTTGCACAGAGGGATGAGATAATTAGGCTACACAGACAGTATCTGGTGCTGGGATCAATTCATGCTCTCATGGGATTTGTTCAAAATAAGAAAAATATATATTATTGCCATCCTTGTTTCTTAACATATTTAATTGCAAGATCTTGTCTCACAATATTGTCTCACGTTGCACACCCTAAACCCATTATATTGTAGTAAAGGTAGCAATCTCCGAGAAGCACATCTCAAAACCTGGGCAGATTAAACCAAGATTATCTACATGATGAGTACAAGAGGTAAATCAGACAATCACATTTTTTTTGTAATTTAGGTGAATTACCCATTTAAAAACAGCCAGTCCTCCACTTCTCACTACTTGCTGTATCATGTAAAATACCATTCCATTGAGCCAGCTAACAATGACCAAGTTGGTACACCACAGTAAAGCACCTTCTCACTGTTTGCTTCACATGAAAATAAAAGTACAACTGCACAATTTCCCCCCCTTTACATTCTCACCCAGTAATTGTACAAAAAATGCCATTATACAGAACAATACATCTAGGGAATAAAACAATACTAAAAAAAAAAAAGATGAACACCCCACATTTGAAATGTAGCAGAGACCAACAGTGTATTGAGAAAGGCATTAAAATGTTTGGGTATGTCTTGGTTGATGATAAATCTAAATAGCGACAAATTCAAAGTATTTTACTGAAATTACAGTCTGGTGAAAGAGAATTAAAGATAAATGATTGCTCTGATGAATAAATTCAGATAATATGTTGACCAATAAAGTCTCTTTATCTTGCAATCTAGTGAAATTGATTTCTGGAGTTTTCAGCTGTTTGGCCCCTTTATCCCCTTTTTGTCCACTTCACTTCATGCTCTCTCCTATGTAGCATAATGACCTTTATTAGGGTTAATAAATGTCAATTTGGACTCATTCCTATTTAACCTGGCTAAATGAGTAATCATTGTACTTTGTTATTTGTGTTGCCTAAAGAGCATTGCAGCTGAATAATACACCCCACGGTGGATTTGGGCAAATGCTTAAGTGGGCCTGATGGATTTCAAGGACCGTTCATGTCTGGCTACTGTAATATCTGCTGACTGCATCTGAAACCATACCCTGAGCGAACATTGTGTTTACATCGATGGCCTTTTAGCCTACAGGGACCACGGTCACCAGTGTTAACCAATGGCGAGAGTATCAAACATTCTGTTGGAGCCAGGTTCCAACTCAAACTTGAAACATACTGAATTGTATAGGTTAGAGACAAAATAATTATTTGGAACTTTTGCAAACAACTAAGGAACACTGTGCTTTGGGTTTGTTTACCATTGTGCATTTGTATTTTGTTGTATTTCCATCAACTTTCATATATAAATAACCTCATATGATACATAACCTGAGGTAGAAATATAAGACTGGCTTGTTGCTGTTTAGTGTTACAGAGATCTACAGATTAGGCCTATTATTTGTAAATGTATCATTTTGTCAGTTTTTGATTGATTTAAATTTGGCCAAAAGAACTGATAAATGAAGGGAAATTGCTCTACTTGATGGGACACTGTAGCCTCTGTTTTTGTGTACGGTCATTTCTGACAACTACAACCTCATTACAGAGCTGTACCTCTGCCTGCTGATGAATCGCCTCAAATAATAAATAGTAAAAATGATAGAAAAACCCACATGAAAATAAAGATGACTTTGTCTTAATTTTCTAATTGCTCCTCTGGTCCTTCTCGCTAGTTGCAGCATTCCCATTTCCTGCTGAAGATCCACAACACTGTGATGTGCATTCAGTTCACCACAGTCGACCAAATCCTCCTGGCATTCTTTTGTAAAGACATGGTAAGTCCACTTTGAATTTCTCATCTTACTTTTTCTGTCTTTTTCTTGGAGATACTCACCAAGAAATGCATGCCCTGTGAACTGGGAATTATTCCATATATGGGCCATGTATTTGCACAATCCAAAATTCTCTGAAGAACATTTTTTCAAATACAGTTAGAGACTGTCAAAGCGTTGAGATCATGGCCAGGAATCTATTGATTTGAGTGTCTTTTCACACACATTATTACTTAGACAGTATTCACATGGATGAACTTCATGCAATACCAAAGGGTGGATTACCACTGGAACATCCCTCCCTCTGCACTCATGTTCCTGTAGTTCCTGATATAGATTTGTCGTTTGGCCATGGACCTCACCGTTAGCCCGGCTGTACTCAAACTGTGCTCTCCATCACCCATTCAGAGCTCTCGAAAGTTGGCTTCTCATCCTCACTGTCATCATACTGCAGCAGCATGCCATTAACAGACAGACTGCGTTTAGTCCAGATGTTACTAATCCTGCGAGGGCAGCTGCTGCGACACTGTGTGGCCCCCACATGACCCATGTCAAACGAGTGGCTCCTCTTGGGCTTACCCTCCTGGGGTAGCCCTAGGAGACGTCCTAGCATGGTGGTGGACTCGGCCCTTCCTAGCAGGGGTTCTTTATCAGACGGGGGAACTATAGCCACCGTCATCTTAGCATTTGAAGTGGTGGAGGGGCCAGGAGTCCCTTGGTGGTCCCTTGCTACCCCTCGCAGCTCCAGTGAGGTGAAGGCTCCTAAAAGATGGTCCAGGTTCGGCCGTGCTTTGGCGCTGTGCCCTTGCCTCCTGAATTTGCTGCTGGGGAGGGTGCTGCATTCACTGGCCTGCATGCTGTAACGGTCGCAAGCCCCTCTTCCTGTTTGGCTGTCTAATGAGTTAGAGGAGGAGGATGAGGAGAGGCTACTCTGGAGGGATCCACATTTAAACTCTACCATTTCCTCACGCATGACCACCACTGTAGACTTGACCTGAGGTGGGGCACCATTGAACCTGTTCAACCCCCCATTGGTCTGCGAATATGTGTTGCTCATAGTGGGTAATTTATTAGTCTGGATACCACTAGTCACCTTATAACGCACCATGAGGATGATGATGAATACCAGCAGCGTGGCCACGATGATGCCACCAATGACCAGGATCATGGTCCCCCCCAGGAATCCACTGTGAAGAGACTGACACTGTGGGTATTCTTCCCTTGTGATGAACTGGATACAGCCGACAATGTTGGTGGCAGTGAGAGTTGTGGCAGTGTCATCCCAGATGGCCAAGACACACAGGTCATACTGCATCCCTGGGACAAGATTTGTGACTACAAAGGCTTTGTTGGTCATGGGAATCATCCTACAAATAAACAAAGAGATGAAAAGAAACAGCATTAACAATACAGATCTCTTGCTATGGGAGTTAAAAGCCAGATTAGAGAACTGTACTGTTAAAAGAAACGCTGGCTTAGTCCGTTATGCTGTGACAGATCAAAGAAGTAGCCAAAATGAAGCATGCTAAGTAGCTATTTATATGCACAGAGTAATTCAGAAAGATTACTTCATTGGTCCCAGTATATTGCATTTGATATGCATGAAGCAATAGTAATGAGATAAGTATAGAATGGCCACTTTTTGAATATTGTTTTGGCTTAATGTAATTTCTTTTAGATTCCATTTAACACTCATTAAGTTGTTTCAACTCTGTTATTATACCTTATCTTTAAATATTACTGATTAACTAAGCCTCGCTGCTTTTGACTGAAACTGAAAGTCAATCCTGCAATATGTTAACTGTTTAAAATGTACTGCCAATCTATGAAATGCTGTAAGAACATCTGTTTTTGTTGTGTAAACAAGCTGTGATAGAAGCTTTTATCCATCAAACCCATCTGTCTAGAATGTACCTCACACAGAGACATCTAATGAATAACTACTGGAGTCATCACATCATGTTATGATAGAGATGTAAATACCCCTGGCAGTATTTACACATTTCTTCCCGTATGGTTTTACTATAAAAGATATTTTATAAAAAACTATAGTTGTCACTTGGAAAAGACATGAAGAAACGTATTCTCATTTCTGTCACATTGTCTATATGTCATTTGCCAAAACATGTATTTTAGAACCTTGTACATGACCAGGCAACGGAATCTAGTTAAGATATTTAAACTTCAAAACATTGAATTACTCTTTGTGTTTGTGACATTTATTTTATCTTGACATACAGTTTTTTGCAGTGATTGACTAGTCAACATACTGCAATTACACTTTGAAACTCTACACAAGTTGATTTTTAAATGCTGTGTTTAAAGGAGTTAGATCAATGCCATCACCGCTGACACTTCTGTTGACATGTACTGCAAGCTCTCTCTTAAATGTAAGTAACCCTACTGACCCATTCTTTTCACAACAGAATGGATCATTGATACATAAAACTGAAGTGGGCTTAATATCTCTATGTATAATGCCCGGATTGTTCAAATTTGAACCTCAGAGTCTTTGTTCACTACCAATCCTGGACTTATGTTCAGTACATGTGTGCAAGTATAGAGTGGATGTCAGATTTTCATGTGGGCCAGAGTTCGTCATGTCATGTCACAGGCCAAGGGCTAACACTTACTCACTCAATCACTTTTATTAACTATTATTGTGATGGTTCCCTAACTTTACACTGGAATTATTCTTCTGTGTTAAAAGGTTATGCCTTACCAACTGCAGCTGCATGTGTTACCTCCGAGGTTACACCACTAGCTACGCCATTATTGGCATGTACTCCCAAAAAAAGTAACTACATTTAGGACTTGCGCCGGCTACTAAGATACTGTGTGGGGACCTCATGGACTGTGATTGGTCAGCATGGGCTGTCTGGGTTTTCCCCTATAAGTTTACTGATCCAGATTGTTGAGAATGAAGACAACTTTACATAGGTTGAAATACTGTCAGGTATCATCTCTTTTTCAGCAACACACAACACACATCTGGTACCAGTAAAAATTCGATGCTCAACCACGAACTTAAACATATTCGATATCTAAAGTGGGAGTCCTGTTAAGCCATTTCATTGACTACAGATCCAGCTTTATTTAACAGCTTACCAGAGTTTTATTAACAAATGCAAACAATAAGCAAACCAATAACAGCTGTTTTAGTTGTCAAACTGAAACATACCTTAGCCATAGTTTATTTAAGTAAACCATACTATTCTTGCTATGTGCAGAAATGTTTTTTTTTGTTGTCTTGCAATTGTGTATGCATCAGTTATCATTTGATTGGAAAAGCTATTTTTTAACAGCATCAGAGCTTCCAAACATGGGGTATTTGTACCCCAGGGGGTATAACTGAATAAATGGCTAAAATGGTCAGCTTCTGCCACGCCCAGTGGTAAATCCAGGGCTGCAAAAGTGACCAAACCTACTGAAAAAAACGTCCAACCTAAGCATCTATGGTTTCCAAAGTACTATTTATTGTATGAAAAATAATAGCAACAACACCTACTTTCATATAATTAATAGTGTTCAAATAAATAAACAAAAACACATTGAGGTTATAGTGGTATCATTGGCATTTGAGTTTATCTGACGAGGTTTTAAGGGTACCAAAAAGGTTGAGAACCACATGTATGCTACTATACTACTCACCTATAATCCATGGATGTACTATCAGTTTATACCATATGGGTAGAAAATGGCCCTTGGGGAGTCATAACCATAATGGTAGTTTCCAAAAGGATTCCTCAGTCATCCATCCATTGTTGGCTTGATGTTCTTCTACAGAACATGAATCCAAAGCTTTGATCCACCTGAAGTGCCTCCCACCATAGGGGCTGCATTATTCATCCTTAATTGTTTTTTTTCCATAAGCAGGAAGAGGCTGCATTGTCTCACGTGTTTCCTCCCCCACATGACTCTGACTGATTTTTAATGGTGCCATTGCTTGAAGGCAGCCAATGCCCTGGGAAACTGTGTCGGCCAACTACAGCACAGTAGGTGTGCATGTGCAGGCACTGAAGTCATTTCAATATTAACTGAAAAGCAATAGTTGGGCTAGTTATCTTTTCCTCCCAGCTCTTATTTTTGTCTTTTGAAATGTAGAAAGAAGGCACAGACATTATTTTATTAGCTCACATAAATCTATTGTTTTATTTCACTTTCTATTGTCTATACACTACATTCCATGTACCCTGATTATGAAGGTCTGTCTTTAAGAATTACAACTTTTCCAGGACATTATTTAGATTCTGCAAATCAGTGAATGCAGGTTTCTAAGGACACATCAGTGTTACTTTCGCAATTTCATGTGCAACAGAGAAATTCATGAAGCATTTACCAAAAACATGGATGCGTCATCCAATGTGTCTCTAACTGAGAAGAAAAAAAGGTTTTTAATTTATATTGTTCTCTTTTTTCTGGCATGACAAACTGGAACAGAGTGTGCAAGCAAGGAAATCAGATAAATCCCTTATTATTGAATTCGTAAGGATGGTGAGTTGGATAGTATTTGAACAAAGAATTATCTTTCTTCATTACTGTGGACAGTTCTAATCTCATATTCCCGGCTAATAAACAGCCATATTGCTTTCCCATATTCCGTCACTTATCTTTCATTAAATGGCTCTTGCTGGAAAGCACAGGACATGTACACTGTGCAGGACTATAGTGCAGAAAAAAATGACTGGACAAGTTGCCGCTAATTCATGATGAGGTGCTGAAACTATTAATTGCCATTGTCGGAGTAAGCACAAAGCTGATATAGTACCATCTTTAGCGTATTGATGGTAGAAATCTGGATCCATCAACCCGTTTAAGTGCACTGAGCCACTGGAACCCAAAGACGTACTGAATTCAAAGAGTCTGATATAATGTACATGGGAAATCTTATAAAATGTAAAAAATGTAAAATAAAAGCTGCCAAATAAAATGTATTATATAGATTTGCATACAGGACTCGTAAAAAAAATATAACTATTTGTTTGTTCTTACAGCAAAGTCTAGCATATCTGGTCTCTTTTAATGTCCCTAAATTGCTTCAATGTTAGAGGGCTAGGCTGTTTCCTATATTTCCAGCTCAATTATCTTGGTTTAATATAACTGACTTCACTGTCTCATTTGACATAGGAAATTGATTTCACAGAGCCCAAAGATCTCCAGCTGCAGTGTGGAAGCTTACACTTTATGGACTTCAGCAGCTTAAGAGGGATACATTAAAATGAGGGTCTATAATCCTTTTTCTTCTTGGATTTTTAATTAATGTTTCAGGGTTAGGATTTCATTTTGAGTTTTATAAAAACGTGAAGCAGCATCCTCACCAATTGACAATTTAAGGAAAAAAGAACAAATTCATGAAGGATTAGGAAAAAAATTAATGTTGATCTCCAAGTAACACTTCAAAGAAATTGACTGCCTCAAGTACTCACCCAGCAAACAATTAACAATCAACTCAAGATGCTGAACAGTGGCTATTCAGAAATTAAAGATTATACCTCTCTCCTAATTCACCAATTTCACCAGAAAGGTCTCAGCTCCTACTTTGATGAAATTGAGTTTCATTAATCATTCTTACCTATAAATGAGGACTTCATCTTCTGAGCAATTGTACTGAAGCTGAAACATTTTGACCTTTGGAGTTGATTTGCTAACAGTCCACTTGACCAGAGCAGAGACAGCAGTCACTTCTGATACAGAAACCACCTTCTCTGGCACAGTTTTGGGCTCCCCTTTACTGATCTTGGTAGAACTAGTTATGTCCGAAAGCCCAGACTTGGACTGTGTGGTACGATTTGTACTATTACTCAGATGAGGGAGTTGAATTATTGATAGCTCAATGGATGCTGTAGATTCCCCAGCAGCATTAGCAGCTATGCAAGTAAAGGTACCATAATCCTTGGATGTGGTGATTGCAATGTCTAGGGTGCCATTCTCGTATACCGTTGCTCGGGAGGAGTTGCTGATCAAACGGTCATCAGGAGTAACCCAATGCACAGTTGGCATTGGGTCGCCAACAGCTTTGCAGCGCAAGCTAGCCGTTTGGCCTTCTAGAACAAGCAACTTGTGGGTATGTTGAGTGATCAAAGGGGGCTCACAAACAAACTCCTCCTCACGAACAGACCAAAAGTAACGCCCCTTTAAACTGGCAGGAGAAGCACAGGTTTCCATGTCATCCTCACGTTCCAGCCTTCGAAGCCAAAGCACTTCACAGTTGCAGTGCAGTGGGTTTCCACCAAAGCTCAGAGAAAGTGGAGGTGCGTAAGGAGTGCTCATCACAACACTGCTCTGGGAGCGTGCAAAGATGGGGTCTGGAGGGAGCTTCTGGAGACGGTTGGAAGTGAGGTCCAAACGGGCCAATTTATCCAGATCTGTAAAAGTCCCCTCAGCGATGAAAGAGATGAGATTATGATCCAGACTCATTTGATGGAGGTTGACCATCTTGCGGATGGCTTCCCAAGGCGCGCTTTGCAAGTTATTATATGACAAATCCAGATCCTCCAGTGTTGGTAACAAGTCATCAAAGGCTGCTTTGGAGATTCGACTCAATTGATTGTTGTTGAGAATCAGGTGCTGCAGGTTGACCAGCCCTCGGAGGTCATCTTGCCCTAGCTCAGTCAACCGGTTACTGTCCAGATGCAGGGATCGCAGGGTTTCCAGGTCAATGAAAGAGAAAGGCTGGATGGTGCTGATGGTGTTGCGGGACAAGGTTAGATCCACCAGACCTGTCATGTTGGCAAAATCCTGAGTAGTGATCTTGAGGATGAAGTTGCCACCCAGCCGGAGCTCCACAGTTCGCCGGTCAATGTCTGGTGGGACAAAGAGCAGGCCTTTGGAGGGGCACAGAGTCCCCAGAGACTCAGAGAGGTTCTGACAGACACAGTATTTGGGACACGCATGGACCATTGTAACTGTGGTTCCCAGAAGCAGGAGACCGATGACCACTTTGTCCATGTTAATTCATAGAAAGGGAACCTGCAAAACCAAAAGAAAACAAAGGATCAGTTTAAATTTGATAAGATCAACCAAGATTTTAGCACTTAACATATTTTTGGCTGCTTGATGATTTAAGATTCAGCCTCACACCAGTGCTTCAGTTCTGTCTTACAAGAAAAGTAACATAATCCTCAGACCCAGAGAAATTTTCACTTACTCATCAATATTTCCCCCAAAAAAGAAAAACACCTGTGTGTGGAAGCTCCCGTTAACATGGGTTAGATAATATTCCATTAAGATCTTTAGACCATGTAGGCCAAAAATTTCTCAGTTGATGAGATGATGTAATTATCATCCATGGGGAGACCTCTCATTATTTTCCTCTATTATAACATTCATTGCATGTATTTTGCAATGCAAAGAACAGGTGATAAATCACATGAGGACTGTTTAAATGAAGCTTAGGATTAAAGAGCGCTAAGAAGCCATTTTTAATGACGCACATGCTTATAAGCTGTCATTACAGATATACTATCATGCATGTGGTGGAAACTAGTTCAAGTGGGTGGCATATGTAAATGCAATGAGCAACGGTGGAAATAATTAACTGGGGTAAAACTTGCAGGATTAAAACAACTACTCATGGTCTGTTTTTTTCCATATGTATTTACACTATTTTCCTCTTTCTGTATCTTTGTGTTTGTCTTCATCCTTTTATGTGATTTGTTTCCCCTGCTCATTATCGCTCCACTGTTTTGGTAAAGGATAATGCAGTTTGGGAAAAAAAATCCACAGGACATAGTTGTTAAGACTTGTCAGACTTGGCTGACAAAATCAGCATGCTTCTGTGAATGTCTTAACAGCCCTCACACCTGGCTAACTCCTCTGAATAGATGGCCACGCTTGGCTTCATCCAATGAGATTTTAATTCCCCCAGACATTTGTATCATTAATTCCTAATACACTAAAACTTAAAAATCAATTTCAATCATTTTTTTTTTCACCAGCAACATTTATTAATGAAAATCTCTGCATCTTAGTCTGGTTGGTTTTCGCTAGAACAATGGGGAGACATGCTTGTAATGTTAACCAAATGTTTGTGCTATTATTCATTACTATTCATAAGTGTGAGATGCTGTATGAAGCAGGAGGACTTCTTGTGTCTGACTTTCCTGTAATAATAATAATGTGTGAACCTTTATTTTCAATGACTCATAATTACAAGAGTTAATATGTATAAACAACCTCTCTCCTTTTCACTACCAGTTTTCAATTACATTATGAAGTGCCATTGTATCTGGACTGGGTATTATACTGAGATAATTAGAGTGAAATGTCAGGCAGGGTAAAAAGGAAATTCATAGAGTCTCTGCAATAATCATTAAAACTATGGAAATTAAGAAATAACAAGAGAAACTGGACATTTTCACAACGATTATATAAATTAAAAGAGCCAAATATACAGTGGGACCAAATATGGGCAGTAAAGTATACTATTTTATAGCTTTTTGATTTCACAGAAATGCAATGTGAAATATTGTACATTTTTTAAAAAAGGGCTCTGGAAGACCACATGTGTCGGCATACATGTGGTCCTCCCTTTACCCAAGGAGATTTTGGCTGAACTTAACTCTTATTCCAAACTTCAAAGCAAGACTATGTAACTTTTGCTCAACAGCAGTCATTTCAATACATGCTTCAACAAAGTAATAGTGGCACAGGTAGAGAGGGGCTAACTGTGTTAATGGCAAATGACAGACAAGAACTCATAGTAAAAAGTTGTCCTATAACCTCAGCATGTACATTCCATGCTGGTTTGGATCACAACAAAGACTAATCTACAGATTAACATTAGAAGTGTCCAAACCACTAATGAGACTCTAGCAAATAGCAGCAAGAAGATAGGGAGTCCTGTACCAGTGGAAAAATAAATATTTAAATCAATTTCTTCTTTATCAAAAAAGTACAAGTCCAAACAAATATCAAGTATATATACTAATTTCTTGTCAAAAAATAATTTAACTTCACTTTGACATATAAGGTTTGAGAGAGAAATGTAAATTACAACCATTCACAGTCAAATAAGAGCTTTTTCTCATAGTGGTCACGATTCTGAGCAGCCTGTTAAATTAAATTTGAATCAGAATTGCAGAAAACAGTGTGAAACTCTGAAAAAGGTGTTTATTTTAGACAAGTAATTGCAGGCTTGATCCATACTGTGGTGACCCTCTCAGCACTATGCAGCAAATCTCCGAAAGGCCTCGTGGTTTGAGCTGTCAGTGATGACAGGCAGTTTCTTGCATGGGCTCATTTTAATGGACAGCATCTAGAAACACAGCCTTTTCAAAATTTCTTTTGATCTTCTTCTCCCATGAAAGGGGACAATTGTGGGTGGGGAAGCCTTTTCAAATAAACTGGAAAATATACAAATTTGCAGAATTTGCTGGCTGGTTTCAGTTGAAAGTTCAGTATAATTTACAATCTTGCAACAGTTTCTCATTAAAGCGAGTATCACTATGGGTAGTATTGTGGTTACTGGGATGAAAAACCTGGCTGAGAAGAGGCAGAGGTGACATTTGGGGAACAGAAGAGTTTCGGTCACAAAGAGATGAGAACCATGGATTTTGTTCAAGGTCCAGGTCCATTTACCAATGGCTTTTATCAAGCCTGCAACACCTTCTACTATTCAATGTAAGGGACAAAGATGCTGCTAATATACTGACAGGCACACATTCTATAGAGTTCAACAGTACATTATAGTGATGGCTTACAGAACTGTGAAATATATTTTTTACCTATTTGAATGGTTGTGACCCTGTGGCCTCTTTACTGATTATTGTGTCTTCCACAATCTCCTCTGTGGAAAATACAACACGGTTACTGGGCTTTTTTTTTTTTCATTTATAGCATTTTATACAAACAAAACTGCTTATGAAAGTTTTATTAAAAATTAATAGGATTTAGCTTAATATATTACCTGTTGTGTTACCAACATATAATAGAACATATTGAACATAAGCTAAATAACAGAAAATGTCCATTAATAGCTGAGCATATGCTGAAGCAGTGTGCTCAAGTTGGAGTAATACTCGATATCTAATGAGTTCAGGGTCTTTATTTTTAATCAGTCCAAAATCACAAGAGAAATACTGTAAGTATTGTTGTTGTCTGGAATTCAGGAAATGTTTTTCTACTCCAACGTTAGCTGCAATCATTAGCATTTGCTGTGTACTACCTACTTTAGAAATGCCAACGTTGTGAATTGGTGAAAACAGCAGTGGAACACATCATTGGCTAAAATTTTTACATCTTTTACATGGTTCTTTTTTTAAAAAGAGTCAGTAAGCCTCTTCCAAGCAAGTCTCAGTTAGGGTTGATTTGCTTGCTAATTACAATGGTTAAAATTTACATTTGCAAGTTTAGCTGGGAAAAAATCATGGCTGCCAACAACAAATGAGAAGCCTGTTTTTATCCATGTCTGTCTGAAAACAGAGACTCACCATTTAAAAAGATACAGTATTTTGATGGTAAATTTTCCATTGAATTATCAATGTATATAACATGTATTGAGGAGAACTTGAAAGCCTGATGAATGTAGCAATCACTAATTTATAGGTTAAGATCTCAGAGGAGCCTTCTGTTATGGAGACTGCAGGCTGTTTATACATCTATTGTTCAAGTTATTTTTTAAACACTGTATTACTCTCAACACAGTATTTTTCTAAGTTTGGCATTATCTACATACTGTTGAATAATAGAGTTGGTAGGGACAGATTTTACATCTAGTAAACCATGAAATAAATTAAAATGAGCAAACATGATGAACCGTATTTTCTTGATTTTGGCAGCAAAATTTGTTTATATGCCTTCATTGTTTTTGGTTTTTGTACTTAACTGTGTAGAGACTGTCACAAAAAATTGTAGGCATCCAGTGCAGAGCTAAGAGTTGATACGTTTCCTCAAACTTACACTACATACAGAATAATATGTACTGTTGTTCTCCCTGTGAAAGTAAAAACACATCACTTTCTCAGGAATAGAAAATACCACATTTGGTGTTTAGAAAAGCAAATATAAATACTTTCAAGAATTAGCCATTGTTTTAATCACATGTGGTGGTATCACTATCAAACAGTTGCACTCTCATTAATTCAATGGAAATATACATTTAAAAAAAGATTAAACAGACGTAACATGTTGATTCCTTGATTGAACATTTGTTTTTTTTTTATTGGTTTCATTGGAGATAAGAGGTCAAGCTGATGTCTTTTTTTAAAAGTTTTGCAGTCATGAGAATCTACATCATTAGTAATAAAGGCTATTGATGTCTTCAAAAGCTTAATGATATGGAAAATATCTATCATTAGAAGAGTCAGGGTGACAGCAAACATTTCACAGTGCCACTCAACCTTTTAGACATTGTTGGAGTTCCTGAGTTTAGGTCTCCACATCAATCTCCACGTGACTTTTTACAGATTTCATTAATGTATAATAAGTGCATATTATACAAAGAAAAATGGAGAAACTCTATATTACAGTAATCCGTTTTCTTTCTATGTCTATTTCCTGAAAGGGAACATGTATTTATGGAACTGATTTCATGTCAGTAGGAACAGAGCAGACATATCCCATAGACCGTTGATGGACATTGATTGGTCAACTGCCCTTTGGTTTTTGTTTTAAACCAGTGTGCAGGGTAGCATACGTCATTTGTGGGCTTCTGTGTCATTCGCGGTAATTCCACGGAGTAGGCCTGCTATATGTCAGACACTAAGCCAAACATTCTATATGGCATGAAGAAATTAGAAAGAAAAATAATATCACTGTGTTTTTCATTATATCTTCCATTTGTTTGCAATAATAGAACTGTTTAATAGCGTCTTGTTTTTTCTGTGAACAAAAAAGAACATATTGCATATTACATGTATCATATTGCTTAGAGAGTGCTGTTTATTTATTGAAGTTCAAGGACTTGAAGTAGGATTCCAAATAGGCTATGCAGAAGAGTAGCGTAACATAAACATTAATATTTGGGGCACCGTGGTGGTCAAGGGTGAAAAGCACTGACAAAAAACAAAGTCTCAGGCCTGGGTCCAGCCAGAGACATTTCCTGTCCTTTTGCCAGTGTCTCTCTAACTCTATACTAAAGCCCAAAACAACTCTATATTTTACTATACATAAACTTTACAGTATAGAAAAATGGAAAAATCATGTTCTTAAATTCTATGTTAAAACATAGAAACATTGAATTTTGAGATTTTTAGGAGGTTTTAAGAGTCCTGATATTCCATGTTATTTTGCAGGAGATTATCCTCGCACTGGTCATTTGTTTTAAATGTCTAAAACAGTGTTTCAGATTGAGGCCATGTGAAAAAAGACTGTCCTGTCTCAGCAGCCTTGTAATACAACTGTGTTTTGTAAGGAAATGTCATTTTTGCCTGAATCATGTTTCCCTGCAACTTTTTTCTGCCATTGGAAGCACTATATTCATGTGCAGCATTAAATCCACTTTCTATCAAGGTTGGCATACGGAAAATATTTTGCAACACTCTTATACATTTTGGAAGTTGATGACAAACAAGTAGTTTTTAAGAGTTTAGAGTTAAGAACTTACTGGAACACTTGTGAATAAAAAAGAAAGGGAAAGACAGGCAAGCAAGAGAGATAGTCAGATATTGTCAAAAACAAGGTGTGTTTTGTGAGTGGGAGTCTGTTTTACAAGAGTAACCTTCACTTGAACATGGCTGTACAGCTGCGTTGCCATCTGTTAGAGAAAAACTGCACTACATATAATGTGGGCCCTGAGGGAGAGGACAGTCATTCTAATGGCTTCTTCATCCCATGGCATCAACAAACGCAGTACCTATTAATCAGTCTCAGGCATCAATGTGAAAATGTTATATCATGTAGACTCCAGGGAATTGTTTAGATTTGCCAATGTGCAAAAATCACCAACTGAGGCAGCAACATTGAGGGCAGCCCTAATGGTGCTCACTGCGGCCATTTTAACTGAGCTCTGCCCCTCGTAGCCTAAGTGATATTTGCAGCTGTCAGCTGTATTCAGAATGGTAATCTTGCAACACGCACAGAGGGAGTGAAGTATGCTATTGCTGTCTCCTAAACAACGTTGAGCGCACACTGAGCTTATTAAGCTAGAGTAACCACCATTACATCTCTGCTTTTCCTCTGCTAAGCTTTGATAAAACGTGTCACAGGATGACAGCTTGGTAAACTTGGGTGTGTTGTATTCATCCACTGATGTCATGTTGCATCATATGCGCATTCTGACACCCAAATTGGTAACAACAGCAACTCTATTTGGAGGAGCCAGCGCGTATGAAGTTGCTTTGTGCAGCTTTAAACAGACAAACAGTTCTCTTTCTTTCATATGATTCACCTACAATCTAGCATCTTGGCATCTTTGGAAAATCACATGTTAAAGTGAATATGCGGGAGATTGCTCGCAGGATTCAAAAAATGAATCTCGCAGACATGGAAAAATCTTGGCAAAAGGTGGAGATTGTAAGAATGAAAAAATAAGAGGCAGCACATTGTGGTTGAAACCTGACGAGAACCTAAGTAATCTTTCAGTTCAATCAAATTTACCCTCACAGATTGCACAGTATCATCTGTGTCTGCTCAATTATAAAAGACTATCTGAATGGCTCCACCTTTCTATAACAGCGACAGCCAGCTATAAGCTTGTCTCTCCGACACCTTTCCTGACATGCTTCTCAGAAACTATGAACCAGATGCGGACTTTTATCAGTTTGGAGGCTATAGGATAAGTCAGCCTTAGTCTGCACAAGGGGACCTGGACAAAGAACAGGCTGTCTATGAGCAATGCTTCATCAGAGTTTGTACTGGTGTTCATTGATGGAGAATTTTTAATTCTGAGCCCTGCTCTGATAAACTGATGTCACTTTATTGGGGGTTTCATCACTTGCAGCTGTTTTCTGCGCGGTGTACAGACAACTCATTATCAAGACTTAAGTACCAGTCTACTTTATATCCTCTTACTCCTGTGCAACAAAGGTGCTGTAGCTCAGCATCATGGTCAGCATTTCTCCCTCCTCACAAGAAAAGAGTTGCAGAGTGGAAGGACTTAATTAAGGTGCCCCAGGGTTGCAGAAGTAATTTAAAATTCATTTTCTGCATACAGACAACGTTAGGTGGCTGGCAATTTGGGACTCTTTCAAGAATTCCTTGGACAAAGAAGTCCAACAGTTGAATCATGAGTATAAAAGATTAATAAAGTGTCAGGAAAGTGATAAAAAGTCTAAGATACAGCCCTGGGTACATTAAAAAAAACCTTCGGATTGGTTTCTTCCCCATTGCAATGGAGGCTAGGACTCATATATTTTATTACATGTGTTGAGAACCATTTGCAGGGCTGTTGCGGCCACTGTGGACAATGAAATCATTTCTTTAGTACTTTATGAGGGAATTTGTGAGTTTTAGCCTCCTAACCTGCCAACACACTAAACTCAGAGGGTGAAAATGACAAATATTACTACCAAACATCACCATGTTAGCATTTTCATCGCAGACATGGTAGCATACTGATGTTGGCATTGATCATAACCCAGCTCTCTGCCAAAGTATAGCCTCACAAAGTCACCAGCATGGCTGTGGACTCTTTGTTTTGTTTCAAGGAAATTTTACGGAATCCAAATGAAGGGAAATGTCTCCATAATGTAGTAATTGTAGATTTTAGCAACCTGGGAAAACTACGTCATACAAATTACCCCAAATAGTCTACAACCACACTAGGTGATGAGCAGATACAATCTTGACCATGTCCATCGTATTAGTTTAACAAGCTAGCTTTCTAACATTTTCTTATTAGTAATAAAATATAAATTATCAAAATGATTAAAAATGATTTATTATAGTATCTGATCAGAATGTTCTCTTCCTTCATATCTATCAAGGTGAACATAATGAATGCCAATGACTGAAAAATATTAAAATGGAATTTACAGCATGGAAAGATAGTTCAAGAACCACTGGACTATTTCACTCAATGGTCACCTGCCTGTCATATGTATAGTTTGATGGTTTCTTAGACTAATTTAATTATGCTAGCTATTCAGCCTTTATTGGCAGTCAAGACATTATTAATAACTGTAGATAACTTTCAAACTCCCAACCTGCAGAAGGACACTGTCTCTCTCTTTCCCTGCCTGTTGTTACAGGCAGACTTCATTCAGATGACTTCATGGTCTCTGTATGATGCAATATAACTGAAAGAGCCAATACCTCCACATAGAAAACTCACAATAGCCAAGTTTGTTTTCCATGAGACATTTGAAAACTATAATCAGCCTTCAGTCTGCTGGTAAATACACCTAGTGTTCGACAGTCTCTGCATCCCAGTTGCCAGTCTTGATATTGCTGAGTGGTTCTGTGCAGGGAGTCGTAATTTTAACTGCACTTTATAAAAAGAGAACTTGATGAAACTGAAGCTACAATTATCTTTGTGGAGAAAATTATCTTTCCATTAAGCAACTGAACTTTTGCCACATAATCATGTCCATAAGCATCTCTACCACAAATCTGACCCCAGATATCCTTTAAACACCAGAGAGCTCAATCCAAGTCAAGCGTTTTCATAGGAATCAGTGAATTAGCTTCACCTTGAGCCCCATTTCTTAGCCTATATTTTTCTATGTTTTGGAAACTTGCTAAAACTAAGCTCATTCTGAATTAGCCATTAACGCTTCTCGTTTGTAATGTACCCAGTAATGTCACGATAACTTTCACTGGATTTCTTTGATTCTGAAGAAAAATTTAAAATGTAAAGATCCTAAGACAAGTTCTGGAGACCTAAGGAGAAGTTACTGAATTGTCTGAAAGAGAGAAATTTTGACAGCAGATACTTTCACTTTTTCATTTTAAAACTTCTTGTTTTGAACACAAACATATTTTAGTCTCCATATTTCAGAATATAAACACAGACCTTGTCTTGGCTCTCATTTTTGTGCTATATTTACATGTTTGCAATGTCTGAACAGGCATCTTTTCAATAAATTATCTTGTGCATGGTATTAGGGAATATGTAAGGATTATTTATTGACTAATAATTAACACTTTCTTTCATTGTCTCTCTTTCATGTGTTCATTAATGACATGAGACAGAAGTTCCTTCTAGAAGCACTCATGGACAGAAAAGGTCAGACATATTAAGACTATGTACCCTCTTCATTCTAGATTACCTTTTACTTGTGCTAATGACATACATGCCTCTGATATCCAACTGCAAACACACATTGTCACACATGCTGATTAATCGAATCACACTCCACAACCCTGCTTGGTATTTGGTAGAAGCCTCCCCTGCATATAAATGCAGTTCAGATCTGGATCAAATTAATTGATGCTGCTTGAGGCCAGGAGTTAAAAAAATGACATGTTCTTTCTTCTTCTTCTTTTTTCTTTCAACCATTGCCGACCTAATTAACCTTTATCGCATTAAACTGTGTCTCTTCATCTCTGTTGTTTTGCCTGGCATAATATCTAGCTTGTTCTTGCAACTGTTATGTCCTGACATGCTCATCATTCATATATCCAATGTATAATCACCAATTTCCTAATGAAATTACAGTAATGATTTATAGAGCTATTTAGGATGGAAGTGTTAAGGTCAGAGAAGTGATTTGGGGATGCTAGTGGCCTTCAGATGAAAAAATAAACAAGTTAAAAACTATAATATTTATAAGAAAAATTAAGACGAGAGTTGGCACAGTCTAAGGTTAATAGCAGAATAAGAAGAAGCTTCATTGCGTTGATATTACAATGTGGACTGGCATTCTGGGATGTCGGGGACTTAAGCTTAATTCATATTCAGGAGCAAATGTGCCAGTGGAGGTAAGCTGAATCATTTGAGCTGAGCAGGTTGCACTGAATTATCAGGGATATTCTGCAGTAAAGATGTGCCAGAAGCATGATTAAGATGTGGATTCTGCAGATGGAGAACGAGGCTTTGGGAAAGTTTTATTTTCATTTAACCACCATAATGATCCAGGTTGCTCAAACCATCTGGAGTTTGTCATACGTCAGGAAACAATTGACATTGCCCTACCTAAATAACGTAATTAGCTAGAACTGGATTTCCAATCATTGTTGTTCATTAACAGTGTAGTCACAGTTACGTTTTTGCATTATTAATTAGATCACGTCACTGAATGCTAGGCGTGTAGGCAGATACTAATGGTGGTCCATTGATATCATATTACAGCGGTTGTGTAGCTTTGCTCTCGCAACAAATTGCCTGTCAATATTTGTAAATGATAGAGGGAGGGAGAACAAGCTAACAGAAGGGGAGAAAAATTTTTAGTATCTGCCAGCCCCTAAAAACAAACTACTGTGTAACTGATCCTGACACTGAGAAATGAATATGATAACTGAAAACTACTTGTAGCCTATTCTCCTCTTTATCTGAATCCATTTTACAGGCTTCAACTCACTGTGAAAAGATTTATTACTTGTAGAAACCTCTCGGCTTTCAATTTGAACCATTACAAGTGAACAAATAATGTAATGGTGTACAACAAAGCTTGGTTTCCATGGTTTCCAGATCCCAATAGGGCCCCAAAGGTCCAGGTTCAATAAGGGTTAGATGTACTATGAAAATGGCTCGGTGCAAGTGTGCGCTGCGATTTTCTTTCATTTTGCATCCACAGCCTGTGTGTACTAAGACATACAAAGACAACAGCTCATTACATAGACATCTCCAGCACTGAACTTGGTTCTTAACCTCCAAAAAGGACTATTCATAGGCCACTTCAAAGATGAGATATTTATACGATCACTAAGCTTGAAAAAAAAAAAAAATAAATAAAAAAAATAAAATATATATATATACATATATATATCATGTTGATCTTGATTATAAAACACTCACTTTGGACACAGTATAACTTCACTTGAGAAAAATGTCGCCATTACTCAAAGTATTACTCATATAATTATTTTATTATGATAGCATACATTAAATTTGTAATACATTAAGAGGAAATAAACACATTCATGGTAACAAAAAGGAGATTAAGTATAAGAGAAAGTTAAAGACAAAGTAAATGCATTCAGGCTCTCACCTGTGTGTCTTAAGTGTTCATTAATAATGTGTTCACTGATAATTGCCAAGTGGCTTGAGTTATGTGTTTTAGTTATATATGAGCCTATATGTATTTCAAATTTATTTCTGCTACTACCGCCTTATCTTGGCTCTTGGAAAACCTAGAATTGAAAGTAGCAAATAGCTTGAACTCAGTAAATACAGAGGAATATATAATACTCCTCTGTTAACATGTCTTCTACTATTGTTTGCACAAGCAAGCAAAGAGTAGTGAGATGCACACTGCACACAGTCAAATAAATGACATGAAGACTGGGACTCTGGCCTGCTGTGACTGTTTGATGCATACAGTACATTTGTTTAGGACAGAAAGCCTCAAACAGCAGCTAAGCTGCCTTAGTAAATCTGGCCCTTTGTTAACTGATGTTTCTTAATTTGATCAATTGCTAATTGGTCAGATTTAGCACCATAAAAAGAAACTTGCATTCAAAATGTATCTGAATGAGCCCATAGAAACTGCCTACATGTAGACCAAAAAAGTATGATTCCCAGTCTATCCACAATCTTTCTCCATCTACAGTGGTGAAGCCAACCATTTTGAATTAGCCTTGTTTACTAATAGGATAAAACAGCATGCAATGCAAACATAGAAAAAGCTAATTATGAACAGATCATTCAAGAATGAATGTTTAGTTTTTATCTAAATGTTTAAACAGTGGTTTAGATTGTGAAAAAAGAAACAGAAGTAAAATGCAAGGCTAAAAATGTCAGAGTGGACGTCTCCAAAACAGCAATAATTTGTTGTCCACAAGTTGTAGCAGCCTTGACACTTGTTTTTGACCGATCAGTATATCAAACTCCATCCTTAGTTCCTGTGATATCAGACTGAACCAGGGACTTTTTAAAGTGTTAGAAACATTTCCCTGGTTCCCTCTAGTTCCTTCAAAACAGGAGTAAGGTGTCTGTGCCTAAAAAGGTTTATGGGTTGTTGTAAAATTCCTGCGGTTGACAATGTTTATTTAAAGACCAATAAATCAGAAATAACCTTTGCTGAGGCACTCAAGTAATGACTACATCACCAAATTTGTTTCTCTCCAATAGTGGCTAAATAATGGTGTCTGTAGAAGCTGTGATATGTAACCAGCATGCATAAGAAACAGGAGAACAGTGTAGGGAGGACACAAATCAGTTTAAAGATGACCACATATAGTTCCAGCAGTGGATATTCTCCTTTATCCTTCACACAGCACTGCTCACAACTCTGAGGCAAGACATAGGTTCTTCACTATATCCGACATAAATGGGTAATTGAAAAATCATTGCCCACGCCTTATGCCTGTGCCTGCTCTCTTTATCCAGCCAAAGCATCTCACTTGTGTCTCTTATTCTTTTAATATTGGGTTGGCTCCCTGCCCAGCAAAAGTCCCCGCTCCTGACTGCTGAACTTTCCAGCCAGAGCCTCTAAACCTTTCAAGCATGAGATAGAGCAAAGGGTAATATATGCAGTGCACGAATTGTGTAAGTGTGCATGTTTTCTCTGTATGCGTTCTTCTTTTTTTTTCTTTTTTTCCTTTTTTTCCACATATCAAAGTTTGCGTTTGGTCAAGAATATTTAAGTATATTTTGGGCTTGTATGCCTTTATTTTGATAATGGTGAGTATAAAAATGATAGCAAAGTAAACCTAACAAGACATATTTTTAGTAGGCTTTAATATTTTCTTTGAAAAGCTACTGTGTATGACTAGGACAAAGGATCCAAGAATTGACATCAGACATGTTTGGCCAGCTATAGTCAATAATCAGAATATTTTGCTAAAATGGACAAATTAACTGATCAAAAAAAATGTATGTATGTATATATATATATATATATATATATATATATATATATATTTAAACCTATATAACAGTGAAATGTACCCAGGACACAATTATTGGCAGCCTTCATTGGGGATGGAAACTATTGGCCACAATCACAGCCTCTAAATGTCTCTTGAAGCATCTAGAAGCCTCTTTTATCTGTCTGCTGGTAGTTTCTGTCTCTCTTCCATTTATTATGTGTTCAAGCTCTTTTAAGTTTGGGGGAACTCTTTTTGCAATGGAAAATTTAAGTTCTCTTCAATGTTTTTCAGTGATATTTCAGTCAGGACTCATTGCTGGACAGTTTAAAACAGTCCATCTTTTCCTTTCCACCCGTTCTTTCGTGCTGCTGGATGTTTGCTTTGGGTCATTGTCCTGCCGCAAACCCAAGACCCTCGCCTCAAACCTATTTCACTGACACTGGGCAATGAGTTTAGCCGTGAAATAAAATTAAATTAAATTAAATTGAATAGTGAATGAAATGAATAATCTGATTCTGAATTGATTTCTTAGGATACTCTAAATTAAATCAAATCAAATTAAATTGAATTAAATGCATTAATTTTGACCAGGACTGTATTTGAACTGTGTAAAGCTTTTTGCAGAGGTGGACCAAACCATAGATTTTATGTTCTTCTTTGTCTTTAGGGGTTGCTGGTTAACTGGCCTGCATTCAAACACATGCATTCAATTTGGGTCCATTTACTGCTGAGGTAATATTCAAGCAATATGATTTTCATGCTATCAGATTAGGCCTGTCTCTTAAAAATCTGTGGTGAGATGAAAACCTACTCTGCTGGATAAATCACTACGAAATTTGGTGCTAACATTTATGTCACCCTTAGAGCAACTGTAATAATTTTGGTGATTCTTTAACTTTTCATGTAGTACCATCGTCAGATCAAAGTTTCAGTTTGTCAAACACTTTTGTTTATGATTAAACTAATGGCATTCCCATCGGACTGAGCTGTACTTTGTCTAAAGCTAAGAAGCAAATGTAAGCATGCTCTCATGCTACACTAAGATGGTGAACATGGTAAACTGCATATCTGCTGAACAACTGCATGTTAGCATTGTTGTTGTGAGAATGTTTAGCATCCTGTCTAAAGCCTCAAAGACTGGCTAGCATGGCAATAGCATCTGAGTCTTTTAAATAATTGGTCTTAGAGGATATGAAGTCATTTCAATTCAAACGTCTCAAGTGTCAAAATCTTAAGATTATGAATTTTTGAAATGTCAAAATCCTAAGGTTTTATCCAAAAAAAGCTTGGATTCTGAAACATGCAATGTTCTAAATTTTGTACTTGAAATAAATTCATTTTGATCTGTGTTAAGCTCTTTTTCAGAGGTGGACTGAAGTCACAAATCTCTCTTTGGAAATCCTTCTTTGTCAATAGAACTGATCTATGGGTGGTGATGGTGGACGTTCAGTCAGTCAGTCATTCATTGTTGAGATATTTTAGCCAAGCAGACTGAAATATCTGCTGGATTGATTGCCTTGAAATCATGTTTTTTTTTTCAATAAACTTGGACATATTAAATCATTATTGTTATACAAACTGCTTTAGTTACATTTTTGAAAATGTTCTAAATGATGTTCTTGAGTGTATATGAACATTCTCTTTGGTTTGTGCAGCAAGCGAGCACCTATAGACAAACTCCCTTTTTAAAGCTGTTTTGACTGTTACTTGAAAGATGTGATATTACTAACAAATGCAGCCATTAAAATCTGACACAAGGAGAAGGTGTTGTGAAGACACATAAGTGAGACACATAACTTGAGAAAAGGATTTTCCTCTTTGTATATGAGCAGCACAAAAAAAAGATAATCCTCCGCACAGGGTAATTAATATTGAGTGAGACAAAACCACGAGGCACAGATTCCACCAGTGACAAGCTAAGAAAATGCTATAGGGTTTTATGAATTGGGAGGATGATTATAGCTATTAGGTGTGTCTGGCTCTTTCCCCAGAGTCACATTTGGAATTAATTGCAGAATGACAAATAATATTAGTCCTCCCCAACACCCCCAGGTCAAACACAGAATTAGGCTAGTGAAGAAGTGTAACATGGGAGATATTTCCATTAAGAAGGGGCATGTACACCATTCAACAAAGTAGGCCTAGGAATCAAATTTACATACAGATGTTGCAGTATTTATCCTCTGAGGTAGGCAATTAATTCCAAAACTTCCTGGAAAGAGATTTTTGCTGTGATAAACTGGAGCCTGTGGCTCAGATTTTCCATTCACAATTAGTAAGGGAAGTCAAGACTTTGCCCAGAGCGTGTTCCAACTAGACGCAGTAGAAGCTGAAGCAGCATCAGGGAGGTTTAGACTCTCCAAGGGCACCATCGAAGCCTATATCTTTGTAATAACAAAGTTCAGCTGTAATTTTTTTAACCTCAGAGAAAGTTTGAGGATCTTAAAGCTGCAGTGATAAATGTTTTTTTTTTTTAATATTAAAAATGGATAAAATTTCTATATTTAATATGGAAGCTATGGTTAATTGATTTTATGCCACCTACCAAACATCAGCTGGTTGCTAACAGTTAGCCACTACCTAGTGAACATAGTAGACCATTCAGCAGCTAAAGAGCCAGACATTCCCATCAAGAGTTGGTGGAGACCAAAAAAGAACTAAAGGGAGAGTACTGGATTCAGCCAGAAGTATGACTCAAAATAACTGCTAGTGTTGCCTCGTGTCTGCTAGATGTGTAAATATCTACTGCTTGCTATCATGCTTGTATATAAACTTCATGAGTTCTGCCTTCAGGGGGCTAAAAAAAAAACAGTTGATGCAAGTTAATATCTTGGTAAAGATGAAGTAATTCTTATCTTTATATCAACAGAGGACCAAATGACTGTGTAATACTAGTCAGACATAGTTACTAACCCATGAAGATTTATCAACTATGCAGTTCCTGTAGGCTCTGCCAAAGTTTAGTCTCTTTTAACTCATTGTTTTGATTTTCCAGCCTGCAACCGCTGCTCCAGTCAACCTATTTCCCAGCCACAGCAGGCAGCTGTTATTAGCAGAAAGCTTCATACCATATGACTGTACGCAACTGCATCACTACTAATGAATCACTCATACATAATTTTAGCAATTAGATGGTGAACATCATGGACCATTTAGCAGCTAAAGACCCAGGTATCAGATATTAGGAGTTGAGATATAAACAGAGCTATATTGGACTTACTTTCATGAGTTAGGTAGATTAGAACAAAATTTATATGCTAGCATGTGGACAGACAATCAGCTAATGCAAGCCTGAGGTTTTGGTTCAGCATATGAGAAAATTATCACAAAACAGCAAATAATGAAATACCCTTGTATATAGACATTTCTAACTGGAGGGCACTTGTGGTCACTGTGTTTACTTTGTGGTCTGAGTCTATTGTATAATACTTTTTCTACAAGGTCCTTCAGACACAGGAAAAACCTTGCCAATAGTCTCCCTGAATGACCAAAAAAAGGAAAAAATTAAAAACATTTTAGAAGGAATAGCACCAGTTCACTTGCTCTCTTATCAGAGGCTGCCAGATGCCAGCCCACAACAGCATCCCACACACAGCCTGAAGGTGCACTGCAACATGAAGCCATTGCATTGGGGAGGGAGAGCGAAGGAGAGTGAGATACAAAAAAAAAAAATGTGTATTGCCTGGGAACATTCGGAAAGAAAAGTGGATCACCGTGTGGAGGAGGGTCAATTGGAGCAGAGGGTTGCCAGTAAAAAGTGCATCGGCAGCGTCAAATACCAATCTCTTTTTTCCCTCACCATGCCTGATAGGCTAAAAAAGAAAGAACGTAGAAACAACTGTAGATAGGTTCTAGGAGAGCGTGATCCGTTACAGTGAAAAAGAAGAAAAAATTCTGGTTTTTGACAGCTCCCAAGGCAGCTTTGTGGCAACAGTAAAGATGATACAAATACCTTGTAAGTAATATTCTCCATCCATCACCCTTGTTACAGCTCCAACGCAGCACACAGGCCCGGTGGCAAAGTCACTCATGCACACACTGTATGCAAAGCCTACAGGCTCTCTTTCACTGTGGGGGGAAGTTTTCTAAATTCTACATGTGGAAAACAGAAACACGTTTACCAGAGTAAGAAATGCCTTGATCAGAATCACTGATCAAGGCATCTGTGATCAGATTTTGACAATTTTGTTTCACTTTCTCGTGTGCTCTTCCTAAAGACAACTATCTGTGATGACATTCAGATGTATGCACACTTGACAGAGGCACCAGTGCACGCACTCATTCACATAATGGCTGGCAGCTGCTCACTGCTTTTACTTCTTTTTCAGGCTTCCAATGACAGCTGATTACCAGCACCAGTCGTCCTCCAAACAAACAGCAGATAGCTAGCAGAGTATGTGAGAATAACATGTGAGAGAAAGAAAGAGATAGGAACACTCAAAAAGTACTGTGCCTCATATAAAAACATATTTTCAAGAACAGAAAATCAAAGAAAAAGGTGAGAGAAATGGAACTGGTTTCACCATCAGTCTGAGGTTGATTAACAACAGATTCTGTGGCAGTTGAGTAATTGATTAATGGTCTGTTATTTACACTTTTCCGGTGTTCTCCGAATTTTGATATCCATAATAAGCTACATTTGTTTTTTTAAGTACCAAAAACCATCTAATTATAGTTTTACATCTCCTTTCTCATGCTTTTCTCAGGAGCTCTTGGAAAAACAGGACATTTAGTTTCAATCTTTGCTGAAAAAGAAATTTAAGCAGTCAGTGCTGAAATTAGCCAAGCGGATGGTCAAATTTGGTCTAAAATGCTCTGGCCTTTCAGAAAATATTAACTTTAGCCAGGGGTCTGACATTGCTATCCTTGGAACGGCTGTGCAATCATATGTTGGACAGCCAACGATCATGCAGAATTAACTCGTCATTTCTCTTTCTTGTTTCTTGCTGAGCAATGGAATGACTGCTTGGTGTGAAAAAAAAGGTGGGTCTAGGTGGGCTATGCTGGGGGGGGGGGGGGCATGACTGAGGGCAGAGACTGTATAGCTGTGACATCACAGTACAGTGACATCAATATACAGTCTCACAGTTTCTGATTATGGGCTGTTTGCATTTCTTCTTGAACTAAGCTTTTTGACATTTCCACAATATTTATATGGCACATAGATCTGCTTTATAATCAAAAAAAGACAAGGGGATCTCACTTTCTACAATATGGGTTGTTTAATCAACTCATCCTATGAGCACTACATTAGCCATCGGTGAAATGACATTAACCTTTAAGGTTTGTTCAGACAGTGGTTTTCGGTTTACTGCCTGAACTGGGTTGCAGGTTTCACTTGATGAGTGCTATGTTAGCTACATTGTAAAATCTTAGGATATGCAAGGCAACTTTCAAATTCAATGGAAAAGTTTTGAGTAGAAGTTTGTAGACACAATTTAAGCAAAAACTTCATGATTACCTCAAGACTATATCTCATGAACATAAAGAGTAAACAGAAAGAGAAAATTGGAGTACCATAACAGAAAGTATTCCAGTTCTTGGTTCTTGGTCTTTTTGAATCCTAATACCAGTACAGTCATTCAGTGGCTGTTTGGGCTGAATAAACATGGAGTTCAAAAACACTTCAGCCTTTATAGATAGCCTTGGTACAAAGGAACAAAAATTTGCTCCATGTTTAATCTGAACACACCCAAAATGAAAATTTAGACATTTTGGGAAATACACTTACCTGCTTTCTTTAAGAGATTTTATTATTAGATGCTGGGTTTGGCTGATCGCTAAATGCCAAAGCACAGACAGTGGATGAGGAAAAATGAGGATACTGTGTTACCAAATAATTATTATTTTTAACTTTGTGGCTGAGCCACTTAAGCAATACCCATGATGAATATCTACACAATCACAGGCAAAGTGTTTGCTAGCAATCTATAATTCAAACTTTACCCAACATTAAAAACTCTAAGGTTATAACCAATCATCTGTGGCTCCAAGAAGCATAAAACAAACAAAGAGAACTGTTGGCAAATATGAATTTAACCCAGTTCTGTCCACACAATGAGAGAAAGCTGACAGAGGCACTGTCAGATGTGATACTGAGAGATTAGTCCCCATTTGCAGTGTGAGTAAGATGTGTGTGTTTTCATTTGGAGGACTGTTATATAATTCATGGAGCTTATGCTTCCTGAGTGAGAAACAAACAGCTTTGAAATAGTGCCCCCATATGCAGTGTGCCTGCATGTTCACAAAATGGCCAACAGGAAGAAGTCATCGAAGAGAAATATGCCCAGGACAGGGATACACAATGGGAAGGGAATATGAAGGGCACAGCACCAATCAATGGACTGTCAGCAAGCTTTTTGTCAAGCAGGAACATTTATGGTGTGAGGCTTCCCTTCTGGAGAGAATGCAATATGTTTCAAATTAGTTAGAAGTTGAGCTGATAGAGAAGAATCAAATCAAATCTAAATAATCTTTATGTGATTCAGTCAGCCAATATTTCACTTACAGGATTAACTTTTGTTTCCTACTCAATACGTGATTTGCATTCAAAGCCTGATAAGGGTCCCTTTTAATTAGTTTCAGGAATTCTGATAATAGAAGGACTGAAAGTGATGTATGGTTAAACCAAGCAATGATTCGGAGATACTGAATCTTCCCTTTGATCTGAGATGCACTTTGCTTGCATATTCAGCAGGGCTGTTTGATCCATTAAGGGTCCTGGGGCGCTGCCCGTCCTGCGATTCAAATAGTGAAATAAAAAAAATCTTTTTTTAAATTGTTGTGTTGTGTGTGTATAAATTTCAGTTTTTACTCTCACATAAATCTTATATATGTACAGAAATAGTTGGATGACTAATGAAAAAGCAAAGCATTTTTATCTATGCGGTGTACTTTTTACTACCTGACAACAGCATATGTATAAAATATTCAGGTTCTCCTGGTGGCCTCTGATTGGTTAACACAGAAAATGAATGGATCTGGGGTGGAAAATTTTAAACTCAAGAGATCGGGGTGGCTCGAGGGTGTATTGTCTGTAGAAATGATTTTGTTTGGGTTAACAAAGTTTTGGTGTATCACAGTGTGGACTTTTTTCTCATTGTTTTCAATACTCATATTCGATTCTGGCTAATGATGTTATCAAACCAACCTGGCAAGACCTCCAAGGGCAGGCAGGTGCACCTGATTGACCAAGCTGGTCAACCAACCACGCGCTCCCACCAGTTTCTGGTTGTCAAACCGGTAAGTGGCAACAATGTCTACTACAGATGAACAATTTGCTGAAAATAGTATCAATTCACTTCTCAAAAATCCATTCAGCCGGAGGACATTATCAAAAAAGCTTTTTGGGACCAGACCAACTGGAGAACTTGAACATCAAATAGCCTTGTGGACGTGATCACAGGAAACGCTACATTCAGAGTATTGTTAGTGCTATCAAAGTAAACCGTGGCTTTCTGGATGTACTAAAAGGATGTACTAAAAGGCCTTCTTTTTTTAGTTTCCATGCCTGTTGTTTTGGATGTCCATATGTGATACGGTTTACACTGAAAATTAGCTTTACACATATAGTCCGGGTTCATACAGGGAATTTGTTTGGAGTTCCATCAGAGATGTTTGAAAAAAAAAAAAAAAACAACTTAAAGTTGTTTCAATTTTTATCTTTTTTAACCAGGAAACACTGTTATTAAAGCCAGTAATGACAATAACAATTATGAATATTAAGTTAATGCTACCTCTTTATCATATTGTTATCCTCATAGCAGAATTGCCTAAGTCATTTTTGGCCAAACAGTGATATTTGCCTAACTTTACTCTCCTACCACTGCTGCGTCATCCTGCCTTATTGCCTATGTCCTCAGCCTATCAGAACGCTTGTTAGAGTCCAAAACCACTACCTGCCTTAGTCATCTCTTTGACTTAGGCATTTTTTCCGCTACATACAAACAACTGCCACAGAAGACATTGTTTAGAAATAGCTGTAATCTCTGGTGGGGTGGTCAGCTGATGTTTAGCATCACCAGGAAAACTGGATGCTAAGCAACATTCCCGGCAGAATAAACAACAATTGGTCATATCCTCATCTCAGAATGATGATATTTAAGACTTTTTGCATTTCTACCAAGTTGCCAAAAAATACTGAATGTAGCTTAAAATGAAAAAGAATGAAAAAAAGAATGTAGCAATAAATGAATAAATAAATCAAAAGAAAAAGAGTTTGCCTTTTAACACATAGAAAAATTAGGAGCTGAGTCAAATTTGCAGAAAATAAACCCTCTGTTGGTGGAAGTCTCCATCAACCTCTGAAAAAAATATCTGGCTCTTTAGCAGCTAAATGCTCTTTTCTTCATCGTTCCCCGGCTAGTTTGTTTCTGGGCAAGTACTGTACAATATAGGTGCCGGCTGTGAAACTGAAACGATGAGCTGAGAGTAACTAAAGAGCTCTGTAGAGCTGAGGGAAACTGCAGAGATGGCTGATAATTCTCATTTTTTCCACTGGTAATATGAAAATATTATTTTAAATCTTGTTAGACCTGCACAGTTGGGATGTTGATTGTGAATGTCAGTGCTATATATATATATATATATATATATATATATATATGTATATATATATATATATATATATATATAGATAGCTATTAATTTTTGTAATGTTTTTCTTCTCTGTAACAATACAGGACAAAGGTTGACCCATGCCCATATGTCATTCATTCAGTGTCATACACAGTGGCATCATAATTATTATTGTACATCAAAATTCTGTTTTAGGACCATTGTGGCTGAGTTCACAGTAGTCACAGCAACCTGGTAGTCTCTCTGGTCATTGCTGTACTGGATAAGGGATATCCAGTCACTAGAACCATTGATTGATTGAAACATAACGGTCAACTCACAGTGTGAGAAAAAGGAAGACAAGTACTGTGAAACTCAGCCTGGTGGGTATGCAAGCTCCTGAAATCCATTTATCGATCCTCGCTGGCTGCTCACTGCTTCCTCTGACATAGTAAGATCCTCAGATGGACATCACTGATGAACACCCTCAAAAATCCTACACTTTCACACTCAGTTCACCATAGTTCACATTATACAGGTTAAGCTCCTCTGTTTCCTGTTTTTCTAGTAATTTCAGTTTTTACCCTTTGAGGGAGTAGTTTAAGTCTTTAAAAATGTAATGACAATGTATGCAATGTTAAAATGTATATCAAAAGTTGGCACAGAACTGTTCATTCTATCATCCCGGTTCAGTCTGGCAGGGTTTTCAATTCGTCCAATCTGTTGCCTCTGATGTAATACTATCCCACTTACTCTCACAATACAATGATGCTGTTCACTCCCATTGTTCTGAGGAAATAAAACTCATGTAGCCCTCACAGATTTTGGCTGAGGGTAACTACCCTGCTGTAATATTTAGAAGCAGAACGGAAGACAGAAAAGAATGTTAATGATTTTTAGTAACAGTAACAAGGCAGATACTTCATAATGGCATCCAGCAGTTGCAACCACAAAAACACGTTATGTTCTGCCTTTTGCCTATTGTGCATAAGCTCATAAGACCATCTACTGATATAATAACTAGCTGAATAACTAACTGAACACAACAGCAGCGGTTACTTTACCTTATGTTTTGAAGGGATATTTTTTGTTCGGAAGACTTCTTTACAAGGAGCCCGGTGCAAAAAAGTCTGTTATAGCACAAAGATGGAACCATGCAGAATAAGTTGATCTATTTTCATCTTAAGAATGTGGTAGAGCTGAACAGATTACAGACTACGATGTGATCGGAGTCCGATCCAATCAGAATCCAGTCAAAATGTGTTCTGTTTACATTTATACTGTGCAAAAATGTGTTTTTCTTTATCCAGCTGACATTCCAGATACAGATTGCCTGTGTAAGACAAGATTTAAAGTAGGTAAAAATACTCTGATATGATTGATATTTTGTTTAAAATAGGTTTCTCACATTTAAAGTTTTTTAAAAAACTTGAAAGGGTGTGGGAAGCAGATCTAAAGTATGCTTACTTCCTCATTGGGAAATTCTGGATCTATGGATATTAAAACATGCAAATAAAACTGTATATGGCTAGTATCAGAAGGAACATCAGAGAGATCCAGCCATTCATGTTTGAGCCTCAGTCAGACCCAGAGGAGTCTGTAGTGCACCGAAATCAGCAACTAGCAGATGTATCAGAATGGTAAGTGTGGTTTGCATCTATGATTTGTTTATGTTGATTGTTAGCTTTTATCTGGCACATGCATTTAATGTCAGTATAACATCCTAAAATGTATGTGGACTGACTAACACAGATTGGAAATATTATGCATTTGCTTTATTGTAAAATGGGTAACTGTACCATTATATTTCATCCTGACAACGCTAATGGCTGCTTCTTGCAGTGACAACATATATGTTGGGTTCTACAGCAGCTTTGATAATGAAAAGTAAACTGTAATTTTACCTTTCAAGATGGATCAAGAAAGAATATCTGATGATTGTATATTTTGACAAAATTCCTTTCACATAATAAGAACCTTTTTCCACTGCGGTTATACCCTTTCTTTACTCTATTACTTCAATCACAAACTTTTCAAAAAGCTAAATTTTCATATTTGTGAAAAACATATTTTAGGGGACAACAGAGGACCTTGAACCAATAGATTCCTCTCAAAACATTTCAAAGGCATTAAAATAATGCCTTTGTCATGATGCAATGAGAGGCAATGTATTATGCAAAAACAGAAGATTCCTATCCACATACTTGTCCACAATAACGCTACCCTTGATGCAATAAAAGTGAACAGCTAATCACAGAGGGCAGACAGGTGAGGAAAGAAAGGAAGTTCACAACATGAAAACACAAACAGATGGAGGAGGAGAATAGTTTTGCTTCTACAGGTGAAATCTAAAAAATGGTGTCACAATAGAGCTAGGCGAAGCTTTTTCTTGGCAAGGTTGAGCTCCTTTGCTTTCTGACTCAGCTCTGCATTCGCTTACAAGACCCCTTTTCTTCCCTACACATTGGCAGCGAGTAAGGAAAACACAACAGACAAAAGCACATGGTAGCTGGTGCTGCATTAGTTCAGCTCCAATGGGTTTGTCACATCAAATTGGGTGGGGATAGAAAATTCGTGCTGATTTAGCGCAGATCAATGCTCTCCTTTCTGAGGAATTCTGCATTGTTTGCAACAAGCATCAGAGCCGGCCTAGTTGCAGGGGCTCTGTTGTGGAGTGGTTTCATTTGTGGACCGAAACCAATTAATTATCATGTGAAATCATTCAACAGAAACATAAAACAATCCCAAGTTAATAAGCAATTAAACCAGGCAAATAAAGAAAAATATTTGCTGTTCTAGCTGAATGCTACAATGATAATGTTCATCTGCAGTGATGGAAACAACCTGTCTCTGATCCATTAAGACTATCTGATTTATCCGAGCTGATGAACTGAAATAAGACTGGGCCTGCCACTTCTGGGCTGAGGGATCCCTGCTGGGCTAAAAGAGAAATATCAGTTTGGGAGATTTTGAATTCACACTTACATAATACATGAATATGCACTGCTTGGTGCATAACGTTAATATCAGCTTGCTACATAAAATGACATAATACATAGAACAATTGTGTGGGAGTGTTTACAAAATACCTGCTTCATGTTCTCAGCACCTCCACAGACTCAGAGTTTAAAGATGTGTTGGAATGATTGCAACACAGGCTCAATTTAAACACTTCACTGGCTTCTCCAGGTTAGAGGTAAACTAAAGTCAGGCCATTATAGATATAATTTTGGCTAATTACTGCTTGGTAATTATGATAATTACACACTGTTACACAGAAGGCCTGATGTTGGTCTCACAACTGTGGCTCTGCATTTTCAAAGGTGCTACTTGAATCTGCACTAACCAATATTTTCACATCAACACTTGCCCTTGGCTAGGTGTGATGTGAAAGGGGTCACTTGTAGTGATGGACCCAGTTGTAGTGATGAACCAAAAAACTATCAACCAACTACTCAGTACCTATTTTCTTTGAGGAGCACTTTATCATCTTTCAGCTCATTTTTTTGTTTGTTTGTTTATTGATCCACATCTTTTATAGCATACAAAACCCACTGTATACTACCTGCCCAGCACCAAACAATAGACAGGTAACGCTACTTACGGTTAATTTAAAATCTTTTAATGCAGCTTTAAAATTCTAGTAATTTGTAAGACCTGCCGCATCTATATGAAGACCTTTCAGTCATGGTTTCAGTCTTTTTTTTAGATTTTCACAAGCTTACAAAGCTATATAAACATCAAAGCAATGAATAATGTGGCTTTAATCCGTATAAGCCAAAAGTCCTAATTTCAAGAAAAAATGATCACTAGATGTCATTCATGGTTAAACATGGTTCAACTAGCTTTTCTTTTTGCTTTTTTTTCTCACTATTACTTATAGTAACAACAAACAAATGTATCAGCATGTAATACTATTGCACTTTCACAAAGCTGGGATTTGCAAGAGCCAGATTGAAAAGTGAATGGTCAAAACTGAGGCATCAGAGGCTGAAATATATTGACTTTTTGTTACTAGTAAGGGTCAAAAAACACTGGATAGTTCAACTCAATCATATCTTTGTTAGGATTTCCTTCTTTGTAAGCACATATGTCTTTGAAATTCCTTTGCCCCACTGTTATGCACACTTTTTTCTAACACTAAATGTGTTTTCTCTGACCTTAAGTAATATCAAAGAAGTGTATTCACATTTAAATACTCCTGCCTGAGACTGGTAAATTGACTGCTACATGTCAAAATGGTGGATACTACAAATAATGCTTTTTGCATGACATCTCCCTCGTTTTTCAGACTTTTTTTTTAATCAATGACCACGCAACAAAGCTGAAATGTCACCACTAGTAATCTTGAATCGGTTCCAGTGAGTTTTATATTCATCAGCATTTATGTAACAACACCATTTTGAATCACCAGTTTCCACTTTGTCCAAACTTTAACGTGATCCTGATGTGAAGCTCACCTAGTGTCTCTGAGCTCAGTGCATTCTTCTTGCTCTTGCAGAGACTCAGAATTCTTAGTTTGTAGAACTCAGACATGGGTAACGTTCAAAGCTTTAGAGTACCTCAAATTAATGTAGTAATGAGTGAGGAGGCAAAAACAAGTGTTACAACAACCCACAGTCTGCACCAGTTTAGTATGTTGCCTATGAATCTTTACAAATCTGTGGCAAGGGTTGTGTGGGATGGCTGAGTTTTGTATCTTAATGATTAGCTCTGCACTTGTATGTACTGTAAAAAAAAAAAAAGTCCATTTATCTATCAATGAGTATCAAACTCTTCACTAATTTACTGTATCTACCAGTGGGGTAAGAATTTGTTTGTTCTCAATGCAAATCAACTTCTCTTGTTTGAAGATAAGGACACAAAACCACCATTAAATTACTGCAAAAAAAGAGACGGAAAATATGACAAAAAACATTTTGGAATAATATTTTTGCTAAAGAGGATATTTCATGATATTTTGTATGCTATACATCTCTACATGTAGCCCGATATCTCCACTGGAAATCATAACATGGTGAACATGGTGCAGATCAGAACATTTCCATGGCGCCAGTGAAGTAAAAACAGCTTCTACGCCTGATATAGATACTGTAATTGGTTGAAAAGATTGGAAAATGGGTATGTTGGTGCAGCCAATCAATGACAGCTCAGGGGAATGAAGAAATAAATCAAACAGTAATTGAGAGGGAAATTTCTGACTTGCATATGCAAGATAAATGCTTTTCTACTCTTTTTGGCTTATAAAGCAGTGGTCAGTGCAAAGCTCTGGAAGGTGTAGCACTGTAATTAATATAATAATTTTACAGAGTGTCTTTATAAGAATTGAAAGTATCAACAAAAAGAAGAAAAAACACTGGTAGAACAGATGACAAATGCCAAGGAGAGATAAAAACTATGATTCATCTGTCTATTACCATTCACAACCAATGCCATAATAACTTTATAGCTTAGAAAGCGTCTGGTGAATCTCAAAAGCATCTGTGGTTTAATGACTGATGTAACAACATCTACAAATTATATACAAGAGATGGTTTGGTTTGTGATAGAGACAATCTGTGTTGTTGATGAAACACAAATGAAGCAGAAAATTATCTTTTTAAATGTATGTATTTTTTTGGTGAGGCAGGCTGTTTTAATCACTGTCGCCACATTGTCTCAGCTAATCAAAGCTTGAGACAGCTCCATCCACAAACAGTCTTTGTCCAGCTGCTGGGTCATGAACAAATTACATACGTCATTAGAGGTCATCACATCTAAAGTTTAAGGTAATACATTTCTGTATAATTATGAACATTATAAGGTAATTTAATCGAACATCAATTGGTTTAGCTGCGTTTCAGTTGAAGCTGCATTTATTGTGACAGAGAAATCAGTTTTTTACCTAGCACATGGCTGTGTTTTAAAGATCTGCAAGGCTATGTCTAAGCAGCTAGGCTAGACAAATGGTAACTGACATGGCAACAGACCCCAGAAGTCCTCCAAAAAAGTGACAAAATACATTGTTTTATGTCACTATCCAGAAAGTTTGGTGGTCCTGTCAACAAAACATTGTTTGTCATTCCATAACTGAAGAGTTTGTAGTGTCTGTAATACAAATAAAAAAAACGTATTTTTAAGGGTTGCTGGTTAACCAACTTGCATTCAAACACATGCATTCAGTTTGGGTCCCTTTACTGTTGAGTCAATACTAAAGCAATAAGATTTTCATGCTATCAGATTAGGCCTGTCTCTTAAAAATCTGTGGTGAACTGAAACCCTACTCTGCCACTGCAGCCTAAAAAAAAATAACAATAACTGTCTACCATCTGAAAACTTGCTAACATGGCTGTAGAATCTGAGGCTTTGGTGTAAAAGGATATGAAGGCTTTCCTGTTGTCCCCTGTCTTAGATGCTTGAAGTGTTTTGTCCTACACTGAAAACAACCAGTAATAGTATGCTGTTTCAGCACAGTTTATATTGTTCTCAGTGAATGCGGATCCCATGGCAACTCCAGCAGATGACTTCTCTGTATCTTTGATCATGATTCTTTCATTTTTTGTGGACCTGAGAGTAGCACACAGTTGCTGCATAGCATGATATATGACTTTCAATCTCAACAGTGTATGAAAAATAAATTAAATTTCCCTAAACCATTTTCTGATCAGCCCCCGCCACCACCAGCAGCAGCCGTCCCTACTTACATCACACCTGCCTCTCTTCCTACCCATGCACACAGTACCTTGGCTGTGAAACATGAATACTGAGGGTGTTACCAAGTGTACTGTTCAAACTCTAGATTGTTTATCTCTGATTGTTGGGTCTTACTACTAATGAAATTACTAACTGACATTATTTATAAGACCACTTACATGAAAAAGTTAAGATAGATTTTGACAAAATCTCGATGAACAACCGTAGTACTTCTGTGCAGAGTCTCTGCCTATAGAGCTGGTTACCACGTATGATTGGTTAGCACAGGTTATAGTGTTAGTCCCTGTACAGGAACAGTGGTACCTGACTTGGCAACCGTTTTGTGTCACAGTAATACTACCTGGCTTTTCCTCAATATGGAGCTAGTTTTTTAAAGCCTGCACTTATTGATTTGTGGCCACTTTTGGTCATTGGAAACAAGCTGTAAACACTTAACTGACATATTATCATACATCATCAACTTGATATAGAGAACTCGGTAGCTAGCAGTTGCTTATTTTATTATTTATGTACCAGTGAATAAGAAGCAACATTAGCTTTTATTTGGAGTCATGTTTATGTCCACTTGCTAAAGTTCAATATTCACTCCCCTGCTAGCTCTGTTTATTGTCTCCAGCAACTCCTGAGGGAAATACGTCGTTCTCTAGCTGCTAAATGCTCCATTAATGTTCCAACTATGTTTCCCGTCAAAAAGTTCCTATTCCTACAAATCTAAAGACTTTCTGGGTAGACCTTAAATCCTCGTCATCTTGAAGAGAGTCCCCAACATTTCTCAGTGAAAGTGCTCCCATGTGGCTGTGGCTCTCTGGTCTATGCTCATTTAGAAAGGGAGAGCAGCAGCATTTTCAGTTGCTCCAGACAGAAATAAATGAGCTGTGAATATGCATACTATCTCTAATATTTGTGTTGAAAACTCCTTCTCCTTTGTTCTTACTCCTAATAACTTAACTTGTCTATCCGAGTTTATTTTTCTCTGAAAATAGACAGAGTTTGGGGCACCTGGTGGCCTAGTGATAACCGTGCAGGTCACATAATCGCGTCATACACAGTTCAGTTGCTAGGCAGGAAAGCTTGCATGTTGCATGTCATGACTGTCTTTCTGTCTGCCCTTTTTTCCAGTCTCTCTCTAGACTGTCAACTGTCAAATTAAGGAAAAATACCAAGAATATGATATAAAGAGTTTTTGAAATTAGAGTTATATTTAGATTATATGGATGATAAAGCTAGCTAGAGTCAGTCAAGTTTAACTTCAATTAATTTATTTTTTGATATATTTATTTAGTCTTTATTAGTCTTTATTTATTATGTAAATACATATAAATATAGATGCTCCTAGTTATATGATGATATCTTGAATGTGAATATCAGTGTGCGATGTAATCTAGTGACCTCTAACAATTTTTAAATCAGAATTTCCATTGAAAATAGATGGCAACACTGTGTTCGCAATGCTCACGAGAAAATTGCTAAAGCCTTGACCGCACTTAGTGCGATGGTCACAGAACATCTCGTTTTTCACTCTGGCGCCTATGTTAATGGGTTTGAGGAGTCACATAGCCTGCATGAGATGCACATCTGAGATGTGATTTAAACCTCTCTGCAGCAATGCATCATCTAGAGCGTGATGCGGCTCTCAGCAAAAACAGACAGGGAATAGATCTGTTAACAGTCATTTTGACATCAGAATAGCAACATCACATAAAGTGACACCTTTCGCTATAATTTCTCTAATTTCAATATAGTGTACATTATAGTAATCGTAGAAACCCAGTGTAGGCTATAATTGTATTGAGTCAAGTGAACAGAACATTAGGTGAAGGGCAGGCAGTTTTCTGACTCTCTTTTTCTCGTTCTCTTTCTCTCGCTCAGATGCTCTGAACAAGGCTAAACAAACATCATGTGATTTTTTTCTGGTTAAAACTCCTAACTTTTAAGCCCACTCATCAGCAATTGTTGTCTATTATATCTGATGGTTACTTCAAAGTTGCAGGTCATAAAACCAAAACATCGGGCAGAAAAACGCTAAAAAACTTTTTCAATAGCTGAGGGACACTGCAGAGTTACACATAGTCCTTTGGTCCATTGTTTATATAAAGTAGCTAAGTACAGTAGCTTTAAGATCAAGTTGAGACATATATTCAATATTCACTACTCCGAATCATTCGGTGCCTCATTAACAGCAGTCCTCTCTCACATGGAGTCCAAATGAGCTGAGAAGTCTCCAAACCCTGTTTCAACAATAGTACATCATGGCCAAACAGATCACTAAAACACACACAGTTATTTGAATACAGTGGGACATGTGGGACATTTGTTCACAGGCCTTAGTTTTACACTAAATGTGCAAAAAGAATCTTAAATATAGGAAATATAAAAAAAGCAATGAAGCAGTCAAATTGTAGATGTTATCTCACCATAACACAGAGCCATTTCACACTAAGCATGCCCAGTAATATTAAAGTTAACATCTACATTGCATGAACAAAATGTTTTCATTAAGATAGCAGAGTTGAAGAATCATGGGATGAAGGGGGGAACTAATTGAAACAAAGCATGATAGATTTCCCGAGACATTCCTAGGAGGAAAGGAACTTCTTTATTGAGTCTAATCTTGTTGGATCTACTTACTATTTACTGCAGGTCAAAAATGATTTATCAAGCTTTCATTCATTGTGGTCTAAAAATATATCCTTAGCTCTGTTTTATCTTCTCAGCCTCGGGTTCAGCCTTTCGCCAACATCAGATGTTAATGAAAATATGTGACATATTTTCTCCACCTCATAAAAGATGTTTTTATGAATTATCTAGGAGATATTCTAATTTAACGTGCTAAACATTATATGATTATGTCCATTTATAGTAATCACATAACAGTGAGGCATTGTATTCATCCCTTCTGAGCCTGTGTTGTATTAAAATTTGTCTTGTGTCAAAATAACACCTTGAATTGATTTATAAGTACTGCACATTCTAAGCTATTACTTTAGATGAAAATACATCATCCACAACCTGAGTTAAAGCATTGTTTTGCTCACAAACACTGGGGCCAGGCTGGTGGGAGGGGTGCAAAAGAAAGTACAAGTGTGATTGTTTTCAAGTGCAAAATTATCGAGTGGCACATATATTCTGCATGTTCTCATAATAACTTTGCTGTTGCTTCACATTTATATGACCTTGAAAATCCTCCCGCTTGAACACGCACTAAGCATCATGAGCATGAAAACACTCTTTTGAGCAAATTAAACCCATCTGATGCAGGAGATTAAAATCGTGTGTCAAGAAAATATGACAACTTCCACTGAATCTCCAAATTGACACTTTCTTTATATTAGCGACATTATCCCCAGTTGAAGTCTCATGATGAAGCAGGTAATAGCTGAGAGATCTGCTATGATCACAGTGTCAAACCCATCATCATCATCTTCATCATCATCAGCATCATCATAGCCATCATCATCTTCTTGCTTCTGCATTTGCAACCTAGTGCAATCTCATACATTTAGTGTTAATTAGTGATAAATAGCATTACGGGCACATTAATACGAGGGATATATGTGTCCCTGCATTTAACAGTTTGTCTGATTTCTTTTTGTTTTTTAAGCATTGTCAGAAAAATTGTGAGAAAATATTGTGAGATAGATTTAATGACAATCTCCAGTACATGTTGAATGGACCGTTTGATAAAACAGTTTTGTCAACTGCAGTTTTCGATGTCAAGACAAAACTCTCAATCTCAGCAAGGAGATGGCCCTCCTGATAAAAAAAAAAAAAAAAGAAATAACAACAACAAAAAAAACCAACAAAAAAACATTGGTCTTCTGTGCAAGAAGCATATTTTGACTCATAGTTAAAATTTTTTTTAGGTCACCTATGGCCGCTGTAGTTATTGTGATTGGGGAAAAAGGCAACAAAGGTCCTGTAAAGAGAGTAAATATTTTACCCCACACCACAATCTTCTCTTAAACTTGACCAAGTTTGCCTAAACCTAACCAAACCGTGACCTTCCTACAACCTTAACTACATGTTTATTCCCGTTACCATGATGCCTGGGGATCCGGTTCGCCTGCCACTGGTACCTTCCTGCGAGCTCTGTCATTGTACCTTGATGGTGAAGGTCTGGGTTTCTTGCCACCGGTACGCTCCTATGGGTCATGTCTAAGGGTAAGGCTAGGTGCCCTATATGCTCATTTGAGTTAGAGGAGTTGTTTCTATCGAGTCAGTGAGAAGACTTCTCCTGAGATCTGCTAAGCTGGAGGAGATCAACACAAACAGCTTTTTTGTGCCTAAAACTGCGTGAATCACAAAAGGAATGAGTGAAAAACTGTACAGTTTAACACCAGTTTAACAACTGCAGGAACAAACACTCGTTTTAAGGTAATACAGCTGACACTATTACTGTGTGTTCACGCCGTTTGAACGGATAATACTAGTGTTGTTTACTAATGTTTGTCAAGCACTGTCTGGTTGGAAAAGAAAATAAACAGGCAGAGTCCCTTTCATGTTCCTGGGTGGCTCATAAGTAATACTTATTAAATCCTGTAGTGACACAGTTTGTCAGGAGCAATCACTGTTTATAAAAGCTGGACGAAACATCTCCACCTCCTCTCACTGTACAAAAATGAAGCCAAAATATCAGGGATACGGGCGATGCCAACTTGTGTTAAAAACATCATTTGGAGCCACAGTCTGTGCGGTAGTGACTGGCGGGTCGAGCTCCCACCCATATACTGCAGCCAGCCACCATCTAGCTGCGGTATAAATGCAATGTTTGGGCTTCACCTTCGGAGAGCTCTCATGTCATCCATCTTTATATGCAGTCATTGGTCAGGAGTACAGCTATGCCTGTTTATACTGCAGTCATCTCAAAAGCGAGTTTCTACATTGATGTAACACATAGGCATATGTAGTATATATTCATTGGCTGGTACTGTATGTTTTGAGAAAACATCCGGATTTTTATATATGATAATGAAACAAATACAATAACCAGAATGAGTGAGTGTGTGCTCTTAACCACTGGTCAGTGTCATGCCCTGTGAGTGAGTATGACTGAGTCCTCATTGGTTTTTTTTCTATCAAAATAAAATGTCACGGACAGTTTCTACCTGTAAACAAGTGTTATAATGAGGGGTAGTTTTACAGGCAGTGCCTTTGAAATAACATTAATCAACTTTTCAGAACCCTTTAGCAACTTTTTTTTTTCACAAAAGCACATATCACCAGCCATCTAAAACCTTTTTTGACAAACCTCAGCTTCTTTCTGTAGAAGAGAACAACCCCACAGGCGTGAGGTCTTTTTTTCCCTCTGCAGGCAAACCTCTCTATGTGTCTCATTCAGCTGACGACTTAACAGCTGACATAGATGTCAATGAGCTTCTAACTCTCTATCTGAGCGATAATTTTACAGGTATATGTAGCTGAAATCACAGCACATATGTCTTAACTTATGTGTCTGCTGATTTTGTCAGACAACAACGTCACGGACATAAAGTCAGGTGAAGATTATTGCTACTATAGCTGCCATGTCTCACTGGAAGATGTGCCATGTTAGCTAGCCAGAGCTGACAGATGTCTTTCAACTTAAAATATTAAATATCCTGCTAATGGTAGGTGGTAAGTTGATCATTTAACTTCAGTCAATTCACTTTTTCATCAGAGACAAGCTACAGACGTAGGCATGTGCATACTGTGCAGGCACCATGGAAACGCTTTGTAAGTACAATGATAAAAGATATATGGGATATATTAGATTTATTTATTTGTGTTCCCCCCTTTAGTATAAATTTAAATGGCGTTAGATAAGACACTGCAGGCAGGGCTTTTCTTATAAGGTGACTTGACTGATTCCTTACATCATGTGGCAATTTCAATTTTCACAAGAAAGTTCTATGTTTGCAGATCTACTAATTCATGCAAACACTACAGTGTTTAATCTTAAATATCAAGCATCCTTCCTGGCTTGGAGTAAAACCTAAAGCCTCTTCAAGGTTGGAATGTTGCACCTCATTCCGTGTTGCTGTTCTGTATAAAAGGTTGTTGTTGTTTCCAGCAATAAACCAGCAGCAAAGGTAGTGACAGAGTCAAATCGATGTCTGTGTAAAAAGGAGAGCCAATATGGCGGGACAGATGCCAGGGCTGTTTTGTTACACGTCACACCTCTGATTCTGGAACGCCAGCATGCTATCTGAAATCACACACTTGAGCAGCATTATGCCGGCTTTCTTTAGCTCAGTGTAAACAAGTAATAACGAAGGTTCTTCTTGAAGGCAATATAGGAAGATCTATTTTTAAAGGGTGCTATATAGAGTATAAGAATAAGCTTATCCCCTCCCCCTGTGGTTTCTTTCAGTTATCATCTTACAAGTTCTCTAGACAGTGAATATCCTGCCAGCCAGGGCCTGAGGTTGCTTTGTATGTGCTCTGATAAGAAAAGTCAGGGGTAATTTCAGGTCTGAAACTCTTTCAATGATTAACAGATGAACAAGAAACAGTGAAAAAGGAAAAACTTACCTATTATGTGTGGTATTGTGCCATATGGTCCCTCGGAAAAACCTCAAGGCCACACATTCACACTCAAAGAGCAAGATGACCACCAAGCCTATAGAAAGAAAATAAAAGATAAAACTCTTAAGAACTTATTTCATACACCTTTTTTTTTTTAATTTTCTCTGACATGTTCATTGAAAGATGTTACTTCCCATTAAATGTTAGAGGTAAAATGAAAATTCACAGAGGTCATATGAGGTCACAGGTGATGTATTTCTATAGATGAATATCTCATTGAATAATGCAGCATGCATTAAAATGACCTGCATGAAGAATGACACTACATATTGTACTATGACCTCTGTAACAACATGAATAACACATTTACCTCTGTACTGTGACACGTTCTAAAAAAAGGCTATCTGACACACGGCGATACTTGCATGCTATTACACACATATTTGCACTGAGCCAATCATACTACTAAGCCATGAAACCTTGTACAATTCAGGCAGCGCTATTATGATTTATAAGGAATTATCTCTTTCTCAAACAAAAGCCTATAAAAAATCTCCCTAAAGAACAGTGTAGGAGGGAGGGGAGATTAGATTGGTTTATGGAAAATTATTGAAACAGAACACAGCAGGGTTTTTGTGCAGGGCCTCAGCTCCCAAGTGACATTATAATCTCGGCAATGACTGAACGCACATTATTCGTCTCCTTTCTCTCATTTTTGTGGCCAGTCATCACAACAAGCTGTTTGTCTTTCTAAAGACACAGTCTGAGTGTTATATTGTTTGTTTGCTTTACCAGTATGTGTGGGAGTAAGAGCATGGGTGTGCATGTGTAGTTGTCTGTATATGTCTTTCCTCAGCTTCATGTATAAGCAAAAATGAAAAGGATGCTCGGTTTCAAGGTCAAAAACGTTGTTTTCTAGGAAAAAAATGCCAGCATCTGTTCACAAAGGAAAAGAATCATGTGGTCCTTTAGAGTGATAAAAGGGTGAGGGTGTATGATATTCTGAAAATGCAGCCTTCTTGTGTTTAGCATTGAGGGAATGAAAGATGGGGAGCCTCTCTTTTCTTCCTCCATTGATAAGTAAGCATTTTTATATAGCACTCAGTGCTCATCCTTTGAGGTGTTTTCATGCTGCTTCTCTCATGCATTTGCCTTCCCACACAACATGATCAAGCCTTTTTAGTCAATGCTGGGTTAATTGTTTGTATTACACAAATTTAAACACTCGCATTACAGTTCCCTCCATGCCTGTCTTCAGGTACTCATGATACACCTCATTCTCTCGGTTTGGGATCATGGCCATGTCTTCCTGCTCAGCGCCCCCTCCCAAGCCCCTGTGAGCTCACAGAGGATGTCTTTCTGATGATTGGAAAACTTGCAAACGCACCCCCAAAGGTGCTTTGAATTCTGGAGCAGATCTTGCTCATTAAGACTCATCTGTCGACCAGGGAACCCTACAAAAGAACAATGTAGGCTTCCGTTTTTAGAAGGTCCCCAAGCTGGGCTTATCCTGTCAATCACATTGTTAACAACTGCAACACGGGATGCACTGCATGTTTGCCTAAGAGAATTTAACTCAAACCTATTTCTAACTGGAATATTTAGATGGAATTATCTGAGAAGGTGGGTGGTGGGTTAATGCTGATTACCTGAGATTGGCCCATTCATTTAGTCATTATTGGCTTTTAAGGCGCAACAATCAGAGAATCCTGAGGACAGACCCATTTTCATCAGCTGTCTTCATTCAAATGCCATTTGAAGACACTGCTCTTGGCAATCAACTGCTGTGGTTCACATCCAAGCTAGCAAAATAACTGAAGGAGCTGAGACTTTAAAAGATACTCATAGAACACACAACAATCCTATTAGTAATATTTGTATTTGAAATTGTTTGTCTGTCCTTCTTTTTGATAGGCAGCATCGCTCTGATTCACTTCTTTTCATACCAGGCATTAAAAGATCCCTTCCTAAAGTGCTTAACCGTAGGTGGAGAGGTATAAGATCCACACTCTTCATCAAATGCAAAAATGTATTTCAAGTTTTATCTGCAGTAAATTTGATGCTCCAGCAGTTAAATTTCGACAAATCAAGTGGGTATCTTTCAAAGTTGGTTTCCCTGAACAGTGTTTCTGTGTCGAGCTGCATTGGACTGGTGGTAAAAAAGTGGGAGTCTTTTACTAAAAAGCCTGTCAATTTTCAAGATAACCACTTGATGTGAAGAAATCAGATGGCTGAAAACTCAAATGTACTGCACATAAACTTTTGAATTAATATCTGCACCAAATGAGGGGCTGCAGATTTTGGCTCCCATAACTTACAATGAAAGGGCAGTAGGGAAGGATCTTTTGATGGCCATTATGAATAGAAGGAAAAATTATACTTTGAAAAAGCAGTTTCATTGTTCATATGGATATTTGACATTTGTTTTAGAATAGACCTGAAATAACTTTGAACTTATCTTTTATAGGAGATATCCTGTTGTTGCAGAAGAAATTAAATCCAGTAAGCCCACAGGCTTACAGGCACACTGTTGAAAATGCTTCTGACTCGTTTCGTAACATGAGACCATTTCCATGCTATCGCTGCCTTACTGAAAGTACAGCATCCTTAGATCAAGCTTAGTTTCCTGTCAGAATTATTAGCCTGCTAGCCTTTCAACAGCTTATTATTTTTTTGTGTTGTATTTGGAGTATGATTTCCTGTGTTGGAAATGAGAGGGAATCATATATATTTTGGCATCAACACAAACATTTCCTCCATTAAAGGAGGAGGTCCGCAAGGTTACTTACAAGATAAACTCTTCTTGTAATATTTTACTTTTGTCTTAAACAAATCCCATGAAAAGACCAAAACCAGCAATAACGTAATCCTACTTACAAGTGCTCTCTGTGTATCCAAAGCCAGATACAGCTTGTTCCTTATGATGAACAGGGGCACTGTCGATTATTTTGAGTCAATCCCATACAGGTTGTCGAGCATTTAAAACTCACAAGACCACCAAAAGCACATTACTCTGCTGACAAAAAAAAGAGCTCCCAGCTGTTTTAAGACATGAGACGAGGTGAGTATATTATAGGCCTCGTGATAACAGAGTTTCAGTGTTTTTTTCCCATTTCATACACTTGCTTTAATCTGCTTGTCCATTCTCTGGTGGAAGATTGCATCACTGAGCCAGCGTCCAGTTAGAAAATGAATATCCAGTATTAAGATCTTTAGGGCTTACTCCCACTACTGCAACGTCAGGGTGCATTTCCAGGGATACCCCCAAAACATTATTTAAAACATTTATTTAAAAGAGAGACCTTGGGACCCAAGTAGTTTGCTGATTCTTCCTCCAGGAGGCTCATGGTCACTCAGATATAATACATTTTTACCACTCTTATTGGGATTAAACAAATCTACTGATAATTCGTCATTGGCATTCCTTGCAAGTATTTGCATTAGAAGTGCCATGGGTAATCTTACATAAATTCATATATATTTTTTAATGGTTCTTTCTCACTATATTTTCCAAGCTCAGACTGCATAATATTGTCTTGTGCCGCATACAATGATGAAACAAAATATTTGTATTTTTGTTTTTTTAAACTCTTCAGGAAAAAGTCAAAAGGTTTGGGACTGACTGCCACAGACAGAGAAGGTTATTAAGAAAGTGTTGCAACACAACCTAACACATTGTTGGCTGTGGTCTTCCCATGAGATTTTTTTGGCAAGAAGTAAAATATAGAGCAATGCAAGCCTTATCCTTCAAGCACCAACTATAATTTGCTTTAAAGTAGTAATTTTACTTCTGATATAGAGTAGAAAAACAAATAATTTAAAAAGAAAATATAGTCATGCACAGACTATTACTAGTATTAAAAAATTAACCAGATTTTTAGCTTGAAATAATGCTTGCAGTTGTCAGAGCCAAATTATTAGGGTCATCATTCCCTTTACTCTCAGACCTCCACATATTGAGCATTAGAGAAATGACTAAAAAGGCTCAGATGATATTTACCATTCACACTGGTATTCTGCTGATAAAAATTATCAGCAGAATACCAGTGTGTGTTTGAGAAGCAAAAGAGTGACGCAACTAAAGAAAGAGAATGACTAATTTATTCTGACTCTCTGTGGTATAGTGCCAAGGCTACAACCTCTCAGATATGTTCAGGATTTCTGAAAAAAAATTACATTGAAACCACTTCAGACATCAGTGAGTACAGAAACTGTTCAAAGGTCACAAAGCCCATTATTTAGATCAAGCTTAGGTTTTTTATTTTTTTTTTTAAATATCAAAGTCCGCTTATACGAGTTCTACTCCTCTAGTCATTGTAAGTGAGTAATTCAGTTGTTCACTTTATTCAGTAAAATACAGTATGTATCAGTCATGAGGCTGTAAACAAAAGCCTCTGGCAGCTGACAGACATTTTACATTCTAGCTAAATCCGAAATGCCTCCACAGTGTGACCAGACTATGCTGGTATTTATTCAGTCCGTATTTCAATTCCCTTCAACTTAATAGTCAGTTTATACCAAAGAGGCTACAATACATGCTGTCATCCATATTATGCACCACAGAGTCATTAACAACTGGCTCACGCACAGCTTCAAAAGTACAAAGAGAAACTGCACACAAATGCCTCCCCCACAGGCCTCCTCGGACATTACATGCATCTCAGTGTTGTTAGTGGGCACGAGGCAACAGACGAACTAGGGTCTCAATGACAAGCCAAGTTTTCCCCCTGCAACAACGTCCCACATTGCGCCTCCCGTGGAGAAGTGTAATCACATTTTCTGCAAGGGTGGTTCTAGAACCCATGAGAAAAGGGTTTATCAAATTCACTGACATTGTCATTACGCAGTCCGTGTGGTATCCCTCCATATCTTGGGCCACTTATATCCCTCCGGTGGAGTTAAAAGAGCTTCAAGGCTAGGAAACCACACACACACACACACACACACACACACACACACACACACACACACACACACACACACACACACACTCACACACACACACAGTTGTCATTACACTGGGAGTGCTATAGATAGTGCACAGAAGGTAATTACAAGGAAGATGGGGGATGTGTATTCCTGCGCATTTGTCCTTTGTTTTAATAGTAGAACTAGATCCAGTCTTGAATCCTTGAAGCAAAAATCTAATCTAATTTGGTTCTATTTTTTTACTGTCACTAAGTGATGTATGGTATATGTATGATAGTGATTATTGCTATTCCACATACAAATTTCAAACCTTTAATCACCCGTTATATGTCATTATAGCTTCTGTAAGAGGTTTCTTTTGTATTTCAGTTATAAGTGGTTTAGCAACATTTCATTTTCAAAAAGGATGGGGATTTGCAATGGACATATTAAGAAGACCAAGAGTCTGGAGCCAAGTTAGTGAGGTTGCAAATAGGCACAGCAGTGTATGGCGCAAAATGCTAACGTCAGCAGGCTAACATGCTCACAATGACTATTTTAACAAGCTCATAGTTTTATGGATATAGCAAATATGTTGACGATTTTCACCATCTTAGTTTAAAATGTTAGCATACTTATATTGCTAATTGGCACTTACCACAAAGTACAGCTGAGGCTGATGGGAATGTCTATCGTTTTGCAGGTAAATGCTCATATTTGGAGATAATATTGGAAAAATCAAATGGTGATTTAAAGTGGCATCAGAGGAGATGTCAATGGATTATCAAAGATAATTGGTTATTACAGGTCGGGGACGTGAATTCGTCATCCAAATGACATGGCAATCCGTCTAGCAGTTGACACAGTCACTCAAGATCACAAATAGGATACTGTATGAACCTGGTGTTGCTAGAGGACAAGAATCAACAAAGTCAGTATTTTACATCCTCTGGGGACCATGTATATCTACATGGAATTTGTGCCAAGATATCAAGCAGATTTTGAGATCTTTTACAGGACAAGTAAAAATCTGGTCTGCTGGAGGCACTAGATAAACTCTCAGGGGATCACTAAATAAAGTAGGACTCTTCCTCCGAGGGGTTATGAATAACTGAATACATTTTATGGTAATCCATCTATTAGTACTGGTGATAGTTCAGTCTGGACCAAAGTGGACTGACTGAACATACTTAGTACTCTTGGAGAGTTCCAGGAATGTGAATGTTTAAGGTAAAAAAAAAAAAAGAGTTTTTAGGTGCTCTATAGGTGATAATGCTTGAATTGCTTCTTTAAACAAAATTTTTAGCTGTTAGGGGATAACAAAAGGTTCTTATTGGATTCTTGTTAACAAAATAAAGAAAACCACCTCAATAAATAAACTGAGAAAGGCAACATATTTAGTTTTTTCTAAACCTGGCACGAGGTCTCGTTCATGTCAGATTTTAAGTTTACATCTTCCATTGTTTTGATACATTATAGCTCTAGAAATGGGCTAAGAATTTCATTGGCCCGCTTAAAACTATAAACTATGTCGTCCCTGATGTCTAAGAATGGAGGAGTACAAGTTTGTTTACCCCAGTGTGGGAGAGACAGGCGGACTTGCCATCTGGAGTCTTTTTTCGGTGGGAGGTTGGTGGATGTCTGGGCTAGCAGTGAGCCAAGCAAAGTTTAAATAGTGTCTCGCAGTTGTTTTGGCGGGTGTTCTGTGCATCGCTAGTCCATTTTTCTACCCTCAGGTAATGTTATTTTGGTACACAGTACCTTTTAGACACTAAGTAGCTAGTAATATAAAAAAAATAGCGTGTAAATGTAAAAATTAAATGTAGTGTAAAATTGAAAATAAGATAATAAGACACAGAACACAAGTAAGGGCTGATAATTTGAACGAAGAATAAACATCCCTGAGGCGGAGGTGGCCGGACGCCACAAACTGATTCATTCATTTGGCAGGACAGCAACTACTGTCAGAGTAACATTTTGCCTAACATAAATATACAGCTGCATAATGTCATCACTGCATCTAAGTGCTCTGTTCTCCTGTTTTCAAATGCCTCTAGGATTTATCTTTTCCAGCTCAGTGGAAACCTAACAAAGATCCAGAGCTTTAGAAAAACAGTAGCCTGTAAATGCATTGAAATCTATCCTGGCGACTGCCCTCTCCAGTACATGTGTGATCACTAACCACATTAACTTGAAGAGAAGATGTAATGAGCCCTGCGGCTAGGTAGTTTAAACAGGCTTACAAATTGAACTTTACTGCTAGAATATTTATTAATTTACAATGAAATTAGAAATTTTCAAAGGGCAAAATATCAATAATCACCACTTACAATTTTATATATATTGAACATTACTACAACATACATGTAGGACCAAACCAACAAAAGCTCAAAATATAGAAAATAAAGTAAATAAGGGATACAGTGCCAAATTATCATAAATAATCAGCATGCCACCTGTATGATTTAGAAAGGGAAGAAAAAGGTAGACGAGACTTTTAGTAAAGGATCATCTTTCCTAATGTCATACATAAATATATATATATATATTTTTAATCAGATAACAACACTATTCAAGTAATAACTTTAGAAGTCCATCTCTTAATGGTATGAAGATGATAAACCAATGACATTCAGACCCATGATTACTGTATGAAATGAATAGAGCCTTATCATTCATATCAGTGAGACCACTGTGTTGGTTCAGCTGCATTACCGAACAGCATCTAACAAAAAGTGGAACCTGGCAGCATTATAGCCAAGCACTGCTGAAGATTGTAATTTTCTTCTCTTTCAAAGATCTGTCAAAAATATAACGGTAACATTTCTGTGTAAAAGCAAGTTTATGCGCATAAGCATGAATATAGAAAGGCACTGGTGCATAGGATTAAGTTATATTTTTATGTTTTTTGTTATACTACAAATCCTCCCATACATATCATTAAAACAGAAGGAGCTGAGATTTCAGTGATGAGTGATGTAGATTTATTAGGAACTTGGCATATGAGATGTTTGGGGTTATGCTGTTTTCATCTGTTGTCAAAATACTGACAGGGCATAATAACAAGAAAGATTTTCTTTGATATCAATAGTAGCTCAAATTTGACGTTATTAGGGCAGATATAATAGATACCTGGCCAACAACTTATGGCATGAATGCCATTTTTGTCAGTAGATGTTCTTATTTCTTTTTTTTTTGTAATGTAATGTAAGATGTTTTTCTTTTACTTTAAAATTTTCCTGCCTTAGCTGGACAATAAAGTTCATTCTTTTCTATTCTCTTCTAAGAAAAGGTGTGGTTAATTATGTCAAAAGATTGTGATGTGACAGTTTGCTCTACAAACATGATGACTGCATAATTGGATCCTTTATCAAGAGGAATTTACCAAAACAAAAGACTGTGGTCTCTTACTGCATTTGGTAATGCTACCTCCTTCAAAATGTAGGCATAAGCATGGAAATACACTCATGAGTATTACAGGTGTATTGGATTTTGGGTGAGTTTCTTACAATATGGAGGACTCAATATTTGTGTGTATTTTCCTTCTTGTATGTATTTACTATGTCAAAAATTTAATGAAAACATGTGGTAAATGACAATGACAGTTAATTAGGGTTTTGTTTTTTATAACAGAATGAACTGTGTTTCATTGTGAAAAAAAACTTTTCCACGCCACTTTAAAATCAAATCAAAGTGAGGAGGTGTACTATATTTCGGTGTTGTCCAGCCAAGGGCATACTGAATACATATCACTGTTATTACTTTTCATGAAGAAGTGCAAAGGGGATTTGTCTTTTGTGAAAACAAGATGCAATGTCCATGCTAGAATAGAAAACATCAACTGTCCAATTAAAGCCTCGGGTTGAGGATAGACCAAAATCTCCTTGGTAAAATTTACTTGCACAGTCTGACCCAATGCAAGGGCTGACAACAGTATTCCACAAAAGTGTACATTATAGCAACATTTTATTGTCAGTAATCTCGTACTCTGACAAGCAGCATCTTTCCATCTTTCCAGCTATAAAACAAGAATATAAACAAACAATATTCAATGAGAGGACAATCTCACCAATTCTAAAAAAACCATTCAACGTTTAATCATATTCAACTGCACTGTATAGTAAATAAGTCTGCGTGTCATTTCAAACACCGTGTTTCACATTAAAATAGTTTCCTGTAGGCAAGCTGGCCTGGAGACCATCACTATTGAATCAGCATATAGTCATGTTAGTAATTCAAATCACATATATAAGTAATACATCTAAATAAGTCTCTGCAACCATTCCACAGGGAATCGCTGCAGCTATCCCACAAGAAACAGTGCTGTGAAAGGCTGTCTTTTGAGGCATCCATCAATAACACTAGTATCCACCCACAGTTATACCACCAAGCTATGCCTATGTGGCAGGCATGGACGATGACATTAGAAATATTGTAATTTTATAAAAGTATTATAGGGTAGCAATATCTCTCTTGGTCTGGATGATATTTTGTTAGTCAAACACAAATGGTACAAAATTAAAAACCTTATTTCTCCTCACCTTTAGCACAAAAGATGAAAAAAAAATATTCTGCATAAGCACCGGTTTAAACAACACAACAAAAAAATTTCAACCGCTTGTGAACCACTCTGCATCTTTCATTGGAATGAAAACATTTTAACTCCACAATATATTAACTTGACAGGTAAACTAGTCTTATTCTTAGCTTAACCACCATGTTCTTTTTAATTTGTCCAATTAGGTCCCATACAGGAACATGTAATATTTAAATAAAATGGAAAAAATAAAAAACAAAAGTTGAAGTTGATTTTTATGCATCAAAGATGAGATGCTACATTTTATGCAATGTATAAATAAAAACAGTTGAGTAATGTTAAACTACTACCTTTTCCAACACACGATACACACCCATTTCCCTACCCCTCTTTGATTAAAAAAAAAAAACAACAACTCCTTACTTCAAGTTTTTTATAAATAGAACACCCCATCACTCAGAGCATATTTCTGATAGAGAGCCAAAGCTGCTCAACTTTGTGATTCAGTCCTACAGCAGATGATTCGTATCCTTCAAACCATTCTCACGCTGCCTGTCAGTGGAGCTTTAGCACCGTTTGTCAGAGAAACTTATGGGCATGGATGGGCATGCTGCATCTCCAGGAATCTGATTTGCAGGTTAGCCTCCGATGACGCAGCTTCCAATTGGTCTCAGTTGTTTCCAGGATGAATCAGAAAGGCCTTTAATAAGGAAATCCAAAGAGCTCACAGGGCTGCACAGATAACTTCAAAGCAAGGTTAATATAGATCCTCTAAGAATTTGCCGCTCTGCCACAACCTTTATACAAACTGAGGAGTGGACAGAATTATACACTGTGAAGAAACCTTTCTTCTTCAGGCTACAGAAAGCATATTTGTTTTTGTTCTCTCAGAGCAAGTTTTGTATGGGAACACTGCAATTGGAAAAGCATAAAGAATAACAGCAATAAATACAGATATGGATGCTGCCCTGAGGCTTAATCTGGAGTATCAACACTGCATGCAAGCAGGGTATCATAACTATCCCCACAAATCGTATGGATGCTGATAAGCTAACAAAAAGATATTAACCTGAGTCAAAAAGAACTACGTGTCATCCTCACTGTAGGTGAATATATATTGTGGTATTAGTCAGCTTTACTGTAAAAAGTAACAATGATAAAGGAAACAAGCAAAATGAGTGCAATCCCCCCACCCAGATGGTACAACAGCAGCTGTCTTTCCCCATGTTATCTGGTCCTGCAGCTGACAGAGACATCAAAATCGTGACATACATACTATATTGCACATGGCAAATTCATGACATCTGCACATGCTGCCAAAGATGAAAGCCATGAGTCTGGTACAAGGCATGTGGGAATAGATGTACAGTAATGAGAACCTTGGGGCCTGGCTTAATGAGGAGGATTAGTGAACCATGATAGGGCTTCTGTGCACAGCTGTAAGAGGGGTGGATGGATAAGGGACGGCAGTTTGTCAGGTAGAGGACGGACTCACCTAAGCTCCGAGGAAACTCTTAAATGAGACAGAGGGAGTGCAGACCAATAGATGAGGCCAGATTGTAAATGCTGACAAATGCAATCAATAGATAGCATGCTGATATTAACATGCTATTATCTTTTTGATATCTTGCTGAGATGAGATGGAAGAGGAAGGCAATTCCCAGCTCCAAGAAATTAGATCTGTCTTCTCCACAATGCAAATGTTCAAGATTAATTTTTCCGCACAAACATTATGTGACCTTAGAGGGCTGCATAAATCTTGTTTCCAGTTAATTACTTAATTTGCCAATAATATACTATCAAGAGGCATTTTACTACTTCACTGTTCCCAGAATAGCAGATGGGACAGATGGTTACAGATATCTTTTGGAGACATACCTCTGTATTAAGGGCCAACAATAGTGACACATTTGTCTTGTTTATTTGGTTTTATTGAGTGCCATCTCTGTATTTCTCTTGTGGTGAATTCTCCTACATGCAGTGATGATACAGATCTTTCGTAACTGCCAATCTCAAAACTTGAGGCTGGCTAAGATCCTGACATGACAAGGGTTACATTTCTGCTAATATATCTAACATATCTATAATCAGTCTTTTTACCAGTCACAAGTTTAAGGTAAGGGGAACACATATCTGTAAAGACAAACCTGGCCCCCTCAGTGCGCCTGTCATTGGGGTGCACATGAGAGCAACCTGTGTGAGTGTTCTAGGACTGGGCTAGCTCGCCATTCACAAACAAGACTCAAAAATTAAATGATATCAAGGAATTACCGGAAAAAAACAAAAAAAAAAATCTAATGTTTTAATGCTGGTGTGACTGTGCTGGGCTGGGAATGTGTTCACACCTCAGCAACCTGAATGTAAAGAAAAAAAATTGATTGGACATGCTTAAAAGGGAATATTAGTCTGACTCACTAGATGTAGGCTTGGTGTATGAGCCTGCCATTGGCCAAATGTCTCAGGGGGCATTCCTCTCCCCTTCCACGACTTACCTGTTACTGTTCTCACAATTACCAATCACTATAGGAAACAACAACAATGTCTGAGCTGGAAACCTACAAGCTGAAAATGTCAAGTTTTGACAAAGCTGTAGATTGTGCAGTCACACAGTAGAGACGTGTCTTGTAATGTTTTCTGTGGCGTTTCTTTGTGGGGAATTAGCTGATCACCTCCTTACGTGAAAATGTTCCACCACAACAATTCCCTCGACACTATTCTGCAGGGGCACTGACACTGCATCCTGGGACTTAGGGAACACTCAAGAAAATTGTGATGGGTTAAGAGAAATACATGCAAGCCTGAATGTTTTTTTGCCCTGTATATGAATGATAATGGATGCAGCCAGCATATTTTCCACACATATTTCCGCTGACACAGCACTGTAGAGATAAGTCTGGCTGTATGAGAAGGTACTGTGTCGGACTGCATAGATATAACTAATAAAGTTGAAAATGACTGTATGCACTTTCATTTCAATGTCTTTGTCTATTGCTTTGTTTTAATTGCACCAAAGAGAATACAATAGAATAAAAGATATGCTCAAAAAACTCTTGATCTTACATTTTCCACATTACATCTCAATAGTGTCTTTGTGATGTCACTTGAGTGATTTTGTTTGAATTGACAAAGCTCTGCCAGAGCCTCAGGAAACATTCGATTTTTTTTTCTACTAGCTATAAATTAACAAACTGAGATGATATTGCTAAGCTTAGTGTTAGTTTTCCATCCTTGCAGCTCTTTAGGAAGAGTCCAGCACTTTCCGTGTTTGTACTTACAGCCAAAACCAGCTTTATCTGAGACAATCCATTTTTCTGTTGAAGAACAACACAGGAGATACGATTTACAGTCAGTTTATCTTCCAGTGGTGTTTGACTGAATTCTTATTGCAGTGTTTTCTCTTTATCGTTTGTTTCATGGTGACGGTGATTCTGAAGATGTTGATGAGGGAGAAAGTTCCTTTCCCTAGATTTCATCAAATGTTCAGTCTAACTTCAGTCTAAGTGGGGTTTTCTTTTTAGAGAATGTGTGTGATGTTTTGGAAGCAATTTTAGGTTTTAGAAAAGCTTTCCACCGATCCCTGAGAGAAAAAAAAGAAAACTTCACAGGCACGGCCAATGCATCCAAGAAATTTTTAAGGAAATCAACCCAATTTCGTTGGCAGATTTCATTTTATCTTTCTCTTAACAATCCCAATCATTGTAGTCCATTTGCCTCCAGAATGGCACCTCCTTAGCATCACTTACCTGAACTCCTCATCTGTTTTCTTCTCAAAAGCAAAATTTAAAAAAAGCATGAATTGACTCAGTGTCATGGCAGCTTTGTCCCTGAGATAATGGGGGCAACAGGCTCTGCAGTGACAGCAATTTTCTCGAAAAAAGAGAGAATGATAGACGAGAAACGCAGACAACAGGGGAGAGAGCTTTAGACCATAATTCAACTTTGTGAATAAGAATGCTCTAGGTCTTCCTTTTCAAGTTATTTATTTTATCAAATCCTTGTGGTGCAAGCAGCACACATGGTGATAGAAGATATGTGACAGATTGGTTTAAGAAGATCACGTGAAGAATGTCATATTTCTGAGAAAAGAGAATTTGACATGTTTTGTCTCAGCAGAATAAAAAGCTTGGGTATTTTTTTGTCTTACTGCTATGTATGAAAACACTATTCATCCGTACATCTTCAGTTAACCATGGACTCCAGTATTCACTTAAGCATTCAGTAAAGACACAATTTATGGGACTGTAGGGTTGTCCAAAGTATGACAGCTGAACTCTTATAGGTTATTGACTTTTTCTAGCTAAATGTCAATGCTGTCAATGCAATGAGTGGCATAAGGGCTTATTTGTGCTCATTTGAGTAAGATTCAACCTCACAGCAACCTGAGCAAGATCAAACACACTCACACCCAATCAAACTCAAGGCTGTGTGATTGTACAATAATGTACAATATATTACTTTTCTGGCTCTCAGTTGTTAGTGACATCTATCAACACATCACCTAGAAAACTGACAGTTTTGTCAATGAAGCTTTGTTTTTATTCTGTGTCCATTTCATATAGTATCAAAACTTAATAACTTAAAAACTTAAAAATCCTCTGCTATGAATATTATTTTGTTTGAAATAGTTTTCCTACATTAGAAGTAAGGTAGGTATCAGAATGTTATGTGCAGTTAGCATCTTTTGTTTTTTTATATTGTTTGTTAGCTGGTTAGCTTGTAACTGGCAGTGGCTTACACAGCCTAAGTGGTTGCGCTAATGCAATCTTTTTGGAAATATTGAGCCCATGTGTTGACTGCTTATTTTGCTCACGATGTCTGATACCATATAAATGAAACACCAAATGGACATGTTAACAAGGTTAAAAACTTGACTTTCATTGGAGGGGGTCGTTAAGTCAACATTCACATAGCTAAAGATTTCCAATTATATTTAAATGTTCTATGTTAGTACTATATATTTGTCCTATAAATGAGTTAAAATCTAAGTTTATGACACTAATATAGTATAGTTCATGGCCGGAGGATATCCAGCAGAAAGCTGACGAACCTGGGTACATTAACCTACCAGCAATAACTACCAGCAATAGTTATTGTCTTTGGCCACTTGGGGGTCAAGAGGAACATGACTTATAAAATCATGGTATATGCTGCCTTTAATTTCATAGATCATTACAGGAGTGTGCACATGGATGGATATCAATGTGAATATGCCATCTTTCTCTTTGAGATGTATGCGTCATGCTTTGGTACTCACAACCATAGGATTAGTTCTTTGGTCAGGTCAGGTACCCAAATACATATTGATTCATGGCAAGAAGGGTCTGATTTGTACAACACTTGTTCTTGATAGTTGTCACATTTGTCTCTCTTTGGACTCTCAGGTTGCCTGAAGGAGAGAGGGGCACAGTGGGACAAGTTAGTGAGAGGAACTGACGGCTCACCTGCAAGCTGAAGTGTTCTATGAAAAAAAAAAACTTGTGCTGTTTATTTTCTGCAGAAAGATGTAATGGTAAAAATACAAAAACTGTCATGAGATGTATCCGGTAGCAAAAGCACATACATGAACAAAGTGGGATTGAAAACATCAAACATTCAAACTACATTTTAGAGTGCCGGAGGGAAGAGAGAACTGTGTTTTGGCCTTTGATTTGGTATTTACACCCCTCTGAGTCTTTGATTTCAGTCTTCAGAATTAAAGGATGGGCAAGTCTGTTTGCAGGGAATAATAAAGATAAGGACATCAGGGTCAGGCAGTGACAGATTCAAATCCATGTGGTTTTCAGATGAGGTTTCAAAAAAATTCCTATCACAAAATCAGTTTTATTTTAGATAGTTTTATGGAAGGAAGGAATAGCTGATGACTAATGATACAGCATTAATACATCTCATTAAAATTCTGCAGCCATGTCAGAGCACATGTCCTCCCAGAACCCACTGCTGCCTCTCTTCCCAATGGGAACAGATAAAAGCACAGAGAGAGAGAAAGGTAGACATAACAAGGTTTCATAATGTTTATTTTGGTGAAAAACAGTGTGTTCTGGCTCCAGGCTACACCGGCCGTGGTGAATAAACAGAAACAATTTTTAAGTCTCAATGCAATTAGTGCTGTGTTTACACAACAATACTATCTTTCTTCTTAAGGTCTGGATCTGCCAGATGTCTGTCTTTGCCAAATCAGATGGTGTAGAACACTAAATGACATAAAATCCAGCTGGCTGAAAGAAAAGAAGCTATAGCTTTAGCCTTAATGCAATGGACGAGGGAAATCAAATTAAATATTGATACTGGATAATAAGCACTGTGTCACAGTGGTCTATCATAACAAAAAGGCTGACATCTTATTTAGATACATTTTTGTTTAGATATCTGTGGTTGATGCAATTTCATTTGAAATGCAGTTTCTTTCAGATTTCGAATGAATCAAAACTGACCCTCTCAGTGCTGGTTTGAGCTAGCTGCACATAGTTTCCACTCATTTATATTTGGGAACAAAAAACGGCACATACCAATGACTTAAATTGAAGCTCTTTGTGGCAAGTAAAATAATATCACATCTTCAAACAAAGCTGTAATCAATGCAGATTAATAAATATATTTTGAACGACATACTGCGGCTGAATCCAAATAAGAATGGTACTGGACTGTCTCTGCTAACAGCAATAAGTAAAAAACAAAGATTAAATATAAACTTGACCCTTATGACAGCATGTACCGGAACCAACTTCTGTTCAGTTACCTGCTGATAGTCATTCAATTTCATTCCTGCTGCCTCACATGCTAGTGAGACAGTGATACAAGAGCATCGTGTCTAAGAAGACACATTGCTATCGAGTTTCTCACCGTTCATTGCTTGGAGCACCATAAACAATAAAAGTCCCACACATCATATTTAGGATGGGGACAGAAATTGCAGGAATAGATATTTCAAAAACTGGTAAATTAAATGCAAACCTACCACTGGCCTGAGAATCAGACTGAACTACCATTGGTTTTCTACTTCATTATTCAGTCTGGCATTATGTTCATTTTAGTTATTTTCTGTGTGGTCATATAAGTTATTTTCCTTTTACTAATCAGTATTGAAAATGTGTTTAATAAATCATAAAAGTCCTTGTGATGGCAGCAAAATCTGATATGTTTCAAAGCTTATTCATCTCATTCTAATGTGCCAGGCATTGCTATTAAGGACAGTGTATACTCAACTGTCTTTAAAGGATTGTTTAACTATTCTGGGATTAAAAAAGGAATGAAAACACAAATTCTCTCTCAGTCCCAGTGATATGATGTTGGGGGCATATGGATGATCAGTTTGTTATACTTATGTTAACCTTGACTATCCTGACTATACTTGTGTTTGGAAAGGGGTTATCCCTCTAGCACAGGAAGATTATGTCCCTTCTTCAATGTGCATATGCCAGAGAGGATGTGAAAACAAAAAACAGAAAGGTGCATGGTTCTGTTTGTACCACATTGTACTGTGTGTCTGTATACACCGGTCTGTTTGCACATGAAGTGACTGAAGAGAAAAACTTCCATCACACAGGCCCTTAAAGTCACATGGATATTGAGAGTATAATTTGGGTTCAAATCTTGCCTACCGGCCTGTTTTTCCAACAAAAGAAAAGGCAGTCACTGACAGTATTGTACTCTGGGAAGTAAGAGAATATTTTTTGTATTTTATCTTGCTTGTTTTGTAGAGGTTGAACTGACCCTTTAAGACAGCTGAGTACACGCTGTCCTTCGTAGCAATGCTTGCTAAATTACCTGGAATTGTAGTTTATAAATTAGAATTAGATGGATAGGTTTAAAAGACAGAAAATAAGGCTTTTTGAGACATCATTTTATGTTGTCGCACCATGTGATTTCTGCCTCTGTCACAGATAAAAAGCTGTAGAATATCCTCCCAAAATCCCATTGACAAGCTCCTTCTGCAGTGTGGGGTGTTACTAAGCCATAGAGATTTCCTGACTTCCTTGTTTGCAGCGTTTAGCTGTTGCCAAGTACACCTCTGCTTTGATTCTGGCAACACAATATGCTTAATGAGATTCCAGAGCCTGCAAGCAGTGTTCTTCATCCTTCCCCTATACCCACCTACAGCAGCCCGAGTGCCCACACTGCCTTATGGTGGGCTTAACATTGTTGAGTGTGAACAGGCATGAAACTGTAAAAGTTCAACCAGCATTCAGACAGTTGCAATTTCATGCTGTGCAACTGAGACCCTGCTGTTGGCATACGTGTCGCGTGGTCATCAACAGCTGTCACTCTAGATTATGGTTGATGTAACATAGTGAAACATGGTATGGTGGAAAAGGGTTTCTCTAAGTAAGTGTGGACACTGATCCTCGTTAGATTTTTCAGCTCCTTGCAGTATGCACAAGTTGTTTTTAATGCAATTCACAACAGGAAGTTACACATGGAGATAAGAGGCCATGAAGGTAACAGACATGTAAATCAAGCCATGTCCACTTAGAGGTTATACTGCATAAAACTCTGACTGCAACCTCAGGCTTTTTTGATTATAGAACCAAAATGCTACAATCCTGTGGAGATCCATTTGTCAAAACTGAAAAAATAAGTGTATATGGAATTAGCACCTGAACAAATATTAAATAAGCACCGTGTGTGTGTGTGTGTGTGTGTGTGTGTGTGCGTATATATAAGAATGCATCCTACGTTTGCATACTTTTTAAAGGATCAGTCAAGCTGGAAGGACGATGCAAAGGAATCATTTAAATGCAGTGTGTTTCAGCGCTGTGTGTCCAGAGTTAATGATGAGCTATATTGTGAAGGCCACATCCCTTAATTCAGGGTCTGATTGGTATTAAGGATACATTCACAAGAATACCACAGCATCGGAACATCAGCAGTCACAGGGACACTGTGAATAACAGTGCTACATGCCAATAAAATACATAACACAACAAGCACAGATGTCTACGGACAGAAATACCCCCAGTGAATTAAATTAGGTTGCTTTATGAGATAAGAAACAGAACATTACAAACACATACAGAGTTTGTTCGCATGATACTTTGAAATCTTGTTAGTCATCTGATACAAGCTGTAGAAAACATAAAATCAAAGCCGACACTGGACCTCTACCAGGAGAGAACAGACTGCTGTGTTGCCCTGGAATTAGATTTTATCTAGTGTCCATGCATATTATTTACTCTATGAAACATGCATTTAAAGAATCAAGGGAAGGGTGGGGATTTCTGACGAAGTCTGGTTTGAGGAAGCCTTTACATCTCACAAGCATGTGTTGCTTCTGGTGCTATGGGAATATCTCCAGCCAGATAGTTTATGTGCACTGCATGTTGGCCACTTATTTATAAACAAACTCACACACAGAAGACTATGAAAATAGCAGACTGTGAAAATGTCATACAGTGCATACTGTAGCATTCAAATGCACAGTATGTTTATGTCCATTAAGTCAGCTGAGTGCTCAACTACAAATTTATCATACGACATAAATTTATCAATATTCACTAGGTAGGTCATAGCCAATAAATGTCAGTGGGTTCAATTTTCAGTGTGCTGGAATATTAAAAAAAAAAAAATGAATCAGCCAAAGACGACCAATTAAACACTGAAGTAATCAGGGCACTCCCATCTAAAACAGTTAACTAAAAGACTGTTTTCATGCATGTTGATAACATTGCTCACTATTATTTTTAAAAAATGGTTTCTTTAAGATCCTGCTCTGCCAAATCTATTACATTCTAAATGATAGTGCTGCCTAATCTTTAGCTGAAATATTTTCACTGTAAATCTTTTTTCTTGACTCTTTAAGTTCTCGCTGACATAATATGTGTTATTAAAGTAATCAAAAAGTCTAAAATGTTCTACAGCCATGCTGGCAGCTCTATGAGGCTGCATGTATTCTGCATTCCTACAATGTCCGCAAAATAAGAAGAGCAAGACAAACACCCCTTTGTATTCTAACTTGGTAGTGTTCATGCATCATTCCAAGTTGGTTAGCCCTAGTGCTTACCTTTTAGTCACACCAGATAAACAGTATAAATGACTATAAACCAGATAAAAACACTCGACACTTCTCATTAAATAAGCTAAATAAATTATATTAGTGTTTATATTGAATTTCATTTTGACATAACAGCCAGTGATGGTGCATTTGCAGCCACTCTGCAGCCACACATTCACTACGTGGGAGATATGGTACATGTGAGAAATTCCTGATATCTCCGACTTAGAAATACAATACTTGGAAATACAGCAAAATTTAAGAAAACAACAGAGAGGAAAAACGCTAAAGTGATGTAAGAATAAGAAGATTCTTATATCTACAGTGGTTGCACACTAATATATATATATATATATATATATTCACACATTTTTTTTTTCACTTACATATATTAAAGAGAAGTTCTTCATAGATTTGCCTAAAGCATTTTGTAAATGGCTACTGCCATCTGTCATCTTGGATTGAGAGTGTCATCAATCCATTAATTATTTGGAATACTAGATAGTAAATTATGTTACAATATTGCAATGAATCTACTAATACTGCCCCAAGTGTTCTGGAGAACACATTCATAATAAACTGACACAAAATGGAGTTAAACTAACTGTCCACAAACATGGACACCATGCATCAAGTTGGTCTTTAACCAAACATATCCATGTGATAAAACTTGATTAATTTTCTCAGACTTGAAAAAGCTCCTCCAGAATCACAGAGGACATGATGCAACTGTTTTCCCAGACTGAGTGGTATTCACCATGAGCACTGGGCTGACCTTGACATGTAAAATCATTAAAGTGCCTTTTCAACTTTAACTCAAGAGAGAAAAGTTAACACAATGATTCAGAAAATATTTTTTTAGTCATTGGTACACTTGTGTAAGACAACGTTTTAGCAGTGAGGAAATCCATTAATCTGGAGAGTTTCCCTTCTCTTTGTCTTTCATAATTGTCCACATTATTACCATCTAGATCTGGATCATCAAAGAGCTGGTGTACTGTCCTCCTAAACCATATCCAGTCTCTGTCTGCCAATACACCTGTCATAATAACATGACACATTGCTTAGTCTACCATGACAGTATCTATCTGGAGGGATTTGCACATGACACCTAAGCTACAAATGAGGTGTCTCAAAAGACTAGATTACAGAGAGAATGCTACACACGTCTCTCTGTCCTGTGGTTGGCAGTGTTTTGATCCAAGTGCTGGGCGGGTGAACTGGGGCTTTTCCTTTGAATGCTAATGAATGATGTCTTCAAAGAGGCAACACTCCCCAAAGTCACCTCACACTAGTGGGCCTGATGTAAAAGACGACTTCACCACAGATCAAAGTATTGGCCCTCTGCAAGAATAACATTTTGCACAATAGAGGAGCATTCTCATAGCCCACCAAGTCACCATGAGGGACACATCCTGCACTTATGAAACTGTTGCTCAGTTAGTTTGAACTGAACAACTGGCTCAGACCAGTAGTGCAAACATGTGAGATGAACAGCTGGATGAGAATAGAAGGAGTTTGCAAGTATGCAGAAATATGCTCAATAAATTTTAGAAAAGTTACACAACAAACATTTTGTGACAAAGAGCTCAGTTTCCCTTTTTCGATTTTAATTGTACACTCACAACCACGTCTCACCTGCTAAAAGCGCTATATTCCTAGTGCAAATGGTCTTGTGCCATACATTTTTTTCAACAATATACATCACTTCTTTCACTGCTTCCAGATATGTATATGCATACATTCAGTTATACATGGCTATATGCATAAAGTATATCCTGCAGCAGGGTTGACAGTTTGGCAAAGCCATTTGATTTGCTGTTGTGGCTTTTTGAACCAGTGTTTTCCACAACATTGTAGGCTCAGTGCAGGGGAGGTGAACCTGACGTGTTTTTGGCTCTATCTTTAGCTCAGTAGCATGGTTGACATAGCTTGTGTATTGCTTCAGTGGGCCTTTGCTACAGAATAGATCTGTGTTTGAGCAAAATCAGCTTGAAAGGAATTAATGTTACCCTGCCTCAAACCACCAGCCATTTAATCATTATCATGGTGCTTACCAGTTGTAACCAGTCTCACTGCATGACCTCTCTAGAGAATACAGAGTGGGGGTGTGGAAGGATGCAGGGGTGTGCTGTAAAGCAGCTTGAGTGGGATGTTTAAAAGTCATGGGTATTTGAAGCATACATTTATATTTTCACTGATCAGCTACAATAGGTGATGAATGTCTATGAATCTGAAAATGCTAAGGCCTCCTAGGACACGTATGTTTAGATTAACTGCCTGTGTGATTTTTAGCATAAAAAGCAAACATGCAGAGAAACAGAGATCTAGCCAGCCACTGCCATGCTAACATCATATCCAAAAAAGGGAACGTCTGAAAGCGACAATATCTCCTGCTTATTGAAAAGAACCACAGAGGTGTCAACAGACCGCTCCAAATACAAATCCATATGGTAAAGCTACCTTTTAAATGATATTTGAATGTTGGAAATTAAATGTGTTATGTTGATTTCAATGTAAATATTAATAGCGGATAGACAGATAGGCAGATAGACACAGAAAAAAAACAGATTTAAAATCCTTAGTTTCAATACTGTGTTTTCTTCTCTTTATATTCTCTGGACACCATGCAAGGGCAGGCTGCAGTATCTGCCCTTTTTTTTTTTTTTTTTTATATTTAGGCCCTGTTCCAATGATTTCTTTGGGTAAAAAAAAAAGTCAACTTTAAAAGCAATAAAATACTCCCTATCCATCTGTTACAGTGTTTGCTGACCAGTATAGAAGTGTCAGATCCTCTTTATCTCCAATTTACAACTTCTGCAGGTACTGTCCCCAGAATTTTGTGACACTGACAGAAAACTAAGTTTGCACCTATAGCATGGAAACGAGATTATGAAGAGCTACAAGACAGCGAGAGGCCCACAGTGTGTCACAGCACACTGTTTAACACCCGCCAGGGTGATGCATCTAAGAGATAAGTCAGTGTATTTATAGTCTCATTTGCATGCAAGATATATGATGAAGCTGCATACAGTAATTGACTGTGTAAGTTGAGTGCTCAAGTGCCGTACACAAGATGGAATATTTTAGCTCGTGACAAAGTACTCAAGGGAAGATGTATTATGTATGCAAGGGTAATAACACATTTTAAATTCCAAATTCTTTGTTGTTGTAAAATCTGTTTTGGGAGAATATTGAGATGAGGCTTACATAAAGAGCCTGAGCCTGAAGCTCATGTTAGTCTCCTGTCAGGTTGTAATGTACTTGCTTCTTTATGCAGGATGTAAATGGCAAGCTGGATTACATCTGAAAACAGACTTTGAAAACAAGCTTAATATGACTTCACTTGATCTCACATCATGAAGCCATGCAAAGCAGCTGTGCATTATCTTCCCTGTTTAGAGAAGGTGATATACATTCGCATGCAAATGACTGCTGAATACTTTTTGTATTTTTTCTCCTCACACCACCAAAAATTTGTGTAACATTTATTTAACTGCATTTTTCTTCCTTTTGGTTGAGCCGTCAGTCAGGAATCTCTCAATAAACCTTCAAGTACATTCACCTCAGTGGAAGGACAAGTCATGTGCGTAGGTAGTGTTGCAGGGGTGACATTGTTCCTCAGTGGTTGAGGGTCAGACCTTGATGACAAATGATGGCATTTTAAAAGGTCAACCCATACAGTATGAATACATGGTATCTCCTCTCTCTCTTATAACCTTTACTCAGAGCACAAAGTCTGTTTTGCTCTCTTTTCTTCTGGGTCAAAACTGCATTAAAAAAACCCTCTAATTTATAAACAAACACACTATTGTGGTGTTTTTTCATGGTTTTATTTTTACGTTTCACATTCAGAAGTATTAAGAGATATCCAATGTATTATGTGTCTACATTATGCTACCCCGAAAGCATCCCTTGGCAAAAACAGGGCACGTTCAAATAAGTTCAAATGTTTGAATTTCCTTCGCACAGAAAGTATGCATTTGTCATCAAGACAGATTTAAATTAATGTCGAGACATTTTTATTAACATCCAAATCTTATTAACTCAAAGACCATGTATTATTCATTAATACCAACACAAGGTTAGGTCCTTTCACATTTACTGATTAAGTGTAAGCTGAGTAATGGATAAATGGATGGATTCACTGTAAGTTGGTCTGTAGTCATAGTGCCAACTTGTATATAAATTGCCAATGCCTGTGGACTGACCTCAGTTGTTAAGTGCCCATGTTTGACAGCCAGCTGACAGACTCTGCTTCCTGTCAAGGTTAATCACAGATGATGAGGGAAGTTGTCACATTTTGATGCTGACATCTGAAAGCACTGGAAAAAGCCTCATTCAGCACAGCCCTCTGCAGGCAAAAAGTATTCCCCATCCTCCATTCTCATAACTATGTTTTTTTTTTATTTTGTTTGTTTGTTTTTGTTTTATTTATGTTTTGTTAAAGCACTGACTGAAAATCATCCAGGAGTAAGTTATCATAAATTGAAATCTTTTTGCAGACTCCTGGGATTAAAGTTTTCACCTTGTATCAATGATGTCAAGTTGTACACTGGGTTTGTTTAGTTCAGTACAGAGTGCCAAGGGAAGCAAGAATTCCATTGTCTTATGTCCCTTTTCATTTGCCTTCCTTACTTTAAAGTGATACCGTCCTGGCTGTCAACTTTGAAGTAAACTTTGTATTGTTATTCAGTACATCGCCAAAGTCCAAATACATTTGCAATACTCTAAAAGCTTCCTATATACCTGTGGACTTAGAGATAGAGAAATGGGCCAAGGGTTATTGTAGCTATTCATGTAAGTTACAATATAATGTACTGTGAAAGTGTTAGCTGAATTTAAAATGTATCTGTGACAGAACTCCCAGTCCTATGTCTCGTACAACCTTTAATCTGCCTCCTCTTCACTTTGACTTTCGTTCAGTATGATCAGCTGTTCAGACCTAAAACAGCACAAGCTGTGGAGACTGTTTTAGAAAAAAAAATTAAAAGAAAGTAGATATGATTTAGGAGGGTTGGTTTGAGTTATAGAATTAGGTGTTTGAACGTTTGTCAGATCCCGAAAGTCTGCACAGCTGTTCATATCAGTCTGAAATAATGCATTGAATGATATCAGTATGTATTTCATGTTTGTGTGTTCAACTGAGTTATGATTTCAGGAGCACAATCTCAAATTACTCAAATTCACTTCACACAGTACCTTTGACTCACCTTAAAAAACCCCCACAGCCCCTTGGGGAGGCTTTTGGGTTTTTCCTGCTGAATGTCATTGATGTCTATCACAGATCACAACTTGTAATTTCAAAATGGTTAAAATATTTTATCTCTCACCTTGCCCTATAATGTTTAATGTATGATGTAGATTGTTTCATTTGAATTATCTTCAGAGGCATGATTAGTAAATTCATACAGTATTTCAAAAATTATATTAGTCCTAAAATGATTTTATTTGTTCATTCAACAATGGACAAATGAGTAAGGGTCTGATAATAGTTGTGCCAATAGACAGATGTGTTGGTCAAATATTTTATCAGTTCCTCAAATTGCAAATTGCATTATGTGAAACAAAGTTCACTGAAAGAAATCCCTTTACAATGTCTGTGACAAACTGGCCTGCAAGTAACATGCTGAGGTGCTGCTCTGTCTGTGTCACATCCGATTAAATTCTTGAAAACACACATAAAATATTCAATTAAATATTCATTATGCTGTCAGTCAGTGAAATATGACTGAATAGCTTTTGCTTCTCTTTGATGAAAAACCGTCATGTTTTCTGATTCCACGATGCATTCTGTTTGCATAACACTGCAAACCAGCTGCTGATGGCAATAACAAGATCCTGAAGTTCAAAAATACCAGAAACACCCCAGAGAGACATGAATGAAGAAACAACGCTGGCTCTATATTTAGCATCAGCATGGAGTGAGCTCCTCTGATGAGGCAAATGAAAAGGTTCCCCACATTTGCATGATGTGGGACTTTTGTTGTCTGACAGCAGGCTACAATATATGTCATCAGTTAATTAGACGGAGAGAAACACATCCATCTATCATTAACTCTTTTGATCAATAAAACATGAAAAGCTTTGTAAGCAGTCGCTCAGTCACATTCTAAAAAAAGATCAGTGTTTTGTTTTTTTTTTTCATTTTTGTAGTGGGAGAAGTATATTTTGAGTTAATTTTCTCCAAGTTCATGAGTAATTCTGCACGGATCACACAATTATTTTCAATTAACCTTGAAGAATGGCTAAGTGCCTTGTTTTTAAGTCAAGAATTGGTATTAAACATTACATATTTTTCTAACCTCGCAGTCTCTGCAAGATGGTTTTATGTGCTGTAATCATTTGTTTTAATCTATTTACTATGAATGATACAGCTCTGCAAGAGCATAATTAATTATATACAGTAAAATGTTAGTATTATGCCTCTCTCAGAACAGTTTCCTGTGAATCCTTGTATCACATGCGTCACTGTCTCTCACATTTAACAAGCTCAGCTCTTCAACAGCAATGCTGTTTGTGAATTAAGAGCATGTAATCTAAATGGTCGCAGGCTGTGTTGAGCAGTGTTTATTAAATGATCTTTTGCTGTTTAGGATTATTATACATTGAGCCCAGACAGTGATTTAAGTTATTGCTGTACTGTATCAGTCTGTAATTCATTTGACAATGACATAATCTTTACATGAAGTGCAATTAATTTAACTGGGAGTCTGAGAGAGAGATTACAGAAAAACATATTAAATTGTGTTATTCTCATTACAGTAGTTAGGGTTATACAATCTCCCATGAAGGTATTTTGCTGAAATGTTCCCATGACAGCATGCAATGTTAGCATAGACCCCTATTTTATATTGACTGCACTCCTTCTTGCTGCATCTACAAAGATTAATTTAAACATTTCAGATGCTGTTTGCAAGATCCCTTATGGTTATATAGAGTTGAATAAAACAAGATTAGAACATTCAAGATTAAGTGCTCAAATTTAAATGTGTCCTTTCATGAGTGGTTTGGCAGTGGCAGGGTTTTGTTGATGAACAGTAGTAAGGTTTAATAAATAAATATATATAAGTTGTGTATTTGCATATTAAAATTTACATTTGACTGATTTATTCTTGTCAGAGTGACCTTAGGAAGAAAGCCCACGGTGTATCCAATCAAGGAACTCTTTTTATGGAGACCATGAATGTTTTCTGTAAATTTGATAGCAATCTGCCTAATACATTTAAATAGGCTAAAGTAAAGATTTTAGCTTGAAGGTTTAGCTAAAGAGCTAGTCAGTGTAGAAATATGATTTGATCCAATGCGGACCCTAAATATCCACAAATGGAACGTGTTTGAATCCACTGGTTTTTAAAGATACCTTATGATGAGCTAGACCAGTACATTCATATCGAGAGATTGTAAAGCTCATAGTTTAAAGTACATCCAGTGCCAGTGCAGGAATTTTTATGCCCCTTAATAGAGGCAGAAGGTTAAGCTGCTGCTTTGGCGCTTCAGAAGACCTTGTTGCACAGTCAAACTGGTAGCTTTATCCCACTATGACTGTCAGTTAAAGAATAACAGTCCAAAATTCACACATGGCTAGAATTAAGAATTAAGAATTAAGAATTAAGTATTTCTATTGGAGCATAACCTGACCCTAAGGGTATGGAGGCAGGTGTGGTGGATGGGCACACCGACTTTCATGCTTGAGTTTTCATTCTGCCACACACCTGTAATTAACAATAACATTTTGATAAGTGTAAGCATGATCCTTCCCTGAATTTAACCATGGATTTCACTGGCCCTTACTATACCTTCATCATAGTTTTAGCCCTAACCACAACCTTTTGCTATTGTCGCAACAGAAATTTTGAAAAAGCGGGGGTTTTGCAGTCATCCAATATAAACATTGTGGTCAAGCAATTGGGTTGCATGACCCAAAGACGATAAATAGTAGGTTCTGCACTAATTCTGGGGCTGTCATTACCGGATTTTATGGCAATCTGACCTGCTGTTTTGGAGATTTTTTTTCCCATGGACTAAAGTATTGGAACGACAAAAAAACAAATGGCCACTCCAAACAAACCAACTGATTCTACCTTCGTGTAGGCCCCACCGCTATCTTGACCAAAGACTGCCTAAGTGTACGATATCTGAACTACCATATCATTAAAATGTAGCACATAAACAAATTTCTCATAATTCAATATACAATCCATAAATTAGGATTCATAATATAACTAGGCCAGTTGTAGATGAAAGATCAAAGCTCATATCAGTTCCAACACATCGAAAGTATCAAACACATTAGATAAATGTGAAGAAGATAAACATGAGTCATATGAGCTATGAGAGAGTAAATGTCTGTTCAACCATCACTATCAACTACATATACAGTAACAGTTACTCAAAGCTCAACTCTGGAGGCCGTGTGGGCTGTAAAATGTGCTGTTTGTCCACATTTCTATTGTGCACACCCATCTATAGTGTAGGGATGCTATAGTAATGACTCTTGTTATTCTGTTCTTACTTGCACTAAAGACGAAAAAAATAAATATATATTACTAGATACCAGATACAAGTGCTAGAGGGGCATACAGGTGCCTTCACAGTGAAAATCATCAACATTTTAAGAGACTGTCAGCAAACCAAGTATACAACAGAAGGCCTTGGGCTTTCCAGCAGGACATAAACTATATGTCACAAAACAATAAAAAGCTGAGAGTCAGAGGAACCCAGCTGTGCTGTTTTTCTTTGTAGCCTACAGAAAACAGCCCCGCTGCCCTGTTGTGCTCAAATAATACTTTTCAATCAAGGTAGGTTCTATTCAGGCCATCATTTTGATGATGAATTTATACAGCAAAACTTTTCCTCCTCAAAGAGGGGTTAATGACGAGATTTTCAAGATCTAATTTGATATTCAAGTCTTTGATGATGGCTCAGGAGTGATTGTGAGCTGTGTGCTGAAATGCATTTATGAGACAGTAATAGGAGTGATAAGAGGCTGTTTCCTTATCTGGAATTCCAGCTAATAATAACTAATAACTGACTGGTTTAGTTTTGTACCATTATACAGGACTTTCCCAGTGGTTATGTTTTTGCAGCTAGACGTTTGATCAAAACTGCAAATACTAAGATTATTCATAAAACAAAAAAAAAAATAGCTGCAAAGGCTATTCATGTATTAAAATTAAATTCAATACTACTTCTCATTGACAACACAATGTCTAAAGCTTTTATGTAAGAGTGTTAATTATGACACTGAGCCTAATTATGGAGCCACAAGGACATTTTTAGTACAATGCCATGAAATTACTGTTCTCTGAAGTTTGAAATGCTTTAACAATAAACATTTAGACAGCCTGCATCTTTATCTGGCAAAGACTGACAAGATGCTAAAATGAAATTTTAATGATAATTGTTCATAAATTTGATGTGTAATTATGCCTATGTAATTGTTTGGATTTCCATTGTTCAAATCATCATATGCTGCTCCTTCCCTCAACACGGGATGCATGAAATTTAATATCAGTATTCTGGGTATGCTGATATTGTGAAGAGATATTATTGTTAAAAATATTCCTTACTAACGCAGCAGGAACCCTTAACATAATCAATATTCCCACTTGACCAAAAATCTGTTAAATTAAAGATAACATTTTAAAAAAACGATAAACAAAAATGTATTTTCTTTTGCACATTTCAATTTTTATGTAAATATATACCTGCCTAAAGGGTCCTACAACATATTTTTTGATTTTTCAGTTTCTCAGGATAATTCATGGGATCAGTATTTTTTTAAACTAAGTTTTTCAACTTAGTTCCTGTAACACCGGACTCTCAAATGATGCTATAATCATGTCATATCTTAACAAATTAAAAGCAACTAAAGGGAGAGAAAAAAACACCTCTTAATTGCTATGTATATATACAGGGAATTTTTTACAAAATTAAGTACAGTAGTGTCAACACATGTGTGAGGAAATAGCCCAAATAAAAATCAAATCCATTATTCACATAAACATGATCAATTTAGCTAATTTAAAATTAGTTCTGTCTCTTGGCATGTGGTTTCACAACTGCTATAAATCACTACAAACAACAGATGCAAATAGTTATGTTAGGCTTTAGCTGATGTTACTACAAGGTTACCAATAAGGGTAACTGTCTCGAGAGTGTTCACAAGTTCGGTAGCAAGAGACTTTCTTGTTCTTACCATTCTGCAACAAAAAGCATATTGACCAGTTCTCAACCTTTAGGTTGTTTGTCCCTAACCTCAGATACGACTCATAGGAGCGTACCAGTGGCAGGCATACTGGAACTTCAAAGTCATGGTATGGTTAAGGTATTGGAACAGCCATTGGTAAAAAGAATCAAAACTGATCAAACTAAAAGTGCTCTCTTACGTGAATCTCCTTTCCCTCCCAATGAAATGAGAGAATGTTTGTACAGCAATTTATTTTCATGTAAGTTTTATCAGTCAAAGAAAAAAAATGATTAAGTCATCCTGTGTGGTGCTAATATCATTATAACATAGGATATTTACCCTTGGTAATGAACACAGTGTTAACCTCTGGTTGAGCATCTACTTGTATTGGTGCGGGGATGTATATGTGACCACTGCATGCAGTGACTCATGTAGTCGGAGAGGAAGAGTGTAAACGCAGGTTATTTTCTGTACCTATAATATATATATATAATTCCCCCAAAACACATCATCCAGTAGACATTATAATTTACCTATGTTAGCTAGGCAGCTCCACAGAGAGAAGCCTCTAGTTCCCACTCACTTATTGCAGTGTATGAAAGTCAGACAGGTGTTCAGCCAAATAATTAGTTAGTGTAAAAAGAGTAAGTCAAGGCTTTGTAATGTAAGATTAACCTAAGTAGAAACCAATGGATTTTATCTAACTTTGTGGGTCTAAATCTACCTGGGTTCACAACTCAAGTAGAGCCTATATAACGAAATATGTGGATGTGCTGCTCCATTGGGAAGCTGTGGCACTTGTGCGTAAAGTTTCAAATATATAGCATCCCTAGAATTTAGGCCCAGCAAGTAGAGATGTCTTAGTATATTGCTTTTGTATCCACCCTTACTTACAACTAACTCTAATGTCATTTGTCTTCATGAAATTGAGCCATGCTTTGGAATGCTTTGTCCTCGCCGCCATGACTCCTTCTTGTTGCAAGGTTCCAGCAGCATAGATGCATGACTTTAAAGTTATTATTTTGCAGTACACAACTGTCAGAAAAACATGCTGACATCAATAAAAGGTATCAATAAGTTCTAAGGCATACACTTCCAACGGTTCAGACAATTTGGGAATGTTTTTTAATCGCTATCCCTACTAGCCCTTCACTCTGCCACTTTCTGATGTGACAACAAAACATGGGATGGTTGGTCTTATAGTCATCAAAGGATTTTTAGCATTAGATTTTTTTTCCTTTTTATAAGTTTATGACAATAGATCTCAAAAGCATGACCATTACACATATTTTAACATCACAAACCAACCACAGCAAAAAGGTTGTGAGGCTTTAAAGTCACTGGTTTATTCACTGCTTTTGCTCACAGGTAATGATATGTTTACAAATCTGAGGTGTACATTACATTAGTCTAACATGACACCCTGGTTTCCAGTTAACCTGAGTGAACACTTCGTCTTGTGCTTTCTCGCCTCATCCCTGGCATATATCTGTATCTATCAAGAAAAAGTTCCATATAGTACTTCATTAAATCACAGATGACTGTAACACAAATGAAAGTGTTTCAGGGTATCAGCACATGGTAAAACAAACCCAGGCACCCTCTAACCTTCCAGCACTTCACCTGTATTGACACAAGCATGAGAAACAACATCCCTGATTACATGGCTGACTTACAATTTCATCCACACATGTAAGCCAGGTGAACTGATCAATCAAATCAGGCAGCTCTAGAGGGTGAAAATCTTTTACAAGATAGCTTATACAGCACTTGGGTCATTGAAAGATTCTTGCAGAAGAGGCTGATGTGATCCTGCTCTGAAACCTTCATCCCTGGGGGTTGTGCTACTGTTCATCAAGCAGGGTGACAGTTTTGGGACAAGTTCATAAATGGATGCTCTAGGAGGCTGCGCTATTCAGGGATCTCACCATCCAGATATTTTCTGATCAAAGCTCAGTCAAAAGAGGCAACAAAACACATTTTGCTGCAGAGACAATTCTCTCCTACAGTTTCATCAGCCAGTTTTTATATAATCTGCATGGCTGTGGGATGTACAAGACTTTGTTTGACTGTCAAGTTTAGTTTAGTTCTCAATTTGTTTAGGTAATGTTTAAAGCATATCGTATATTTCTCCATATTCCTTTTATAGATATCGTAGAAAAGGCTTCAGTGCACACCCACTCTCAAAAAGTATCTGCAGAGGAAGTAACACATTTCTGCGTTATTCAGAAAAACTGATGGCACATCACTTTCATTGCATTGGGTCATGTACCCAGCAGTATTATCCTGTCACAAAAAACTAGGCCTTTTGACTCTTGACAATGTACAGTTAAATTAAATGTTCAACAGTGCATCCATACAATATTCCACTCTTCAGTACATTCAGAAAGTATTGACTCCTTCATTTTTTTCATTATATACATATTTTTCATTAGATTTTGTTATGTTGCAGCCATATGTGAAATCATTTAAATCAATTTTGTCCCTCATCATTCTACAATTTATGCCCCAATAATTTTAGCAAATTTATTTTTTGCAAATTTATTAAAAAGGAAAAACTGAAATATAACTTTGACATTGGCATTCAGACCCTCTGTTAATAACAGCTGAAATTTAGCTAAGGTGCCACACCTATGGTGAATTCAATTGATTGGACATGCTTTGGAAAGATAAAAATGAGGCCATCAGGTCAAAGGAACTGCTAGCAGAGCTCAAAGAACCAGATTGTGTGGAAGCAAATATCGGGGGGAGGCTGAAAAAAATTCTGCTGCATTGAAGGTTCCCAAGAGCATACTTGCCTCTTTATTTCTTAACTTGAAGAAGTTTGGATTGAAAGGACTTCTCCTACAGCTTGTCACCTGGTAATCAGGAGAGAAGAGCCGTGGTAAGTGAGGTGACTAACAACCCTTCTCCTGCATGGAGATGGGAGAAACCTTCAGAAGGACAACTTTCACTGCAGCACTCAAATGATCTGGGCTTTATGGCAGACTTTTCAGAAAGAACCCTCTCTTTGGTGAAAAACACATGAAAGCCAGCTTGAAAATTGAAAAAAAGTGCCTAAAGGACTTTTAGACTGGGTGAAACAAGATTCTCTGTTCTGATGAAACCAAGATTGAAATGTTTGGCCTCAATTCTAAGTGTTATGTCTGGGTGAAACCAGGCACTGCCCATTACCTGCCCAATACCATCCCACTGGTGAAATATGATGCTGTGTTTTGTTTTTTCTTTTTCAGCAGCATGGACAGCTTGTTTCATTATACCCCAGAAGACTCAAGACTGTATTCACTGCCAAAGGTGGCCCAGCTAAGTACTGAGTAACGTGAATACTTATGTAAATGTAATATTTCAGGTTTTCCTTTTATTGCAAAAATATTCTAAAATTCTGTTTACTCATTGTCATTATGGAATATTGAGTGTAGATTCATGAGAGAAAAAATAAATTTTAATGATTTTAGCACAAGGCCAAAACATAGAAAAATATGTAAAAAGTGAAGGGGTCTGAACACTTTCTGAATCCACAATGTATACTGTATGTCCACTAGCTGATTTAAGATTCAGGTATTGATCTAGTCAGTTGATGCAGAGAAACAAGTGACATTATCTAATACCAGATCAATATCTTTTGGAAAAAATGATCATATAGGACGATTTCAGAGCACTTGATTTCCATCCATGCCCACATTTAGTACCAAAACGGGAAGTAATGTGCCCTTGATGTGCAAAAATATAAAAGTTAGAATGTAGATGTTAAGTTGAGGCTGGACATGTGGTGCATCCGTTGTGATGCACAGGTATTTGGAAGTTGGAAGTTACATGAAAATATGTTGGTTTTGTACTAAAATATGTCATTAAATGCAACCCAGGGTATTTCAGTAGCAATGCAACTGAGATGTTGTGCCATTAGAACTTCACAGTACTTTAGGATAACTACCCTCATGCAGCTTTGCACTATTTTGCACTATTTGAGCTCACTATAAAACCCACTAATTTACATTTAAACCACTGAAAACTCTTAATAAGCTGAGTGATTGTCCATTTCATTTAACCAGAAATCAACTAAACTAACTATATTTTGACAGCACAATGATTTAATCAGATGTCAAACACCTTTCTGTATTGTTAAATGGTCTATTTATCAAAAATAACAGCTGTCAAAATAAATTATTTGCCAATCCATTAAAAGAACAGAAATTTGATGTGAGTTGAAAAGTCAATACAACCCCCCGATCAAAAAGACCCAGCTCATTACAGTGTAACACAATCAGTCCACACCAACTAACATTTTACTTACTCATTATGTTCGTGAGTGACATATTGAGATCACATCAATATTCCATTGTCTATTATTAAAATTCATGCTATGGAGGATGGAATGTGTTTGAGTGGGGTGTAGTGAACGAAGATCTTTATATGGCATATTAAATAGTCTGTGACAGACTGGATATTGTCATCCTTAAGGCAAAGGAATGTGTTTCTGGACAGGAGTCTTACATATTTACTCAGGCACTATAGTATTGATTTAGTGATATTACTGATATTCAATAATTATTCACAAGTGATGCAGTATTCTTTTTTGGTGTTTATATTGGTTGTAGTCAAAGTATTTATTATGAATAATCAAATATCTCTGGCACAAATATCTTAGTGATTTTTTTAAGGTAAATGTATCTTCTGTAATTACATTTCCTTACAACAGCTTTGGATGTATCATGTATATTCATTTAAAAGTGTTATTTGGAGAATCCCTGGGGAGGAGATACAGCGAAAGGTAGCAGACTCAATAAAATTCAGGCAGATACACTATTGTACAGTCCAAAATGCCTCCAAAATACTGTGCTGGCAAGATATGAGTAAAACATCAAACTAACGTTTAGCGACAACACAAAGTATATTATTCTAGGGAACGGTAAACACTCACTGGGCACTTTATTAGGGATCCCCTTACTAACACTGGGTAGAGCCTCCTTTTGCTCTCACAAAAGTCCCAGTTCTTCATGTGATGGATTCCAAAAGATGTTGGAAACTCTCCTTTAAGATTCTGCTCCAAGTTGACATAATTGCATCATGTCATTTCTGCATATCTGTCAGGTGCACATTCACCTGTTTATTCATTCTACCACAGAAACCATTTTGGTGACTGGGGAAGCCACTGAAGTACCCTGAACTCATTGTCATGTTCAGACCACTTTGAGACGGCTTTTGCTTTGTGACTTGGAGCATTATTCTGCTGGAAGTAGACATTAGAAAGATGGTAAACTGTGGCAATAAGTGGAAACACTTGGTCAACAACGATACTTAGACAGGCTTTAGCATCAAACCATGATTGATTGGCATTAAAGGGCCCAAACTGAGCCAAGAAAAATATTTCCCATCCCATTACACCACCACCAGCCTGGACTGTTGACACAAGGCAGGTTGTGTCCATAGATTCATGCAATTGATGCCAAATTCTGGCCAGACCATCTGTGTACCTTAGCAGAAATTCAGATTCAGCTAAGTTAAGTCTTTCCAGTCTTCAGCTTTTGGTTGGTTGGCCTGTGTCCACTGCAGCCTCAGATTTCTTGGCTGACAGGAGTGGAGTCTGATGTGGTCATGTTGTACATTCTGAGATGCTTTTCTGCTCAACACAATTCTATCATTTTGAACTTGCCTTGCTCATCCCCTCTGACCTCTTATATACAAACTATTATCACCTAAGAAAATGCTGCCACATTCTGAGAAAACTCTAGAAACTGCTGTGTGTGAAAATCCCAGGAGATCAGTAGTTTCAAAAATACTCAAACCAGCCTGCTTGGAACAAACAATCAGGCCTCTTATTGTCATCCTTAAGGCACAATCAATCAACAAACAATCAGGCCTCTTATATACAAACTATTATCATCTAAGAAAATGCTGCCACATTCTGAGAAAACTCTAGAAACTGCTGTGTGTGAAAATCCCAGGAGATCAGTAGTTTCAAAAATACTCAAACCAGCCTGCCTGGAACAAACAATCAGGCCATGGTCAAAGTCACTGAGATCACATTTTTCCCCTTTCCGACTTTTGATGTGGACACTGACTGAAGCTCCTGACCTAGATTGCACTGCTACCACATAACTGGCTGATTATTGCATGAATAAGTATTAGTACAGGTGTTCCTAGTGATGTGTTTGGTGAGTGTATATACAGAGATAAATTTAGAGAAATATGTAGAGTCTGAAGCTGTGGTGCTTTGAGCTAAATGTTCTTAGTGGGCTAACATGCTCACAACAACATGCTGATATTTATTAGTAGTAAGATTTTTACTTTGTTCATGATCTTAGGTCAGTTTGTAAGAATGCTAACATTTGCTAATTATCGCTAAACACAAAGTACAGCTACTGTGGATGGGAACAAATGCCACTTGTGTTGCAGCTATTTGGTTATAAGCTAAATTATTGGACACAAGTTAATACCATTCATTTTGTGGAAGACATGAATGCAAACTATCCAATAATTGTTGAGATATTTTAATGTGAACAGAGGTGGTGGACCAACTATTGACACTGTTACCCTTAGAGCTATGTCCTAAGCATGGCAAAATGCAAAGGAAGTTCAATAAAGTCATTATTTTAAAATGAAATATAAAACATTGTGGTGTCAATATAAGACCTTAGAAATTATATTAAAACTATAACAAATTCCAACCTATAGATTTCCTAAAACACTTTATATTTCATAATCTTTGTGGCATTTGTACTGTACAGTTTTGTGAATAAATAAGTACACTCCAATGGAATTGCTGACTTTTTTAACATTTTGTCTTCAAGAACTTTTTGATATGATGCACAATTCATAGTTGAATAAATGATTGTAAACTGCCCAGTCCCTGAGGCAGTGAATCAATCCCAAAGCAAAACATTTCCACCACAATGCTTCAGAGTTGGTATAAGGTTCTTTTACTGAAAAACTGTCTTTGGTCTGCATCAAACATGTCTGCTGTTACTGTCGCCTCCATCTTTTATTTGTTTGTCGATAGCAGATTATTTGAAACGGCCTGTACTTTACTTCTATGTTCATTGGCAAACTATAATCCAGCTCTCATGCTCTTTTTGGACAGCAAAGGCTTTCTCCTGGAATACCCTCAGTGCAGATCTAATTTGTGCAATCTCTTTCTGATTGACACATTAACTTTGAGACAAAGAGTTTCAAAAGTTACCTATGGATCTTGTGTTGAAATTTAGGATTTTTCAACTTGCATCAAATGGTTTGCTCTTGGGCTCAATTTGTTGCGGCCCGTCCTAGACGCATTTGCAGTTGTTTGAAAGTCGTTTGTAGATTGTTTTCCTTGCAGTGGAATTATTTATTTCAAATAATTTTGAAGATCTTTTGAAATCCCTTTTGAAATTTTTTTCTGAAGGTCTTAGAGAGGTCTTTAGATCTTGGCAAACACTTAAATAGCAAAGAGAACAGCAGTCCATGGTTGTCAGCAGTTTAAATAAGACAAGTTCCAAATGTACTCCCTAATGAAATTCTAATTACTGGCACCCAATCTGGAAAACCTGATTCTAACTGTATGTATTTGAAGGTATGATATATGTAGTGGTATACTTATTTTTTTCATGTGAACGCTTGTTTTTTTTTCTTTTGTTTGTTTTTGTTTTGTTTTGAGAATCAAATGTTTGCTAGTTCAAATATGTTGAAAATATATATAAATAGGTATTTAATTTTTCAAATAAAGTTACTCAATACTACTTATATTCTGATGGTTTTGGTGACTATGAGGACTAAGCAAGGATCCGTTTTGAGTGGAAAACAAAGATGTCTCCAAATTATTGGAACAACTCAGAATGATCAGTGAGTATGGTAAACAAAATAAAATCCCCTCTGAGTTGCATATCAACTCATTCCGCATAGAATGTTTGAATAAATATCAAACCTCCACAGCAATGAAACACAATTTATAGCCTGTTTGTGTTCTCAGCTGACCCTGATTGTCGTTCACATTGCCCTGGGATTCTCAGCCTACAAAACGGGTTTTACTATCCTCAACCTCTTGGTGACATAATTTGGTGGAATATTTTACAAAGACTCTGTACCAAGAATCGGACCTATGAAGAAATTCATAGCACTAACCATATCTCCAGCTATCACTGGCTCTGTGTGAGCTTTCACATTCACCAGGAAGCAAAGCAGAAATGAGGAAAATGATGAGGAAATCAGTGGGCCAGAGCTAGAAAGGAAGGAGAGAACGAACAAAAGACAAGACAGGAGGATGGCAGGGAGGAAGGAACAAATGTAGAAGGGAGAAAGAAAGGGATAAAAGATGGGAAGTTGGGAACAAAGTGCAAAGGAATGAATAAGGGAAAGGATGAAGACAGGAGGAAGAAAGGAAGGAAAAAAAGAATGGGATGGAATGAACGTAAGAAATGACAAAAAGGGAAGGAAGAAAAAGGACAAAAGGGAAATGAGGAAAAAGACAGGGGGAGGGGGAGAATGTAGGAAGGAAAGATGGGAGGAAGGTAGGAACAAAAGACAGAAGGGAGAAATTGAGGATGGCAGGAAGGAAGGGAAAAAGGAGGGGAAGATGTGAGGGAGGAATGAGCAAAAGACTCAAGCAAGACATGTGGAAGGTTGGAACAAAAGATAAAGGAGGAAGGACAAGATTAAAACAGGAAGACTGAGGAAAGAAAAGGCCAAATACATTAAGAAGGGGGGAAAGGAAGAAAAGACAGAATGAAGAAGAGAAGGAAGGAAATACAGCAGGATGGAAAGGTTAGAGGAAAAAAAGAAAGGGAAAGAACAAAAGACAGGAAAAAGGAAGGAATGGAAAGGAAGAAAGAGAGAAAAGAAAAGGGAGGCTGGAGAGAGTAGAGAGTTGTATTCATGGAAGATTGACTGATTCTTGCCTGAGCTGTCAATGCAGAATCTCTCCTGTCTATCACTGCCTGAATATGAAAAAGGCTGACTCCTCTTATAATAAATAAGAGGAGTCTCAATGAGGAAAGGAAGGAAGGAAGAAAGAACTGAATTTGAAGTAAGCATAGAAAAATGGAGGCAATTATAATCTTGGACATTTTACATCTTTTAGATTCCATTTAAAAACCTAATCAACCTGTGCTGTAATCACAAGATTGAATGCCCGACACAAAGGTTGTGGAATTACACAGCAAAATTAATACTGTGAGTATTTCTTTGCAGGACTGAACTTTGACTTAACATTCATATGCAACAGTAAGACATGCAGCCTATCACCTCTTTTCATAGCCTTGGCTAAATAATCTGCAACACTGCAGTATGCATGCTGCAGCAACTGTAGTTAGCAGCATTCAAAGAAGGTCACAAGTGGCTCTCTCTTCTTATGCAATTAACCTAGTTTATCAGTGAGGCAGCAATCTGTGGGGAAGTAATTAAACTCCAAATTCTTCCCACTGTGTGGACTTCACAGGGAAAAAAATCTTTGGACAGCCCAACGTTTGTTTGGAAGTGATGATAAGTGATTTTTTTTTTTTTTTTTTTTTTGATATATGGAATTTAAACAAAAAAACAGGGTAAAAGACAGAGGGAAGAATATAGGAAGCAAATTGTGGAAGGAAACAAAGAAAAGGGGGGAGAAGCAGATTAAACTAAATGAAAGAGGAAGGATAGGAGGTAAAAGGAGAGATGTGGGAATCGTCAGTTGACTTTACAACTGAACAATGATTTCTTTAAAAACTGTTATTAGATGTTTAACAGATACTTCCTTTAATTTCTGAGTATGTGTTTACAAAATGGATGCAGATCATGCCTAAAATCTTATTCATCCACTTGAGTCCTCTCAATGCAAATACAGCCATAAGGGAAGAAGACGCTCCATCTAACCGTTTACTGTATTTGTTCACAAGCCTGCCTGTGTGTGTGCATGTGTCTACTGACCTTGAATTCCTCCTGCAAGCCACAAAGACTCCCAAGTCTTTTTCCTCCTCCCACGAATGAGCGTTGCAAGGTAATGTCTGTGTGTTTGCTGAGCAGCGAGTCCTCCACCTCATCAGTTCACTCTTTCACCTGCAGGAAAACAATGAGGGGAGACAGAGAGCAGGAGAAAATGAGAAATGGCAATCTTAGACATTTAGATGCATAAGATTAGCTTGCTGAAATGCATAACAAAGACAAGGGACATCAAAACATGTAGAGATTTTATTTCTACTATTTTTTTCTGATTATTTGGGCTAAAAATTTCTGAATTTGCTGCAGTGTTTCTGAAAAAGAAAAAAACAGTAAACACCATAATGTAGCGGTAACATATTTGCTATGCGGGTGGGATTTAGTGAAGCTTGAAAGAGCTGTTCTGAATTTTTTTTTTTAATATGTTGGATGCTGCGGCAATTACTAAAGATTTACAACATGTGCTTAATTTGACAAATATATAATCAATTAGATCCCAAAACTGCAAACAATGCATATTATGCAGTTGTTGGTTGAATTTGTGTTAAAGGAATATTTTGAGAAATTTGTTTATCTTGTTATTTTAATCCAAATAACACAATATAAAAACCACAAGTTGTGCTTTACCAAGCTGTTAATATCTGCTTGTATACGTTAACAAATGAGATTCGGCTTGTTAAGTAGTGACGCATTTTGGATTTCTGAATTTAGAGAAAGACAGGGTAGCTATTTCTCTCTAATTCCAGTCTTTATGCTAAGCTAGATCACCCCACTCCTTCATCTCTGCACTTAATGCACAGACAGGGGAATGTTAATTGATTTAGCAGGAAAATGTTGAAATATTCCATTTTTTTCTTGAGTCATTTTGGCAACTTTATCTCATTTGTTTAGCCGGTGTAGTATTGCTGTCTAGTGTTTGCCCATGAGGGCTTCTACAGATATTTAAAATAGTAACAATAATTATTACCTATCAATGATTATAATATCATTAGTTATCATTGAATAGGCACCATGTTAACTGGGACAACTGAGATGTTGTTTCTGAAAAACATGTTGCTTTAGCAAAAAAATCTAAATTATCTGCATGACTTCATACCACTAAGGTTACATTCTGTTATATTTATGTAAGCTGTCCAGTTTTTACATAGTGTACTTAAAAAGAAAGTCATGAAAATCCAATGATCTTAAAGTTATGCAGTGCTGCTGTGTGTCAGATTTTAGTCAGACAACACATTCTGTAAGATCTAAGGGCTTTTTTTAGCCAGAAAATTATTATTCCTACTTCAGTAAGCTGCACAATGCTTGTACCTGAATTGCCTGGCATTTCTATTTCTTTCTCTTTTTTTAATTCATCTTATGTGCCGATGACCAAACCACCATGTGAAATGGAAAACATCTATGGCGTGTATATTAATAGAGATTAGCCCATTTTCAGCGTTGCACCACCAGTTTGAAGGTTAGGTTGCTAAAACAAGTGTACTTTTACATTTTAACATTTTCAAGTGCAGTTTCAATAAGGAGGCCTGTCTTACCTTGAACCTACTGTTGCTCCCCACTGTGCTGCCCTACGGGTCATGAAATGAGGTTGCCCCACCATAGAGCCGTGGGTCAACATTATAATTGGGGGCGCCTCTTTGTGTTACACTGACTTCGCAAATCACTTCAGCTTGATTTCTAGGCAGGTGCCTGCGGCATACATCACTCAGCCACCAGCCAGCGTCACTTGGAGCTAAGTGCTGTGCCAATTATTGCATGACACTGTCATCCATATCTGTTCTCATGGAAATTCATAATTTATGACACATCCTCATTCCTGCCTCAGGGGACCTGAATGCTATTATCCTGCTAAAGTGAGATCTGATTGGGCAGCTGTTACCTCAGTTGCTTCTTTGAAGGCTCATTTCTTCAAGTGCCCTACTATAGTCTCTATAATGTATCACTGTTGGGCAGAAGAGATGTCCCTTGAAACACCAGCTATTCTTCTCTCAAAATGGCATCTGTAAAGCCTTGGCTGAAAACAACTGTTTCGGAGTGTGAGATTAGTGCTGAGATATTTGAAAGCATATATATTTTTGCGGACTAATAGTCTTTCTATCATTCTTTCTGTTTTGGCCTCAATGTTGTACAGAATATCTCCCTTAAAGAAATAGTATATTTTTGGTCCTCCAGCTGCTCCAATACTTTGGACTTAGACAAAATAAACACAATCAAAATGATAAAAGTGATGCATATAAAATTCACATTTATTTGATTAATGCAGTATCGGACCATGCTGGAAATTGTAACATTTAAAACTGTAACATTTAAAACATATTAAAACTCATGCGGACCATTAGTCTTATATCACAGCATGGATTTAACTTTTTAACCTAAAACTCCTTAAATTGTCTTAAGGGTATCTTTTCTACCCTTTTTTCCCCCAAAACACCCTGTAATTAGATTAAATTTCAACCTAAAAAAAATAACCTTATCTTAATTTTTCAGCTTAAAACCCATTAAAACCAAACTTATTGGTTTGATTTACATCCTTCAAAAATTATGTCAGCTTGACTTTTGAACCTTGACAGTGTTCTAAACTCTATCCAGCTGATGCCAATTTAAAAAGCTAATATACACTATGTGTCATTAAGCCTCTAGGTCGCCTACAGCTGTGTCAGCTAGCACAGGATGAACGGTTAACAAGGAATGTTACATGTTTCAATGCATCATTGACTGACATATGAGTCAGTAATTATCGGTGGTGTAATGAATCCTCTTGTTAGGCTTTAGTGAGTAGGTGATTTTTAAATATGCTATTCATTAGCTCTGTCTTGTAGCTTATTGTACAGATTGTCTCAGACATAGTTATCCAGTGCCTTTTCTCCAGCAGAATAACAGTTTGAGTGGTGTCAGCAAACAACGTCATTAGGGATATTTTCTTTGAAAAGTGTGGTAAAAAGATAATGATGATGGCCTTTGCTAACAGATGATCTTGTGTGATTATTTCATCAATAAAGACTTGATTGTGTTGTATGTTGTGTGTTAACACAACTTTTGCGGTACAGTTAAGCTTTAGAGTAGTGACTTGGTTTGTAGAAAAGGTTCCTGACAAATCAAACAGACAATCTTAAGATTGTGTCCTGACATCTGTTAAAGAAGTTATCGTCGTGCTTTTTCCTGCCTGCCTTTACTTATTAACTCAGTCAATTGCGCTTGACAAAACTATCAAAATCATCCTACCTGTCAAATCAAGTCCATTTACCTCACAATAAGACTTCAGTTTTAAATAAAAGTTGACTATCTGTCGCAGTGAATGATAAAAAAAAAAAAAAATGAGATCTGAACCACAAAGTGAGTGCTCAACATGGCTCAGAGTGTTGTTACATCACATGTGATTTCAAACTTGACAAATTGCCATACAACTAAGGGAAAAACAGTTTACTGAATTGTGACTTTATAGGTTTTCAATGCCAAAACATCATCTGAAGCTCCATCCATATGAACAGCACATAAAGACATAACATCTTAGGGTATGTTTGATCCATAAAAGATGTCTATGGTAGGAGACAGGCTGTGGCTTCTTTTTTATGAATGGGGAACTTAAAATGCATTTGCCCACCTAGATTTCTGTTGGGCATCCACACCTAATAAACATGTCAGTATGAGCCTTTCCCCCTTTAGCTTTCTCATATATTTGCTCTTTGAAAAACTTTGCTGTCAGATTCATTAAATTTTCCCAGTCAAACTTGTTCTCTTTTACTTCAGAACTGAACTTAAATCTATTTGTAAACAGTGGTAATCTATTCGAATGTCCCATCCATTGGAGAACACAGACAACAAATGTACACAAGTTGCCCTACTTTTTTTAGAATTACTCTCCGCATACCTTATGACTCTCTTCAAGGTCTTATTTTGTGACTTACTGAAACAATGCTGGTACTATGAGCTTGATTTTACTTAAAACAAACTCATTTCCTTGATGTATTGTCCATCATGACTGAAGGCTAAAGTGTTTTAACCTGTTTCAAAAGGCAACACTCAAGTCTGCCATTACAGCCGACTTCTGGCTTCATTACACTGCCTCCCTGATCTCTCTCGGTGCTTTCCAAGTTGCCATGCCTTTCAGGGACAACTAGACAAATGAGGCATAGCCTTAGCTCAGGCAGAGCCCTGAAGTCATGTTTGTTTCAGCTAATTGGCATCACCTATTTCCACTATGCTTCACAATCATTGGCTCATTCATAGCTGTATGGCTAGTAACATCCAACCATAGTCATGTAGCTTCACCACCACAGACATTAAAACCTCATACTAATCACCGTTCCTCTCCTAATTAGGCTCATGCCAATGTGCAGCTTCTTCCACAGACTAAAACCTTCTTCTTATATGCCCCGTTTTTGTATTGTTGAGTTAAAAAAAACTTATGTTCATCTAAGTTATTCAGGGGGATGATCTCTCATTGTTGCTTTGACTCATTGAGAGTGTGACATAAATGTCTCTGACTGAACTTGAACTAAACTGACTGAAGGTTTTTTTTCTTTTCAACATACATACATAGTTGTCCAGTTTATTAAGAACCTACCTAAAAGAAATGCAGTCTATTACAACTGTCTTGCAATAAATCCTCCTACATGAAGGTTAAAATGTTCAGTTTTTGCTGAAACTGTATGGATTCAAGTTTATGATCATTTTGGAGATTGCCATTGATGATGCTGTTTAACTGTTGCTTCATACAGAGAGATGTGTATTATTTAGCCTACCCTCATTGATCTGAATGGGTGGAGAAAATAATGTGAACACCTGTCAACATAGCACATTGTAGTTCAACAACACCACAGACTCAATTCTCTGAATCAGATCACAGAGTTGATTCAACACTTCTTTAATATAATTTGAACAAAAACTTAACATTATAACCTTCATGAAGGGATGATTTAAGCAGGAGTGGTGTATTGCACTGTAATAGTTTTAACTAGGTGTAGCTAATACACTGTTGGCTGAGTGTAAATACTCCCATGTAAGTCTATGTAGTCCACTTAAGAGGCATGCATACTGACAGAATATTGGGTGGTCTGCTGAAAGCACCTGTCCAACAGTGCATACAAATACCAGTATGAAATTTGCACAGTGTTCTAAACACCAAACCCTCAGACCAGCCAAGATAGCTACTGAGCATGTTTACCTGACTGTTAAGCTCCTTATCACATCTGCCTCCATTTCTTAATGCCTGACAAATGCGCAAACACAAAATACATTACATGCACTGTTACAATAATGTGGTAATGGATCATTTTAAAAAGCTAGGAAGCATTTCTGTATTGGCTTAGGGACCATTGTATCTATCCACTATTAGCCCTTAGTTCCTCATATTGTATTTTATCACACCTCTGAGAATACAGATAAAAGTTATGAGGTTAGAAACACTTGTTCCTTGTAGCATCAGGGTCTTAAATGACATTTTTATACACTACTGTTAGGATTCTGAAGTCTCCCTCCTCACGTCCTCGTGTGTCATGTGTTTTTTACCCTGCTCTCTGTCATGTCTGTCTCTCCCTGTCTGAGTCTGTCTTCCTCATGGCGGGGCTGGTCGGCCCTGCACTGGTTTTGTCCCCACCTCATCTGCACAGCTGTCACTTATCTTCTCTTCAACCACGGCAATTAGACTTCACTGACATACAGCATTAAAGATCACCAGTATTCGTTGAACCATCTGTTGATTCATGTGATAATGTGCCTGACCCATTAGTTGAAGATTTTGTCCTAGTTGATAAACCTGGTGCTCTTTCTTTCTGTTTGGCACAGAATCATCTGTCTGCAGTTTGCCACCGGCCTCACCCTGTATCAGCTTTGTATCCACATTGCCTATTGGCTTTCATTTTGTAAAACCAGTGTATTTTCACCTGTGACCTTGTCTCTGTCTCTGAACTTCCACATCTGGGTCCCATCTGTCTCAATAAATCACAACTATAGCACATTTTCTCATTCTCCTCACAGTGGTGTTGCTAATAGAATCCCACATAATCTATAAGGACCTCACTGTAAATGTGTAACCAATGTCAGTCACACCATGTGTTCTCCCACCAGCCACTAACGTCTAGGCTGCTACAATGAACTACGGAAAGGTTTGTGAATGGGTCAGTTTAAAAAAGAAAAAAAACCCAAAAACCAGAGATAAGAACTAAAATTGCACTTAGCAGAGTCCATACCTCTGCCAAGGCCAAACAACATACATATCTGTGTAGTTCTTATAAGAGAAAAATAAAAGGTGAAGTAAGTAGTCTGAAAAACATAAATGATTTATTTCTCTAGAAACATTGTAATGACAGCTCTGTCTGTATTACAGATTTACAATTTCTTCCACTAGATCTGGAATATTATCTGGATATCCATAAAATTATACAAACTCATAGATCTCAACACCATAAGCATATCTAATTTTTACATCAAGGTCCAAACATTTCCTGATAGATTGACGCAAATGTCCTTATAGGTTATGAAGGACACCAAAGCAGGTCTGCTTGCCCTTCAGAATATTCAATATGAATCAAACATATGTATGTCTTCCACCTGAAAGCAGTAAATTTGAGTCCATGGTTATCCAAACCTACTCCTTCAATCTCCTGGGTTTTTGGCTAAAATAGATACACCTGCTTATGGATTTAATGTGCTCCTGGACGTTTCTTGATCAAAGGTATGTTTTCCCAACTGCTGCCATGGAGAGGTTTTAAAAGTTGTCTATACAGCCAGCCATGCACACTGATGTTGACACATGCAGGGTTTAATGTGATTTCCATGATATGCTTGTCAGCATTACCTGACAAAAAGCCTGTGGACTCATTTAGATCACGCATGCAAGTGCTTGTGAGTGCACATACAAATTCACAGGGCCAAAAGCATTTGCCAATGGGTTAAGAGAGATTTTATTTTCCCCACAAATCTAAGATGAAAGGTTTTGGTAGGTCATGTCAAAAGTGCAAAGCTAAAGGCCAGAGTAAACTTGATTTACAACTCTCGATTTATCAGCCAATAGCCAATTGTTTGGTCGCAAAGCCTCAGTCAAGAAATTTGTGTATGAAGCTAACAGTGCTGTTAAGAACTACTTGAGAACTACTACAACCCTGATTCCGCATATGCCCTCTTGGGTCATGACTCAAATTCTTATCACAGTCAAGGAACTTGCCTCTATTCATCTATCTCTCATTCTTTAACTAAATCTAAAGTACAAGAATCTTGTTGTGGTTTAACAGAATCCAACTGACTTCTTCCACTTTTCTTATGTGATCAATGGGATGCCAGTAAGCTCATGTCATAAAATGACATTTCTGTCAGAGGAAAGAAAAGCATGGGGTGACAAAAAATATAGTTTTGTGTGCCCTGGCAGTTGCTTACAACCTGCAATGAACTGTCAAACCACAGGGAACTCTAACCTCTCTGTGCCATCCCAGTGTACCAGCACACATCCAGACAATGCAAGGAGGACACAGCAGGAGAATAATGAGAAGGGAAAGAGAGAAAACAGGTTCCTCTGTTTGATCAGGAGCTGAGGTCAAAGAATTCATTTAAATGGCTTCACTGCACAGCAGACTCAAGAACACACAGACACACAAATACACACATATAAGACCTCTGCTGACTGCTAATTATAAGCAGTTTTTGTCTGACATTTTTGGGAGACTGCTAAAGCACCCACATTTGTAAAGCAAACAATCAAGGATACATACTGATAAACATGTAAACAACATGCCAATAAACCATATCATTTGTACAAGATACATACTACTGTACATACATACTGTATTGGCTCCATTTTGATGAAATTATTAAATACAAAATTATGGTTAATTACAAATGAACATTAAATTTGACTTCTCTGGAGGTCAGTTGATAGCGGTTGTTAGTGGCTGTTTCTATCAGCTGTTATTCCACTTTATTCACTAAAGTAGTTGCTGAGATTTGGGCATTTCTAAAAATAGATCAAAGGTGTCAAGGAACACCATTTCAGTAAAGTACAATTTTTACATGGCCAACAAAACAGATGGCTATGAAAATATGACCAAAGATGTAGTAAACCTTAAACTACACTTGGATTAATAGTTTATCTTTGGCAAAATTACAATGCCTCACCAAAACTAGGCTTGCTATTCAGCAGCATTTTATTGATAATGCTTATAAGATGCAAATCCTTTAAAACCTACATCTTTAAGTATAGGTTTGAACAATTTTGAGCAGCAAAAGTCAGTTTAGGATGAAAAACTCTCTTTCAAAAAGTTCAAAAGTTTTACAAATATATGACATATTTAGTAACTGACTGAACAGCTTATAGATGTTAGCTTAACAAATATGGGTAGTTTATGGGTGAAATAGATCTCACTGTTTGAAAATAACTTAAACCTTTAATATTGGAGGTAGTTGTAGTCATCAAATGAAAACATTTGTTAATGTACCTTAATAATCTCAGTGTTATTTGTCTTTATATATAAATGTGTGGGCCAGTCTTCTCAATGTGTTTCTGTGTTTTCTGAACCATGCTACAACTTTACACCCAATGGAACTGATAAAAGGCAACAACTGAGGCATATATTTTATGGTTATGTGTCTTTCTCTGCCCTCATAACTGAGACACCAGGAATTCATATGCCTGACTCCCTTTATAGTAACATTAGCACACAAATGTACATCCAGCAAAGGCCTACAGGGACACATGCATCCAAACATGGATACAATACACTGTCTTGCATGTAAGTCGACACCCTTCTAACTTCACACACAAACCAAGATCCATCCACACTGAATGCAGCACACAGACACAATAACCATATTGGCTCTAGGTGCTGGTTTGTGACTTTCTCTCCACGTGAGGTTTACATCATGTGCCTGGCTCTCCTTATTAAGCTAATTCAAGGCTTTACTCACTGGTTAGCTTTAAATCCCAGGCTTAAGAACACTATGTGGCACAAACAGGTAATGAGGGGTGAATCTACTTTGTGATTCCACAAAATGCTTCTCTGGGCGCTGCCAATATCTTAATAAGGCCAGCCTCTACTCACCTAGCATTGCCAGTGAAAGGTGCCAGTACAAAGTAGCCACCATTTATGGCCATAGGTGTCTGTGGATAAGAGGAAGCATGCCTTCTGCTCTCCCTGCTCTGAAGTCAACAGCCTACCATCACAAGTAAAACCATCCTGCGGAAAATTCTCTTAAATCCACAAGTGGTTATTCTATGGGAGTCTTAGCCATCACAGGACCCCCTTATTTTCTATATTTTAATTTGTTTTTGGGCATTATCGCATCCAACCTCTGAACACTGCAGGAGAATAACTTTCCTTTCTTGCCTTGTGTTTTCACTTGACTTCCTCCAGGCAACCAAAACATATGGCGGCACTGGGATTTCAAGCTGTGGGGCCAGGGTCAGTTGAAATCTGATATTGCTCTCCATGAATGGAGAATGTCAGGAGGCAAATCCAGCCGGAGCTTTAAGGGTCAAGGCTGTGTCCTTTCAGCTGCCTGGTAGAGGGCTAACACAGACAATTATGGAGCTGAAAGCAACATGGGCTACAAAGCACGCTTGTCTTTGTTTCCCACATCAATGTTTTGCTGCGCACATTTTCACGTGTTGTTCTTTGTGTTAAGAAGCTCATTACTTTTTATGTATGTACACAGTTCTCACATACCCTCTCAGACACCAAATACGCACACACACAGAGCGAAGAGCTTTAACCAATTACCTCCCCTGGATCTGAACCATATCAACTTGGCCCTCACCTTAAAATTTAAACTAAACCCTGCACTCCACCCCTTACATGCAAGTGTGCATTTTTCAAAGGCAACATGCCATACAACAAGCTGTTGAATCTTAAGGTTAGCAATAGCTTCCTGCCCTCTTCACTGTACAGCTGTCAACTCCGTGGCCTTTCCCTTAAGGCACATTCATTAGAATCTATAACAGCTATAAAGCTGCTGTTGCTAACATAGCCGTGGTGTGTCCTCAGGCAGTTGTTAGTGTCTCCTACAGTTTGCTTATCAAAAACAGAAAAATGATTCCATAAAGCCTGAGGCATAATAGTAGCTAAGAGGGCAGAAGTACAGATTGTACCATGTACCCACAACATTACACCTGGATCACATTATAGATCTGTGCTGCTAACTACCCATGTGTAAGTTTCATGTGAATTCTATGTGAATACATGCAACTAAGATGTGTTTGGGAAAAAATGATCACTTTATGATAGATTATAAACATATATACTGTTTAGCTAATGTGCAGGCAAAATCTAACAAAGTATAGATAACCAGGGCCGGCTTTACTGTATATACCCTAATTTAACACACTGGCAATGGATTCTCTCATTTGAAATTAATGAATTCTGTTGGAGAGTATTGCATTTCATATATGATCCTACATCAGCTTGTGATGAACCTCTGGAGATAAAACCTAACCAAAGTCCTATGCTCATTCACTTTCTTTGTATGCATACAATGTACATCAGCCTCTTCCAGTAGTATGCATGAGGTTGATCAGCTAATTCACTACCACATATACTAAGCAGCTCAAGTACATTTCACTACCACCCTAACCTGTTTAGTAGAAGGAGGGTATGTGTAGTGGCATGTTTCCAAGGATAGTGGCCTCGTTCCTCTACTGAGTATAAACCCACATGTTCCACTTAGTACATGTGTGGTGTGCTAAGAACAGACTTAACACAGGATGCTTAATTGAAGTACAACGCTACGCTATTAATGCTTGCACCACAGTCCCACTGCCTTCTGTCTCTTACTATTCACTGTCGTACAATTACTCAAAACTCTTTACACATCCACTGTCTCTTGCATATGGAAAAAGATACAATAATACACACCAAGGTCTGATACAGATATGAAATAGTGGGAACATTCTAGCACTGCATTTTTGGATACTTCTTTACATGTAGCACTAGCATGGCCTGAGAAACAATCTTCCCTTTGCAGGGAGCCTTGCTGATCTGCTGCATAGGTTGACAAAGTAAAATTTTTTACTTAAGCGTCTTAAACAGTTACAAATTAAAGCTGCCTTGTGCAGCTTTACAGATTATAGCACCCTCCAATAACAGAGGAAAATGACATTTATTTTATTATGTGCCATAAATGAAGATAGATATTTCAAGATTTTTTTTTTTCCACATTGATTTTTTTTAGTTGTTCTAGTAATGTGGCTCTATGGCAATGCCAGTCTTTTATCCACCACTTGGATCCAGACTAAAATAAGTCAACAACTGCTGGATGGATACAATGTATGGAAATTTGAGTTTCCCAGAAGATCAATCCTAATGACTTTGATGGGCCCCTGATTTTTCATCTAACCCCACCAACTTTTTTCATCACCCTATGAAATATGTCAAAAACTACTTGATATATCTTGAAATACGTAAAAAACTACAGCGCAAAATATTGCCAAATAGTCAGGATTTGACCCATATAGCCATGCTAGCAGTTTAAAATGGAAATGTTGGATTGTCAGTCAGTCAATTTGGTTCAGGCTTTTCAATCCTAACAACAACTGAATTTCCATGAAATTATAGTATATGTTGTATATGATTTATGTTGTATAAACATTCAAGGTCCCCGGAAAATGCATCCTAATGACTGGGGATTCTCAAGCCTGTTCTCTACCATAATCATGAGGATGAAAATTGTTGTTTGGAGTAAAATGTTTAAACAACTGTTGTATGGATTTCCATGAACTTTGTCATAGACATTTATGCCCCCCGCAGCATTAACTGGTATAACCTAGGTAATCCCCTGACTTCATCTAGCTCCAACATCAGGTCTAAGTATCCAATACTTTGGTTTATGAGCACATAACTACAGAAAAATTTTGCTGGTGGAATGGATATACACTCAGCTGAGCTAGTGAAAGGATTGATGTGTGCTCAGGTACTTTAGATAAGATCATTGTGTGTCATTGAATGGCATTTTTTTATTTATCTCCTGCCAAATAAGACAAAGGACTCGACTTGTGTTTTCCTTTTATATGTTTGTTGTTTTTTTTCACTACAACTTGATGAATTTGGTTTGACATTGATAGAAATAATGCCTGAAAATATAATTAAAAACATCTATGAACAAGTGATGACTTTACCCTTTACAGTGAGCACCCTTAAAATCAGACTCCTTCTGTATGGGACAGTATGGGGCCTTATAGTCAAGGAAATTGATACATATGTGCTACATGGGCTAATGAAATTTCTATCTTATTTCTTTGAGGCTTTATTTTTGACTTTTTTTTAACAGTAAATTGTTTGTTACTGAAACTGTTTTTAACTGTAAGTGTTTTGTATTTTACTGTCAGGAGTAGCATCTTAAATTTTGTTGTACTATTGTGCAATGGCAATAAAGGTATTATATTATATTATATTATATTATATTATATTATATTATATTATATTATATTATATTATATTATATTATATTATATTATATTAAAAATTAACCTGTTGCATCATTTCCCAAGCCAATTATACAAATGCTACTGCCTCTAGGGAACCAGACTCCAAGCAAATATTCAGTCAAATTACCAGCAGTTTAGTCAAGCTCCATCAACATTCAATATTTCCTAAAGCTCTCCACATACTCAGACATACTCATAAGTACCAATAAATCAAATTTAACAGCACATCTTTTATTTAAACATAAAATTCGCTGCTTACAGTAGCTTTTAAAAGCCACTTGACATGATCGTTCGTCTCACTTCTCACTCGGTGAAGTGTAAGATTATTTGGCAAACCATAAGTACACTACCCACATGAACAGCATCTGCTGCTATATTTCTCACAGTCACACTGTTAAGCCTGAGCAGACATCATGGGACTTGGGGAATTTTTGTTTGTTTTTTTTTTAAGTGATTGATCAATAATTTAATTAAAGTTACACAAATCAATGTTTTGATATTAACAATGGAAATTACTATGTGTAATATGAGAGACAATTGTTGTGAAAAAAACATAGAAAATTATCACCCAACTCACAAACTTTTCTTCAGCTCTACAAGACGTTTTAGCATCTTTTAGCTAATTGATTTGGCTAGCCAGCCTGTAACTCGACTGTTTTGATTCAGTCTCACCATTCTAGCCTGTTTCTACCTGCAGCTGTTTCCAAAGAAAGGGCCTTGACAAAAATGATCAATGACAGACAAATAAAGTTAGCAGCTAGCCTGATATATCTGTCTAAACAGCTTAACAGGAGAGTGAACACTGGGGCTTAGATTCCCCATGTGGACAGAAACACAACTCTGAATGAATATAAGGTGATAATATGTCAGAGCTGTGTTTATTGTGAGTTGCTCACCCCCCATGAGGCCAAAAGCTTAATCAATACTTAGCTTAAACTTTCACTATCCCTATATCCCAAGTACAGGTGTGGCAAATCTCCAATGGAAATCATACGCACATATCCTTCTAAATTAGCTGCAAACACTTATGTGGTAGAATGAAATGTGTTGAGCACCATTGCAGTACACAATGACACGATTTAAAAAAAAACACAGTTGCCACCCATTTACCATTTGTCTCCAGAAATGTTACAAGATGTAATTATGCAACTCTCATGCTTTGGAAATGCAGATTTTCATTCTGCTTCTTGATATTTTTCAGCCCTGACAGACATTTCCAATTTAAAAGCAATATGTGTGAAATTTTTCTTACTGTATAAATGTTCAGTATAAGCTTTTCTACAAATGTTTATGTAATTTTTTGAAGTGATTTTGCTGGTCCACTAAAAGGCTTGTGCTGGAATATCATCAACTATATGTTTGGACTTTTAATCCTTTAAGAGCCAAATTACAGCCTGAGGATCCTCATGCTGAGTGCTGTTTGTAAATTTAGCCTGACAAAAAAGATTGATTAGGTTTCAGTGTATCAGGGGAGGATGATGCCTGAGGACATTGGGTATCTCCTACGCTCACTTTTTTTAAATAACTCCTGAAAACATCCATCCATTACCTAAATCCACTTATCCCCACCAGGGTCTATCCGATCTATCCGAGCTCACACTTGGCAAGAGGTGGGTTACACAATGGACAGGTGAACATATTATCACAGGACATCATTTCACATTCAAATTTAGGCAATGCAGACCATCCATTTATCTAAACTGTACGTCTTTGGGCCATGGGAAAGAAAAACATTACCTGGAGGGAAACTGCAAAGGCACATAGAAAACACACTAACTTTAAAGCCCCAGTTAACCATACAACCCCAAACATATGTTTATTACCTTGATTTTATTTACATATGTTTTAGATTACTGTAATTCTAATCCAGTACTAATTTGCAAACATTGAATCAGATAAGATTTAGATCTTTACAACATCTAACAAAATAAAAACAAACAAACAAAAAAAAACCTTTCAGTTGCCACATATTCAAACCAAATACAAACTCAGTGTCAGAGCCCATCTGCCCCCTGTGCCCTACACCTACATTGAATAATATCATAATGTTATCATAATCATCCTTTCATATTTTAAACATGAAGATACAGTGCCTTGTTTGTTACTGCACTGTATTTTGAGTGGAGAGACGTTTTCAGGACCTTGGACAGTGACTTTTACAGCAAGAGCAAAGCTGCTCCATGAGAGATCGATAAGGTTCAGCCCAACCACCTGTCAGCTGCTTCAGCCACTGCGTATTAGCTTTATCTTCTCCGTGGAATTTACCACTATTACTAGAAAAGTTAAGGTGGCGGCTGGATGAATGGACCTAATTCGCCTTATATGTGTCAAAGGGGTGCTTCACTGATTCAGTGATTTGTGGGGACTTGTAAGACACGCAAAAAAAGTCAAAATCAAAAAAGCAGAGGCAGAAATATTCTGAATTTTAGACCCCACCATGGTGCAAGCTCAAGCAACACTGGAACCTACATTTTCTATAATGCAACTTTATAACATCTTTCCTTAGACCCTCCCTGCCTGTTAAATAAACCAGTCATGATAACCCCCATGACATCACTATGACATCATCAGGGTTATTTTCTTAATCTTGCCAAAGCTCCTCCATAACTACAGAAGACCTAATACAACTGTCCCTGTGTCCAGAATCAGTGGATTGACCCTTTTAATTCACACACAACAACATTTTCACCTATTTGCGAGGAACCTTAGTTTCAGTTTCATCCTCTGACTCTAATAAATTCCTCCTTATTGATCTTTTTTTTCTTAATTCTTCCATTGTTAAATGTCGAATTGTATATCATCAGCTGAACTTCCCCCATACACAGCAGCTTGGTATTAGCTGTCTGACACAGCGGGTTTTGGCTGGTTAAACGGCAGAGCTTACCATCGCAATGTGGCTATTAAAACATCAGAGTCTCAGTGTCTCTTTTAGCCGTCTGAGTCACCTGTGTTGTTCAAAAGAAGAAAAAAAAAATACCCTAAAAACTATATATCCACAACTATCAGGAGTATCCAGTAGAGTACAATTTATATGCTTGGTGTTACCTCTGACTTTAACTTTACAAAGATGTTACCGGTGTTCTTAAGTGGGCCTAAATATCTGTGTGGTTTTGCACTAAAAACATATATATATTTTTTTAAAGAATATTTCTATAGTTTAAATGACCATACAGGCAGTTAGACCTGGGGGGGACACTTTTAGCTTCTGCTTAGTCCCACCTGTGATATGAGCATTCCTACCTTACTTTGTGCTTTGGATACAGGACCAGCAGAACTGAGAGATGAGAGACGGTTGATGCTACCTATACCTAATTATTTTGTACAATAGAACCCAAACTCCTGACTCAGCAGGTGTTGAAATCACATGAGCAAATTTCGACTGGGAAAGCTAATATTAGCCAAGCAAGCTTGGCTTACTCCTACACAGAAATTGGAAGCTATTTAACCTAGCTCCCTAGCGCCTAGGAATACAGACTGAAAAGCAGGATGTGTTCTCCCACATGTTGAATATTTTGAAGAGGGAGATGTCTTAAATTGCTAACAGCAGCTACTGCTGAAGGGCCTTGTGATAAAACATGAAAATACCTTGTATCATCAACAGCAAGGCTGGCTCTCAGATGTCAGTCAAAAAAGTTTTATCCTCTTTTGAAAAATCTTAACTTATCTACAATATAATTATAACTTATATTTTCTTACACAAAAATTGGGATGAAGTTAAAATTCCATTTCATCTTTATGTGTATATATGTAGAGTTTTGACCACTTGTGTTTCATTAAGCAGTGTTTTGATAAGAGGGTCTCCTTATTGTTTCTGTCTTATGTTCCACAAGCACATATATGAGACAGCACATGAACTCTAGGATCACAAATGGTGATACACAGTATTACTGACTGCAAAAGGAGGTTAGACTACACATATCAACAGCTGCTGGAGATAATGTACCGCAAAGGGTCAGGAGGTGGAGAGTGACCTGATGTAAAAGAGTCAGGTTCTAAAAATCACACAACGAGAAAAGCTCTGGATATGTTTTATAAAGTAATAAACATTTGAAAAAATACAGAAAAATAATTGTGGCAATGAATGAATGTAAACAACCGACTCTCGACAGGGTGCATTTGATTTGCTCGCAAGTCCGACTACGTGTTATACAGTCAGTTAGTATCAGTGTTAGCTTACCAGCTCTTCCCCTTGTTGCTAAAACAAACACATCTCTAATCCTGTGGAGCCTGCTGTGGGACTCCCAGATCCTTGACTTGACCTCCATGGTGGAATAAACTGGCAGCAGAAAGCTGAAAGCTTTTCCTTCACTCCTCACTTGCAGTCCATAAGCACATGTGATCACTCTTGAATTAAACATACACTGGTGAGCTCTCTCAGAGATCCAACAGGCTACACCTAGTCGACAAATCCCAGGCCCGAGATATGTGTTTTCCCTCAAGGCTTAGTTTATTCATCCATAATTCTTTTAACCTCAATTAGACATCTGCTGACTATAAGTGATCACATAAACGACTCTAAACGAGCCAGCTTGTCTGCAATAGTTGAGTAAAATGCACAGCGTACCTGCCCTTGAGGTCTCCCATTTACCATGGAACAATGAAAATTACACAGTTGCACAGCGCTGGTGCTCATCACTGCCCGTAGAAGCTATGTGGCTGCAGGGAGTCTTTTCAAGAATAGTCCAGACAGATGGAAATTATTTTTACTCTCCATTGTACGTGAGCAATGCAAGCTGAAGCCCTTCTATCTTATTGCCTTGTCTGTCGGCAAGCAATAACCAAACCAAAGTTTCTTTAAAATTGCAGCTACCTCTCTTTGAAGTCTTGCAGCAGTTCAGGCTCTGACTGGGCTTGAATTTCATCCCATTGTCTCAGCTCCTTTTCATTCTCCTTAACCTCCATTCTAAACACCCACGGTGCCTTGAGCAGATTTGGACTTTGGCTCTTTTTTTCATCATGTTTGAATGTTAAACTGATGAACTGAAAAAGAAGATGACCAAATATGATGTAAGAGTACCTACACTTCACAAAAAAGAAAAAAAAGTAGTATATTATCAGAGCTTGCTTTCACTTTAACATCAAATTTCAGATCCTTCCGATGGAATTGCTGAGCCAAAATTAGCTGATGGTAGAAAATATTCTTTCTAAACAGGCACAGTTCTGTGTGAAGATTGATCTATGAGACCATGCTTGCTTTCTATTGGGCGCATTCATATCATGGGATTTGATTCTCGGATTCTCAGATTGATTTCTTTTTTAAAATTGCTTAACTCAGCTGTTCTGACCAGCAGAAGAACAGTTTCTAAAGTCAATTTTCATAGTCAGTGTTGCCAGGCCTTTGCACAATGTTTCATACCTTCATAGAGACAATGGCTTGAAAATTGATTTTGGATATGATTGTCCTGTCCCTCTTCCTTGGGAAGAATGGATATTAAAACAAGACTAGGAGGTCTGCAGGCATGCTAGGGTGCCAGGGTCCTGAAGCAGAACTTTATACAAAGAATATGAAGAATACTCAAAAAGTTCTTCAGGACAACTGTCTGACACGTAGGTAAGTTACAAATTTTATAGTTATTTCCAACACACATGCCCTGAATAGAATGGTGTCAAAGGAAGAGTCTTTGAGTCCTTCATCGCCTATGGGAATGTAGGTTGGTGAGGAATTTCTGGAATGATCTGTGACAACACCACCGCAACTGTAGTTTTTCAATAAGAGTTAAATTTGATCATAGAAATGAAATGAAATAACAAAACAAAATGTTATTGGAGGCCATTTTATTTATGCATATCGCTTATAAATATAGCTTTATTGTCATAATTTCTGTCGCAGCCCTGTTTATTGGCCTCAGGTCATACTCCACCTGTCCATCAGTTTCTTCCTCTCTCTATCCACCTGTGCAGCTGTTTTCCATTTCAAAGCACTGGAACTTCCTTGCCTACTTACACACCTGTTCCTCATTTCCCTCATCTGCTCCCTGGTATTTATAACAGCCCTTTTTCCCCAGTCATTTGCCTGATTGTTTGCTAATGACTCCCATTCCTGTTAACACTATGTAGTTGCCAGTTGTCGATACCTACCTGCCTGTCCATCTATTTGTCTGAAAGTCTGGTCCTCATCGCTTAATCCATCAAAGTTCCTTCGTTGCACCAGTCTGCCAGTGTGTTTGCAGTTGGGTCCTCTCTGCCCGTGCTCCTACCTTCAGCCGTGACATTTATCAACAGAAGGAGCAATAATCAGTGAAATGAGCAGTGTTTGACTGTAGCGAATGACTGTGTACACATGGCACAGAGTTGAGAATGCTTTTCTCACTTCTATCACACCTAAAGGGACTTCGATAGTAGACATTTTGTCTGTATTCAGCCATTTTAAAATGTAATTTTCTAACGTTCTACAAAAATATGATACTAAAAAAAAAAAAAAAAAACAGCAGGCTAAAAGTGCTGTGAGAAGAAAATAAAAAGCTGGTAAGTGGGCCTTAAAGAGTGAGCTTTCACATTATACCGAAAAGCCTTTATCACCAATTATCTGGGTTTTTTTCATTATCACGAGTAATGAGACATGCATACTATGTATTACTTTTGCCTACCATTATCTCATATATGAACACATAGCATATGCTTTGCTCATTTTAATTGCCATGCCTTTCGAAGACATATAAAACGCTCCCCTTCTCTTTGAACTTGCAGTGTACCCTAAACCATGTGTTTTCTATTCAGACCTGGGCTTCAGACATAAAATTTGCAAGCCTTTAAGCTGACCCTTTTTACTGTGATATCAAGCACTTTCTGACATAAGCGTCCAGTCAATTCAGAACTTCAGAAAAATCTCCTCTCTGACTGCCAGTGACAAGACCTCTGGCCAAAGCTCATGAAAAAATAATACAGCTTTCAATGAATACGAGCAGGTTATGAGCCCTGCTCCTTCATCAATATGTAATGGCATGATGTCAACATGGCACAGCCAAAACAGTGTGGCTCCTCTAGTTTTTTTGGTACATGTATTCCAAATCCAAGAGGTTTTCTATTATTTATAACAGCCTATATCTAGACTGCAGAAACTGGCAGTAGATTTGAGTGGTGGGTATGCTCGGAAACAGAAAGATGATGTCTATCCACTTTTATTGTCAAGCAATCCACTGTACACTATACTGTTGACATGCTTGATCTCTCTTCTGGGGGAGGATGAGTGCTGAGAGGCAAAAGTCTGGTTCATACACCAGCTTTAGGTAAAATGTATTTGTGTGCATCAGGCTTCAGCTTGAATGTCACCGTGAGCCTGGCTCCTTCCTCACATCTAAGATATATACATTCGACATGTGTTTGAAGTCTCTCACATTAATATACCACCCCTATGTGAAAGTATTCTGTGACTTAGTATACAAAGTTTAGATTAAAGAAACAGAAGGGCACATCAGAGTCTTGTAATGGTTTCCTGGAAAATAAAAGATAGACAGGCCTATTAATATTAGATATAAGCTACATGAATATGTAAAGCGGTTTCCCTCGTCTGCATGTAACTATTTTTCCCATTCCTGTGCAGGTGAGATCTGTTTAGCAGGAAACCACTTTGATCGCACTATTTTTTTCATCCACTCAACTTCTCATACTTAGATATATCCAGGCCAGTATCTGAAGACAAAACAAACACCTGCTGCCTGTAAAAAGCTTAGAAGGAGGGCTAAATAGGGTTGCACAAATATATCCAAGTTTTTTATTTGCACATTCATCACAAGGCGTCTAGAAAAACAAATATGAAACTCCAGAGTCGCACAACCTCTGTGCATTCCATTTCCTATTCTGTCACAATAATTGAGAGAGAGGAAAAAAAAAAATTCAAGATCCATTTTTGAAAGTAGGTGTAAAAATAGTTGCTTGTCATGACTTTCTGTATTCCTGTTTGCAATATCCATTTTCCCTCCTTTGCTTCAGGGATAGAGCAAAGAAAAAATTCAAGCAACACAATTAATCTTAATAATATTAAATTCATGCAATGAGCAGGAATTGAGGCACTTGAATCAAGTAGTGTTATTTCTTTTTCCCTTTTTTTTATTCTCAACTGATTAATGCTAGATGACATATGATATTAGTTATATTGTTCTCTTTTTTCAAACAAAAGATGCCAAAATGGCATCGTCAGGGTCATTTTCCTCAGGCTTAGTAATACTCCTCATGACAAGTAAACTGAACCTGATGTGTAAACGTGGTCAAGTGACCCTTTTATAAGATCGAAATATGGTAATATATAATTCTATTACCAAAATTGGATGAAAAGTTAATTTCCAATCGCTGCTTTTTTTTTCAGGGTAGAACATCCAATGAATGACGCTGGACCCTCCAGCTACATTATAACTGCATGTCGTATAGTGCTGAATTTCCTCTTTTGAGATGCTGTAATGAAGTATTCCCAGCTGCCACAGCCACTGCTTTTCAAAATGCAGAACTGTCAAAAGCTTCCAAAACCTAGTTTGGTTCAAAAAAGACTGCATTTAATCAATAAATCTCCTGCTGATTGCAGCTGAAAATTTTCTCCCAATTTTTATTCTATCATCCAGTCTGCCTGTTTGAACATTAAATACATTGTCATTAATCAGCCTGTCTGAAGACTTGGCTGAACAACAGCAGTCAAAACATGTTTGGGTGTCTCTCTCTAAAGACATCCACAGCTGCATGAAGACATTTAGAATTTTGATGCGTACATCTGAGGTCTGCACAGACAACCAACAGAGAGAGGAAGCAATCGAACTCAGGCAAGCTCCCAAGTCAGTCAGGCCTTGTTATCCAAGGGAAAAAAAATCGATGTTCTCTCTTCCGAGTGTGCATGCTGCTCTGCACAGCATTCACACACTGAAGCACTCTCAGAAGTAGGGGGGCCTTGCCGACTGACAGTTAAAGAGTGCGGTTAGCGGGGCTGTGTTTACTTTAATGGTTAATCAGAAGTGCTGGAGGTTACTTTGAATGCAAGCAGTTAACCTGCTTTTGAACACAGATGACAACTGACAATCTGTAGTTTGTCAGAAGTATTACCACTGCAGTTAAATTGGATGTAGGGTATGCAGTTAGGCTTTTGTGGCTGTAGCAATTTCCAATCCCCAATTAGCCTAAATTAAGATGTTAATGATATTACCATGTAACCATATGCAGCTCTCAGCATGATTGTTTTCAGCAGTGAAGCAGATCGGGTACACCTGTGTATGTTTGTGTGTGGGTGTGTGTGTTGATATGTGTGTGATCGTCAGACTCACTATCAAGCAGTTTTTTTTCTCCTTATTTGTCACTTCACATACAATTGAATAAATAGTACGTGACAACTGTATGAAAATGACTATGGTTCATAAATCAACACCCTCTCCCTAAAATCTGAACATATAGTACTTGGTTGGAACAACTCCTTAGTTCCATTATTGAATAAAAAAAAAGGTGAGACATCAATAATTATGAACCTCATTAGGAAAAAAATAACTTTCACACAATCTATGGAGAACATAATGTTGAATTTAAATTATAACATATATCTGGTGTATACTGGAATTTACACTTATTATTATTATTATTTACACTTATTTATTTTACACTGGAATTTAATTGAGAAATGACCTTCCTCTGACCTACCAGAAAAGGGCCTACTAGCTAGAAAAAAAAAGAAAAACATGACCTTAGACATTTTCTGACCTACCCCTAATAATTTGCATACAGTTTCTTACTGCAGTGGTGATCATGTGATGAAATAGCAAATAGTGTCTGTTTGTAGTGCAGTAAAATGAACCTATGAGGTAGAATCCCAATTTTTTGTATTCTTTGATTGAACAGTCAGTTATAAATGCAAATTTGTCTAATACAGTGTGTACCTAGCAACACTGGCGAAACTTTCGAGATATTTAACTGAAAGTTGATACATGAAGATTTCTATGACAGACCTGCTGTGGCAGGAGAAATTCTGGCATTGGGAAAGTTGCATTTGATGCTGCTAATCATAGATTTTCATGGCTAAAAATTCAGTTGAAAATTGCACAGAAAAAAACAGAAGTTGCTAATATTGTCAAGCAGAGCCATATTACTAAACTAAATAACTGCAATCTTTTACATCTGGGTGAATGATTATAATCTACTCTCAAATGTTGTCTTTAGGCTCCTTTAACAACTTTTGCGATGCAGGTGTGAGCTAAAGAACAGTACGGCACAAAGATACAGTGACATGGATCTAGGTATATTTAATTTGAATTCAGTCTGTTACTTTTCAAAGAAGATATAACCATTCTTTCTCTTACAAATTAAAATGTGGCCTCAAAAGCAATAAAACAAACTCTTATTCAGTTCAAGACAGTCAGGTTTTGCTGCTACAGCTTTACTTGGGCTGGTTTGACCAGTTAGTTGTAGTGTATTGTGTCAGCAAACTTTAGAGACATATTGCTTTGTAACGGACTTTGAAACTTTTTTTCTTCTACACATTTTACAAATAAACATTTCCCAATAGTTATGAGTTAATGTCAGGTTTTGTGGTGGGTCAGGTCATTGAACATAGCTTGTCTCCAGACTGACATTGAAACTGACACAGGCATGCCCTGCCTCCATGAATAAAAAGATGTAAAAAAAACACTTGAAAGTTGCTGGTTGAAGTTAATTTACCCTTGTGAAAATTCATTTTTGCTGAAATTAGGGCTATACTGAACTACTTGAAAGGATTTAATTATATCATAGCTCTTGAGGAGATTTTGCCTTGCACTATTTTGATCTTTTCCCTTTATCTTTCTCCATTCTCGCACCCCACATCCAGCCAGCCGAAGACGTATTGTCAGCCCTCGGAATGCAGTCAAAGAAATAAATTCCTTGCATAAAAGCAAAACGTGAGAGATATAATATTCACTTCAAAAATGAATGGGAATTTAGTTGAATATGGTTGTAAATTCAGTTTAAGTGAACATCTGTATAATATTGACAAGGATCAATTTCCAATTTCTATAAAGTTTGCAACTATGTCTTCCAAGTTCAGGGAGTGCTATTTCACTTTTTCTGATATAAATGTCAGGAAACCGTGTGTTGTAAGGTGTAAGCTGAGCTCCAGGGATGTCCTTATAAAATCCAGCCCTCCTGACAACAACTTTACAGCAGCTCTGAAAATATAACTTTTTACAACCACTGAAATATTTCATAGCTATTGTCCAGCTCCCCGAATAATTCAGGTTTGCCTAAATCTATCACATCAGAGGAGAAGGCAGTACTGCAGTGTATTAATGTTAATTGGGTTTGGTAGGTTATCATCAAATTACTCATGTCACAGGAAACCTGGTAGACCTGCCCACCAAGTAGGCCTTTTTTGGTGGGGACATTTTCATGAAAAGAATAAGATGCTTCAGTTTCAGGGTCCTGGTATCATGAATGCTGGCCAACATTATAAAATAGAGCCATCGTTACTGTTATTACTAACACCTGTGCCTACTATAATAAGTCCAAATATCTGCTATGAAGGAATTAAAGGGATCCATTATGTATTTCAAGTACAGCTGAACTATTTGGGGAAATCATAATAATGGTTTTTACCGATATTAATATTAAGATATAAATTGTAGCCTCCTGCTTGGTACAAATAAATGAATCATTTATCAAAATGAATCAAATAAATCATCTTTGTACATGAACATAATCCAATAAAACAATGCTGTTGCTTGATGAAATAAGGAATTTTTTGTCTAAGAATAGTTAGTTAATTTGACTCATTTAGTCTACATTAATTAGGGTATTACATCAGTGGTATACTTAATATTACATGAAATGCTTTGTTTTATGACAGAATTAAGCATTGCTTACGTATTATAACCCCAGATTCTAGGAGTATAGGCTTAGTCCTTTTAAGAACTGTCCCTACTGGGTTATCCCTTGCATATATGCAGTTGTGAAGACTTTTTTTGCACCCTTTGCCCAGCTCTGTGCACCAGTCAGGACAAAATCTACAGTATATTACACCTACATGCCCTGATGTCTGTTCCTAATAAGTCAGCTTTTTCTTCAGCTGACATAGTTGGAGCCAGTACAGTATGCAGCTAAGAAGGCTATCCCTATACTCATAGAATCAGGGATTACAGTATGTAACCAATGTAATATTTCATATAGGCTTCGCTCTCTAAGAGCTGTCGCTATTGGGCGAAGTTGGATCTGGTCAATGCCCCACTGTTCCAAAAGAACCGAGCACTCCAGTTCACAAACACCACAACTGGTGCACATCAAATATGCATCAAAATGAGGCCATTTCCCTCTCTTGCACTAAGCACTGTCTGAACTAATCAGGGTAATAACCCCTTTCTGTCACATAACATGCCTGTTGCCATGAAAGTGGAATAAGCAGGGGAGGAAGAGAGGCAAAAAAAACAAAAAACAAAACATAATTCTTGGGTCGTACAAGTCAGAGAACATCTGTTGATCTCTGTGGGGATCAAACCTGTGTCCTTGGTGTTGTTAGCACCGTGTTTTAAACAACTGAGCTAACCAGCCATTACAGAAAATATATTAGCACAAGAGGCTTATAATGGGAGAGCACACATATTTTGTGGCATATCAGGTTGTGGTTGAGATGGCTGAATCACCTCTGAAGATTTCTCAATCTCTGTGGAGGAGACCCAGGAGGATGAGTGTCTCATAAACTCCACCATGGGGATTGCTGTACTATTTTTGAAGAAATCCATCACAATCAGGTCATCCAGATAAAATTAAACTATGATTTTCTGCCTGTGCGACGGCTCCGGGGCCATCTCTACGCTTCGGAGAATGTGTGTGGGCCAGGGAATAACTGAATGATAAACAATTGTGCTGAAACTGGAATCATCAGAAAGAGAAATACAGGAATTTCCTGTTTCTGGTAATGAAAGGGACATGGCAATATGCATCTTTTAGATTGATGGATGTGAGCTGGTGCAGACGCATTACAACACGTGCTTTATGGTGAGCATTTGGAATGACCCTTTCATGATGGATTTGTTGAAGAGGGACACGTTGACAAAGGGTCTCTCTCCATCCATTTCCTTGGATACCAGAAAGTAACAGAAATAATAACCCTTGTCCTGGTGGAACTCTGGAGATCACTTTTTTCTTTTTCACAAGAGCTCAAATAACTCAGTCTCTGTCTGCGACGACATTACTTTTGTCCAGGACACTGTTGAATGGTGGACATCTCCATTAAGTGTGTGTCATCACCCTGTTCTACTTTTCAGATGCTACCTAGAGGTGGTTGACAGCTCTAGGATACATCTGAGGCCCAAAGAGCCCATGGGGGTTGATTATTACCAGTAGGTATTGGTTCTGTCAGCAGAACAACAACCCAAAGCAAATATCCAGCAGCACAGCAGAATGGTTGACAAAGAAATATGAGTTGTTTAAAACTTGCCAGCAATGAGTCCTGACCTTAATCCCATTGAAAACCTTTGCAGAGAACAATAATTGTACCAGGGTATATTTTGTGATTGTATTTTCTCACTATTATGCAAGTTTTTGTTATCGCTATCTACATTTGTTCACTAAATTTTGATACTTTATTAAAATATTTTGAAGCTTAAGATACTCTTTACTGGTAATAGTTAAGTACGAGCATCACATCAGTATATAGCTACATTACAAGCTACTCAGAAAAAGCTAGCCAGATAGCTTACACTCAGAAAAACTTTTTTTGCTCTGCTTATTGAAATGGAGCCCACTTGGTGTAATTATTATTTGTCTCCAAGGCAGCTCTTATGTCTTCATGACTAAAATGCCTTTGTGTGACTTTAGATGTGCTCTCTTGAGTGTATGAATGTGGTTGAGTTACATAGCCTAGACTTTTTGCACTTTCACCTAGCCAAAATTAAAAGACTTCTGTACACTCACTGTAATAAATGCAATTTTTTTCCCCTTTCCCCATCTATCCAAACGGGTCTAAGTGATCCATGCTTAGAGTGCTGCCCTTGAAAGAAATAATTTGCAGAGCTTCTGCCAAAGGCCAACTTTATTCCATCTCCTTTCCATTTGCACCATCATCAATAAGTTTCATTAATGCGGGTAAATGAGGGTAAATGAGGTAAGTCTGCCCCTATGAAAACTCATTTGACATCTAATAATCATCTGACTACTCGTTTGATGTAGAGATCTTTGGCTTTTCTTTGTTACATCAGCATTACTGAACTTGCTTACTTTGATGCAAAAAACTACTTTCTTTACTCTTTTTACTGTTTTTTGTTTTGTTTTTTTTTTTACAAATATCCATGATCACAGCCATCACAAAGAACATGCCAGGCCTGTTTCTCTTATCTTTAAATTGACACTCCAAGACGATGTTTGCACCAGCAGTTCAGATTAAGTGAGAGGACATATACTTGCCTGATGATGTAACATCTGTTGGCTGATGTTATAGTGATAAATGATAAAGTAGAGTTATAAATGATAATAAAGTTTCACATCTAGCACGATGGTGGTAATTCTTTATTTAATATATAACGTGCTTCTTGCAGCTTTGTCATGGATAAGAATATCACTTCAAGAGTGTGAATTGCAGCTTAAAACTTTTGTTATATTAGAAATGCAACCTCTCGTATTTTTTTCTTCTCCAACAAACATTGTCTGCTGCTCAATAAACATAATGAAATACTTCCAACCCAATATAAAAGGTCATTCTAACCATTCATAAATGCCAGGGGCATTAAACACGTTAAAGGGTGTCAGAGAATCAGCTGTGTGAGAGTTAGTGAAAGAAGGGGACCATTGAGATAGCTGAACATCAGCCTTGTCAGAAGCCAAACTACCACAGCTATCAATTCAGGCCTGGGCACAAAGATGCTGTGTGCTTTTGTTGCTGGGTCCTGGCAGAGCTGGCACTCTGTAATGTTTATTAGTCAGTAACAGCTCTCTTTGCAATCTTGTCAGGGCCGAGAGACATGGAGGATGAAGCAGCAGTGGCCAGCTAATGCCGTCTGTGCCACGGACATGAGAGTATGTCTGCCGCTTTATTGCTAGTAATCTTCAACCATGTCACTGTCATCCATGATGCTGTGTGAGTCTGCTCACCACTTTGAGTAACATTTGGCCTTATGATCTATTGTGGCTTCTGAAAAACAATGGTCTTTGAGAAAAGCTCTAATGACTTTATTACTACAGCGGAATGTTACATAAAAGCGATGTAGGCTGTAATTTTCTCCGGCAGTGAAACTGCGATTGAACATATGATTCAGAGAGTGCTGAACAGTAAGTACATTTATGGAGGTAGATGCACTTTAATTGTGAATTACCATTTTATTCTTGTAATAACTCTCTCCCACTACATTTAAGAAAGCTCTAGTTAGTGTTTTTGTTGCTGTTTTTTAACCCTTATTTATTAAAGGCTGTTTCACTGAGAGGCAACGTCCCTTTTAGAGGAACACCCTGATCACTGAAACACAGTTTCCCACATTCATCCCTGGAAGCTGCTCAGTACAAGCACAGTCCTACCTGCCTCTCAACAGGTTTAGATAAATAACTCCAAGGAGATCATCATGGGGATTTTCATACACTCCTACAGAGACATTGAGACCTTATTTACTCGTACTTTTTCATAGGCTGAGTACTGCTAACCATAACCATATGGCTCTGCCTACTTCAGGTGGCACAGATACATCTTCTCAGTAAAACTCTCATTGTCTTGTGTGAATTTGAATGTGTACAAAGAAAGAAAAATTCCCCTGGAGAGCCTGAGAGGAACTTTAACTGATTACCTAATATCCTTCTTTTGCTTTTACTCCCCTATCAGTTGCAATCCATCTGAGGCAACTTTGTACATACTATGATGAGTCTTCAGCATCACTGTTAGATGAAAGACTGACTACACAGACTGGGATTGGCATTTAACTACAGTCAGCGGATGCCCTGTGTGCAAGTAGTGGTTGGTGCCACAGGACCATGCTGCATATGCGCAATGCAGTGAAGAGCATGCGGGGGAAAAATCGTTCCCCTAAAATGAGCTGCATGATGGTTGGGAGAGGACCATCGAGTGACACATTTCTTGTTTTGCCAGGATGCTGAGTATCTGTCAATGAGACAGCTATTGTTGCTAGCAGGGGAAGAAACAATTTATTCAAGCAGAAAAAGGAGCAACAGTTTCTGGGATAATTTGCCTTTCAGTGAAGCTGAATCACGCAGACAAAGTAGAGCTCAGCTCGGGTCCGGCAGTGTATTGTTCGCTTATTATCTACTGGTCTGTTCATAGGGTTGTTTCATGGAGAGGAGTTCAATAATATATGGTGCTCAAGGCTGTTTTTAAAAAAAAATCATATCAAATGAACCCCAAGTGTAAAACAGTTATTAGAAATGAGAGGTATGATGTATGCTCTCAACCACAAAAATCATATACAGTTCTATGCAATTTTTTTCCAGGTCAGAAGGAAAATGAGCCTTTTCTTGCTTGCTTCTCTTACTCCTAATCTGACATTTCCGCTGCTGTTGCTCAGGTGTTTGTGTAACAGCTGAATCACAGTATTTAGAGTTTAATCGTTCACACACAATGACTAGTCGGTGCCTTCACACAAGTCTAAAAAAGATTTATTTATCATTTCTCAAATCTCCCTTTGTTGATATTATTTTTTTTTTTTTACTGGTTTCTCCACTGGGTGATAAATGATTGAAATAAATAATGGTGCTTACTAAATCCTGGAAATGACTCCACATTATTTCCTCTATTTAAGTATCTTAAGACAAACAAAATTAGAATATCAGTCATACAATTTTTTTGACACCACTGAGCAGCTAAAGATATCTCAGTACTTGTTTTTAACTGTTTAATTAAAGAGGTAGACAGGAAAAGGAATGGGAGAACAGCTTCAGGAGATTACTGTATTAGTCACTATAAAGAGCCTGTTTTTGTTTTTCTTGGTCTTTAAATTTGCATTTTAAATTTGCTAAAGTGAAGAGTTAAGGGACTGCTATACCACGTTACCCATCAGGTACCTATGGGTAAGGTTGATATTGGTTATTTTTTAAAACTAATCCGACACAGATTTTTTTTAAACATTTCTAAATCCTTTAACCTTCCACAGAACATTTCTGGCCCCACACGTAACCACTGAAAAATATTTTAGTTCTTACTCTGGATATGTCTCTTTATTTCCTGGGTAAGATTAACTTTGTGTCTGACCATAGATGTAATACCTCTGAAGCACCCTCACTACCTACTACAATAACCCAGATGCATATAATCCCCTCGGCATCTGTAATGAGCTGTTCATGGCCACATTTTCCAGCTACTTTTTCAGTCTGGCTAATTGCCCTGCTCACCTTGCCAATATTGACGTAGTTTAGTTTAATGATTTGTAATCATCAACCCTTGACTTTTCCGCCCCATACACATCCAGGGTTGTCTCAGTTATTAATACAGCCCCTTGGATCAACGATAACATCACACAACAAATAAGGGAACATAGAACGTGGATAGAAAAAATTGAAACTTGAAGTTCGCCTTGATGGAGCTATTGTATAAATTCAACCAGACAATTAAAGATGTGCGAGCTACCTAGTTTTCTGGCCTGATTATGATAATAAACACAACCCAAGGTTTCAGTTTACTACTATTAACCAGCTTTGAAATCCCTCTCTTCCTGACATTCCCACCTTATATGCTAATGACTGTGAAAACTTATCTTTTTTAGTTGGCAAGATTGATGGTCTGATGCCCAATTTCCTCTGATTTCCTCATTCAGCCGTCCTATTTTACTGTCTGATTTCTTTTATCTCTCTGCAGATCATTTTAAAAACTGCCCTACGAAATATTGCTAAAATCTTGTCTTCTAAGGATCTCGACCGATGAACTCACACTTTCATTTTCTCTACACATGCCTGAGCCAGGCAGCCCCTGAATGTTTATAGCTGACGAAAATGCAGCTGCCAGGCTACTAAGTAGAACTAGCTGTCTGTCCCACATTACCCTGATCTCCTTTTTCTTTATTCCACCTTCTTACCACTCCAATCCTCAAACCTCAGCCTTTTATCCATCACCTGCTCCAACTGCAAACAAAAGGTGATGACATCCTTGCTGTTTTTGCCCCAACCCTTTGGAATCATTTTCCCCAACAATCAAATTTGTTGAAACTTAAGGCATTTTAATAGGCTTTAATAGTTTTTTTTTTATTTGTTTAATTTTTTTATTCACTTACATTGTGTGTGTGTGAGTGTGTGTGTGTGTTTTTTTAACAGCTTGTAACTGTGTTTGCTGCATTCATGCTTACTTACGTATTAACACCAGAGATTTTGCAAAAAAAATTGCAACAAGATAACAGACACTGAGCTTCTGTGGCCACAATATGACAGTAAGTTAATATACAGCTAAGAACTCTACTGTTAGGTTGTTGTATTATGAATGGAGTCCAGACTCATCATTGTTAAATATTCATAAAATGAGTATTTGTTAAAACAATTAGTTTACATTATCTTCTCCATCAGTGTGTGTGAGAGGCCTTGTTTGTTTCTTTGTGGCTCCATTCAGCACCCAATTCAAACAAGCTACAAATTGAGGCTTTGTTGCCTCTGCTGACATCAAAAGGATAGCCTGCTATGAGATTATATGGGCTCATTGCCTCAGGCTGCATGGCTTTTTTCTGTTTGCTTTGCAAGCAAAAAGGAAAAACAAAATAATAAGATATTGGGTTCTTTTCTTGCTTGTTTTTTTTTCAGGCAAACATTATCTTTTGGGAGTAAAACTTAACATCGCAATTCACAGTAACAATTCATACTCATCACTACATACCGTGCATGCTCATTGAGACAAGTCGCAACCACCACGTCATCAGAAGAAATTAGCAGGGATACAGTGGGCACTCACTATCACATATTCAGCTCTAACAAGGAATGATTTCTGCTGTGAGTTGGACACTTTTTACAGTGTCAGTGGAACCTGCTGTTTGGTGTTAGAATCTGCAGATGCACAAAATGATGATCAGAGGCCCACAGTGCTACATTTTTAAGCTCTCACCTAATTTTCCTATTTTTGGCACTTTTCCCTGCATCTCAGGATATGCTTGTTAGCAGCTTATTACAAATTACTAATTACAGCACAATTACACCACCTCATGTAATCAAGTGAAACAAGAGCCATGCAGTGCAAAACATCTTAGTTACTGTTAAATGGAAGAATGCCAACTAAATGACTGGATTTATGCTATAGTTTCAATATGAAATAATGTAAGACTGGGACTGAGATAATCTTAGACTTTTGTCAACACAAATTTGTATTATAATTACATAGAAATAGGGCTAAATGAAGCATAATGTACCAAGGCAAAGTAATAATTCACATATTCCTGCTTTATAATTGTGTTCATCTGATGAATTTACACATTTTACTGAGCGTTACAGGGAGTCTGGGCTGTGGTTACTCCTTTAGCAGTGTATCATTTAGAAACCAGTATACTAGATGTGTTAATCTGATTGTCCACTGGTGTCCACAACCACTGAAAAGGACCCTCTTCCTTTCTCTGCAGTTCTGCATATTTGTTGCTGCCTCATTCCTCAATAGCAAAAACCCAGCTCATGGCCCAAAAAAAAAACAGTGGCAAGTTTGTGGGCCCTATTTGAATGGCACAAGGACAACAACCAGAGAAACATGGTATGTCTTGGGCACACAAAAATGTGCAGGCATCTCCAAGTACTCCTTGTGTTTTGGTGTATATATGTGTGCAGTACATTTTGTGACATGGCTCACAGGATGCGTTGATTAATAAGTACAGTACATCCACAAAGTATTCAGACCCCTTCAATAATTTCGCATTTTATTATATAGCAGCCTTATGCTAAAGTCATTTAAATTCCCTTTTTCCCTCATCACTCTACACTCAATACCCTAGAATGACAAAGCAAAAACTGAATTTTAGATTTTTTTTTTCCAAATTTAAAAAGGAAAAGGAAACCTGAAATACACACTGACATAAGTATTCAGATCCTTTAGTTGAAGTACCCCGCCAGAGCCTTTTTGGGTATGATGCAACAAGCTTTCCACACCTGGATTTGGAGATTTTCTGTCATTTTTATCTGCAGATTCTCTCAAACCATGTCAGGTTGTATGAGGGCTATCTGTTTTTCAGCCCTTTTCAGGCCTCTCTAGAGATGTATTTTTGGGTTCAAGTCAGGACTCTGGCTGAGCCACTTGGGGACATTCACAGAGCTGTCCCTAAGACACTCCTTCATTGTATTGGCTATGAGCTTAGGGCCATTGTCATTCATCATTGTTTGAATGACAGTGACCCTTCGGCCCAGTCTGAGGTCCTGAGTGTTCTGAAGCAGGTTTTCATTGAGGATATCTCTGTACTTTGCTCTATTCAGGTTTCCCTGAACCCTTACCAATCTCCCCTTCCCTGCAACTGAATAACACCCCCACAGCACGATATTACCACCACCATGTTTCACCAGTGGGATGGTAATGGGCAGGTGATGAGCAATGCTTGGTTTCCTCCAGACATGATGCTTAGAATTGAGGCCAAACATTTCAATCTTGGTTTCACTGTCTGGCCAAATGGCCAGAAAGCCCAGACCAGTGGAGCCATATATAGTGATGGTTATCCTTCTGGAAGTTTCTCCCATCTCCAGACAGGATCTCTAGAGCTCTGCCCGAGTGACCATCAGGTTCTTGGTCACCTCTTGTACCAAGGCCCTTCTCCTCCATCGCTCAGATTGGCTGGACTCCCGCTCTAGAAGAGTCCTGCTTGTTAAAACTTCTTCTAATGAAGAATAATAGATGCCGCTGTTCTCCTGGGAACCTTCAATACAGCAGATTTTTTTTGTAGCCTTCCCCAGATCTGTTCCTCAACACAACCCAATCTCTGTGCTCTGCAGGCAGTTCCTTCAAGCCCATGTGTTGATTTTTGCTCTGATATGCATTATCAGCTGTAAGACCTTAAATTGACAGGAGTGTATCTTTTTCAAATCATGTCCATCAACTGAATTTACCACATGTTGACAAGATGCAGGAACATTTCAAAGACGATCAAGAGAAGTGGGAGGCATCTGAACTAAATTTCAAGTGTCATAGCTAAGTGTGTGAATAAGTGTGTGAAGCTGCAAAATAACAGAATATGAAAAAAGTGTAGGGGCCTGAATACTTGCTGGATGCACTGTACACTGTCAACTAATCACCTGTCTGATTGCTGTGAAACAGCTGAGCAAATCACAATGAAGCAGCCAAACAATAGCAGGACACAGAAAGAGGGGTTCTTCAGGAAAATTGTGTTGTTGCCATGAACAAACAGCAACACAAATCTGCAGTCAAGACAGATTGAGTTTTTTTCTGTTAATTCATGATGAACTAAAGAAATAATACAACCAATTATATTTTGTTGAAATTTATAGGACAGCTTCTGTTTCAGTCTTAATTCTACTGTATCTCCCATTATAAATGATCCCATTATATTGTAACTTTGGTAGAATTTGTAAGATCAAGACAGTAGCTGTGTCCCATATCCATTCTGAATTGTAATTCTCCATAGTATATATTACATACTAATTATCATAGTTTTATAATAGTTTTTTAATTATCATGTTTTAGCACTCAGTGTAAAAAGTATCAACATACTTACCATACTTATCGAACATATTTACCACGCATGCTGTCGGCTTTGAGTATACTTTATCTTGTCACTGTTCTAGCATGAACATAGGACATACTCAAAACTGGCTTGAAATCAGAATGTTTTGGGAGATAGCACCAGTCTCATTTGTATGAGACTCCCACTGCCACATGTTGGACATGAAATCACCAGACGGACATTAACAGCAAATTGAAGTTTTATTCTATGTGAAGTAAATGGAAAACTGGCCAGAGTTTGGGAACAGGAATGTGTGTAATAAATTTCATGGCAATTAATCCAACAGTTGTTGAGACGTTTTTACCTGAAAAGGTAAGTATCAATTCATTAGGATTCATCCTTGGGGGACAATGAATGTCGATCCATCTATTTTTGTCAAGATGCTTCTCTTCACTAAAGTTATGGACCAAACAGCCAACAGTGCCATAGACCCCTGCAGGTAGTGTGGCTAAATCTAAGTGAGTGTGTGTGTGTGTGTGTGTGTGTGGGTGTGGGTGTGCATGTGTATGTTTTAACAACTAAACACACACTTTTTATAAGGTGAAAAAGATTTCACTGAATAATTTCCATGACTGAATGCCTAAAAATTAACAAGCATAAGGAAAGAATGATATTCAAATCAGCATCAAGAGAATACTGTAGGCTCACGCTGACTAGGGGTGTGCACTGGCTGCTGTGAGACAAGGACAGCACTGTGCAAGGAACCCATCAACAGAACAATCATCAGGGAGGACCCCAAAGGAGCACAGTGAGATTAAAAGACCTGCTATCAATTTATCAAAGACGCTGCTGAGAGGGAACTTCAACTTTAAAGCAGAATTGGGACAATTTCTGCCTAATGACTGAAATTTATAACAGAGCATGTACAACTCTGAAACTAAAATATTGAGAGCCAAATATAATGGCCTCTTTAAGTTGTGTCCTTGTGAATTTTACTTGTTGATGATGCTAGAAATAATGCACCAAAATAAACATTAATTTCAGAGAATTACAGCCAAAACAAGCACAGAAAATCTAAAACCTTAGTGCTCAAGGACATGGCACCACATACAGTATGTACAATCGGGTTTAAATTGGATTTGGAAGGGATGAATCAAATAGAAACAGAGGTAGAAGGTTAACATGAAAAAAAAAAATAATGTTGCTTATCCAACACAGTGATTCTCACTGTCTTAACATGAAATTTCATGAATAATAAACGGGACTGATCTCTTTTTGACCACAGAACTTTCATTTAGACAATTTTACTCCTATTTGCCTACGATGGTGACCCATTTCTTCTGTTTTGCCCCCCCCCCCAATACTATTTCTTTATTTTGCTCAGGGGCTGAGGAAGATAAGCTTTTCCAACCCCCCTCTAAATCATAGCTTCTTCACAGTGGTGACATCCCCTGCAGAGTCTGAATGTTATCACTCCACAGCGACATGAGGAGCTCTCCATTTTAGATCTCTGGAGCTGAACAGTTTTTTTTGCTAACCTTGGGGCCCACCACACATCAGCGAGTGAGAGGAGCCAGCCTGATGGAGTTGCTGTCATGCTCTCAGTGATAACTTCAGCAATGGCTGCATTTTCTCACACCACAATTGGGGAAAAGTCTGGGGTGGTAATGTGAAAGAATCTGAGGGAGTATATGTTTGGAGAATAAAGCCAACTAACTGTGTTTTACAGTAGTGATATGGATGCATACATTAAAATGTTTTAAGTGTGGCTGTGTAAGCCTGCAATATGTGTGAGTTCGTGGCATAAATGACTGCACTCAAAGGCTGTGATCCACGAGCCTGTGAGCTGCAACAGGCACGGGTACATTACACCACAAGTTTGCTGACAGAAAGCCAGGGACGAGCCAACTAGGTTCTGTGATCTGGAGAGCAGTGCACTATAGGAGAGGCTAGGACTCAAATCATGAGAACATAATTTCTTTATGAATCTAACTTTGTATTTAACGTTCCAGAAAACAACACTTATTTATCCATTCCAGGAAAACAATTGAATATTCAGACAAATTGTACAATATTTGTAAGTTGAATCGTCATTTCAGTGATGTGAAAGATATGTATTCTCACTGGTATGTACATTCTGTATTTGTTTTAGTTTCCCATAAAGAATATTTTTGTCTTGTATGAGATACTTAAAATCAAAGCCCTCTTCTCAGTCTACCGGCTTCACTGAATGCTCTATTTGCAGCAAAAGCCTCCTCTGAGGCTTTTAAAATGTAAAAGTTTGTTGAAATAGAGTAGGCCTGAGTGGGCTGGAACTGCTGACTATGATGAATGAACTTGCCATTAAATGACAGGGGCCACTGTATTCAAAAGTGCTACAACAACAACAGGGAATTTGTGTGGGAGAGGAGAACAGGGTCATTTCAAAATCAGAATACTAACCCTTACTGCTCAGAAGCCTATTGAATTTCAGAAATTAAACAAACAAAAGGACATGAAGCATAAAGTTTGAAATAACATGAATTTAACCTCGGCAATATGACTCACAGTATAATTTTTCCTAATGTATTTGAAATCTTTATTTATGATAGTAACAAGAGTTTGAGTCATGCCCCAGACACACAGTCAGCCATACTGGTTCCATAGTTATTGCACCAGAAAATCTTTCCCATCGACTTAAGCTCTTCTCAAGTTTCACATCCATAGCTGCTCCTGTCCTTGTCCCTATGTTCATACTGGTCAGTCAGCAGTGACATCTTAATGTTCCGACTAGTGTTTCACAAAGGAAGGGAGCTGCAGCCTCTCTAAACTCCCCGAGGTTTTCTCTAAAGCTCCACAATTGCCCTAACCTCAGAGTCTGCAGCTCGCTTTGATATGCTCAGGAGTCAAGTGCTTCCTGCTTGGAATACCAGGAAAAGCCACATCACAGCACAGCTGAAGCAGGTTATAGCAGAGGCAGGTGAACTAACACCAGACAAAATGCTTCACTGTAAAAGCGTTAAGCTGCTTCCCAGAAGCAAAGGAACAAAGCGAGTGTATGTTCTTCTTTTCCTTTCTCATTAATAAGTCTATCATTCATGTTTAAAGGCTGGCTGACCCTCATAAATATGGATGAAGAAGAATTAATAATGTCAATATTTTAAGGTAATTATGGGACAATTCTTTTGTACTAACATGGTTTATGGTCAATTTATAGTACCGTGTTTAAAACCTTTTACCAACCACTGTTCCATTGTATGGTTTTTTGACACAACTTAACCTACTTTCAAGGTGCATGGAGAATAGAAATTGTGTTAAAGGGAAAAAATAGTTGAGCCCTTCTTATAGTATAAAGCCTCTCACTTTCTCCCCATGAGACAGTAACACTAAACAGAAATTTAGCAGCGTGCCAGGTCAGTGGAATATGATAATTATCAACATGAAGTACATGTATCAGTAGATTAGATTGTTTTTGGGTTGTTGTGGTCATCTTCAATCAAAATGTCTTTTTTGTTAAAGTACACTGCGTAAAGTGCTAAAATGTTTTTTTTTTTCTTTCTTTAGCATATATAACATTTTCCATGTTCATTATTTCAGTTAGCATTTTAGCATGCTAACATTTGTTTAATTACCACAATTTGTTTTAATTCAAGCAGAAACCCCAAACTATGAATGTCAAAAGGTTCCCCTCAAGGTGCAACACTGCTAGTGTTGCAAGCAGTCGGTTCAGCCTAATGGGATTTAATGTATAGTAGCCCCTAAGTATGGTCCATTAAAGACTATCTAAACGATGTAATTATTTAACAAAACAGATGTTATCATATATTGTAAATCTTCGCAAAAAACATGGTTTCATTTTAATGAAAACAGTTTGTTTTTTTATCACTAAATGTAGCATCATCTTTTGTAAACTTCAAATCCCAAATGATAGCTGAGCAATGGGCAGGAATGTGTTCTGGAGGTCTTTTTCTGTACAGCTTTAGAGAAAAATGAAAAAAAAGTTCCCTTTCAGGCTACAATTCTTAATTATTTAAAAAAGACCATCCTTAACATGACGACCGTTCCTCCAAAGCTTGGAGCACCACCCAAGCAAATGATTTCTCTAAACGTGCCAGCTTCACTCTGCACATATGCTTTACCCCAGCAGCTGGGCCATAGTCACTGGGCATGAATGCAAACTAAAGGCCAGCTCAATGACAAAGGGAGAAATAATTAAATTCATTTGGGAAATGTCTGCCCTCCAATCCACAGCAATTTAACATGAAGAAGCACAAGTACATTCCCTGCAGCTGTGCTCCATTCCCAAGAAGTGTTACACTATGTATTCATCACTTTGCAACAGATCAAATGTGGCTGACTGTCTGCATGTTGGCTCCTCCTAGCTTCTGTTTTGGATTTATTTGTTGATTTGTTCTGTGGTTCAGTGCATCTAGTTTGTTCTGCTTGTGAAGGTGAGTGAATGAAACCACAAGGGTGATTTTTCTGGAAAGGAACCAGCATCTAGTTTTTCTCATGAAGCACACTTGGAGATGAGATTTGTGCAGAGATAGCACAGCAGGTTTAAGGCTAGATCCAAACTTATTTTGCTCTTGATTTTTTAAACTACTTTTTCCTCCCATCCAAGCTATTCTGTGTGAAACAGAAGTGAACAGAAATTGATCCCTATTACATCATATCGGTGCGGAGTTAAATAAAATAGTACCCCCGTTCCCGTTCCTCAGCGCCTCTCTCATAATTTCCCTCATAAAACAACAACATTCTGAAATTCTCTGGGAGCCTTCTGTGCATGTCAAGCTGCTCCCCAAGGTAAAACTGGCCTACTTTTGAGTGCATCCTCAGCATCCATCTGCCATACCTATAAATTGCATTTGCTTGCAAATACGGGTTATATCACCTGTCAAAGCAGGTCTAGCAGTTTCAATGAGAAGTCTTGACAGAAGGCATTAACCTTCCAGCGTCATTCTGGCATCCTGTTTTGACAGACAACTGCTAGTGATATCAACATATCAGATGAGCACTGTTGACAGTTTTGCTGTGACTTTTATTGATGAGAAACTAAAGACCCGAATACCAATGAATACAAATGGAAGTAAAATTATTTCACCACCTCCTGCTCATGTTGCTCTCTAGCTAGAATAGGATGATTATCTAGTGAAAAGGGACAATTAAGCCTTGTTAGCAGGCCCCAAAAACATTTTACATAATGCAACTCAAGGCATTATTTATCATACCCTATCTGCAGGGTAAGATCCCCATGTCTTTCAAACACCATGCAATCTTTTTTTTCATACAGGCTTTCTGCTAAACCTTTGGTGGTGGTCCTCAAATCCAAGCTGACATAACCCCAGTGACATCATTGTGGCCCTGATGACATCACCAGAGTTATTTTCTAAGAGCAGGAAAGCTCCCTCCACAGCTACGAACAACATTTTGCCACTGTTTTCAAAGGCTGAGTAGCTCTCCTCGTGATGGGTAACCTGAACTTAACGTGTAAAATTAGATTGCCTCTAAATCCAGTTCTCTATGAAACCTTATTTTCTTATTCAGCTTCTAACTATGAGTGATGTCTTCATACATGGACAAATTGTGTTCTTCCAAAGTTACAACAGTTTTGGTTTTATTTACTTGAGGAGAATTATATTCGTGCTCAAGACTTTCAAGTAGGTGACGTTATGTTAGATATATGTGATGTCCAATGCTTCCATTCATTAATCAAGACTTTGTGATATTTAAATCAGAGTCTAATGAAAATTGGGGGTTTGGTCACTGTCAATCAAATCTGATCAAATCATACGCACACTGATGGAGCAGATTAGCTGAAACTGTTAAACTCTTCACACAATTTTTTTCATTAATTCTATTTCTTTAGGTTTTCTTTGCAGTATTTTATTCCTTTATTTGATAGTTGACAGTCTAGAGAGAGACAAGAAACAAAGGCCTTTAAAGCTGCAATATCTGTTGTTTTTCTTGTCCACTGGGGGCAGTGCTAACAAGTTGTGAACACATCACTGTCATAGTCAAATCCAAGTCGCTTTTAGCTGTTTTTGGTCTCAACCAACTGCTGAAGAAAATCTCTGGATATTTAGCTGCTCAATGCTCTGCTATGTTCACCAGCAACTCTCCAACTGTGTACATCTGTTGTTTGCTGCTGAAGTGGTAGTGGGCAGTGGAGTTTAGAGCTCTTTCTTTGGAAACGGCTGCCTGCTGTGGCAGAAAACTACATTATAAGGGCAGTCAAACTGAAACAAAACAGTAAATTTGCAGGTCGGACCATAAAACAATGAACCGAAGACGAAGTTCTCCAAAGCTGAGGGGAGCTGCAGATTCAGGCGGTAGTTCTCTGTAGGGTTCATCAATATGAACAGACCCTTTCACGTTGTCACGCTCTTTTAACTGTCATTTTGTAGATATTTATTATAAAACCATTGCTTATAGGTGCCATAAGAAACTGTATATAGATCAAATATTTGGACAATATGAAACGAAAGTAGATGTATCCTTGTGTCTGAAACGTGCACGGAAGTGACTGAGAAATCCTGCAGATACAGAAAAATGTGGCCTGTTATTCATCTGTTTCATAAGCTATTTCGGTTTGTCCAGACACTTTGATTGCAGTTTGACAGTAGGGTCGAATGAAATAAATGACTGTGTCTAGGGCAATAAACGGTGAGGCCTGGATTTACTGTAGAATGCACTTGTCAGGTGAGTCAGTTTGCGTCAGAGGAACGATGTTTTCATGAAGTCGGCGCTGTTCAGTCTCTTTGGTAAAACCAGGGGGGGCTTGGCTGTGCGCTCTGCTCACCGAGGACGAATCCTTTACCATGGGACTCTAGGAGAATACGAGCCCAGCGCAAACCCCACTGTGGGCTGGAGCCGTCCCCTCCCACCGCCGCTGTCCATGGTGCCCAACTTGTCCCCGGTGACCGAGCGGCGCTGTCCAGCTCCAGACTCGGGTTTCTCACTGCCGTGCGGCTGGTGCCACGCTACCGCTTGTAATCCGTCAGAGGGCGGTGATTACGGTGGGTGGTGGCGTTACGCGGCTTCCCACGGTGCATCATGGCGTCCGTCCACTCCTTAACCTCACACGCACGCGCCGGCGCGCGCGCACGCACGAGCCTACATTTTCCCAGGACTAAGGGCTGAATAAACGAACACGTGCACATGGGGGACGCGTGATATAATTCTCTCTCACGCACGCACGCGCGGCCGCGCGCACGCACACAGCAGGTCGCCTTTGCAACTTAAAGGGAGTTTGACAAACGTCTTATCCCACTGTGATCACAAGGGAAGGTTTTGGAAAGAGCAGACCAATCTCTCCGCACGCCCCATTCTCTCCCCGTCTTTCACTCGCTCACACACACGAGGCGACGCGCACATGTGGCAGACCCACAAAACGCCCAGGTTCACGCACACCCAGGATTAGTATGCGTCGGGCGCATCCATCCAGCCTTCGGCTCTCTCGGTTTCCGCGCAACACAGTGTCTTCCCCACATATATGAGAGTTAAAAATAGGATTAGATAAAAGCAAGAGTGGCAGGTGGCGAGGCTGGCCGCACGCGTTACTTTGTGCGGACACCTGTAATCGTCCTGGAGGGTGAGCCACCCCTCAGCCCGATCAACACGCCGCCCTCCACTGCAAGTCATGACAATCCCGTCGGTGTTAAACCTCAGGGACAACATTTGGCATTTCAGTCGAAATCGGTGCATTTGAATTTGCGACAGACCCAAGTGGAAGGTGAACAGAAAACCAAATAACCACCACACACGGATGGAAAAAAAAGCAACATATTAAACTACAACTCTTGCACGCATCGGGCGGTTTAGGGTATTTCTTACCTTGAGAGTCGGACAAGTATCCATTGTGCACCGCCGCAAGCTCTGTTCAGTAAATTCTGTTCCCCTGGTTCAAGGCTACAGCCGCTCCCTTCCCATTCATCTACTAATTCCAGGAGACGAACTGTAAAACCAGCTGCCTACCCAGCCGCATATCGCGTCTTCTCTTTCACTTCTCCTTCTCCTCGACAATTTTTTTTTTTTTCCCACCAGCAGATGCTCTGGAAAGCTGCGCTTTTGCCGGGAGCCAAGCTGCGACGATGAGCTTCACAGCATATTTGTAGTTTCCCCTTCAAGTAAAAATAACCAGCTCACTGTGTGGGTCGTATTTCCAGGCTGTTTTTTTAAGAGAGTGTTGCTACATGGCAGAGACGCTTCTCTAGGTTTCTCCCCGCGGTGCGTTACAGTCAGGCTACTTGTCAGCGCATTCACAATATGCCATCGTAATTGTTTTCTCCTCTTTGCGTCCTAAACGTTTATTGAACACGAAAGTACAAAAAGGAGAAACAGTACCTCCAAAGGAAAGTTAATTTTGTTTGGTTTCAGTAATGCAAGAGTTGTTTGTCCAGGAGGGAGCAGATGGGGACCCTCGGTGTAAAGTCTCTGCGCTAGACACACCGAGGATGAGCGGCACAAACCCTGGATGGCACAAAGTCCGCTAAGTATCAGAGTCCGTCTGGAGGAGAGGCAGAGGAGGCAGGGACAGGCAGGTCAATCACAAATATAAGCAAAGACACACCGGAGACTACAGCGAGGATTGCGCGTAAAAAAGCCACTTGGTCACGGTCCGCAGTGTGGAGCGCGTTGTCTGCAGGAGCTTAAGGACCGACCACGGATTAGTGTGCGCTTAGGGGTGTTTATCGTTCACAGCAGCAAAGTAGCCTATCAGGGCCACGGGCAGTCCAGGTATTATAGGCTATTGTTTGTCGGTGCTTTGAAAATTAACTTCTGGTGTGCGTCCTTTCCTGCAGTGAGCTGTGGAGAAGCTCTTTTGTTCTGTCCCCACGATGCTGCGTGCATCCTATTTGACCTTCAGGAATCAAAAGTGTTTGCTTCCCTGTTGGATGTTTCACTGCAATGGGCACGACTCCTGAGCAGTGAACGAGTCAAGAACAAAGCAGGGGCTAACTAATTATTAATGAATAGTGGAGCAGTTCCTCACTAACTGAATTGTAAGTCATGAAGTGACTAAATAACACACCGTTAATGTCCGGCGGTGGTGGAGGGGAACGAAGTACATTTACTCAGGAATTGTTACAAGTACCATTTTTTTTATGCTTCATACCTCTACTCTACCACATTCCAGAGTAGCACTGTACTGTTTAATTCACTACATTTATTTAGCAGCTATATAATAACTAGCTAATTTTCAGATTAAGATTTCACATACTGTAGAAAACGTGATCGGTTAGTAAAATACTAAGTACTGTTTTGGACTGAACCTGCCCAACAGTAATATAGTATAATATAATATAATGTCAGGAGCCATTCTGCATATTGAGTATATTTACTTTTGACTCTGAGTACACTTTGTTACAAATAATGATAATGATAAATATATATATATATAATTATTTTTTGAAATTTAATTTAATTTTTTTTACACCACTACTAATAGAAATTTGGTCTCCTATCTTCAGAATCCAAGGTTGGGAAACGCTGTGTTAGATACCAATATGTAATGATTAGTTCCTATTTGTTGGAGGCAAGGCCATAAATAGCTACGATCTGAGGAGGAGTTTATGCTTTACAATGGATCCCAACACATTATGATTATTACTGAAAGGATTTAGTTTTTCTGCAGGAGATTTATACCCTGGGTCTGTGGAGAGAAATATTAAGATGATCGTGTGGGAGGATAAAATTGACAGAAAATATGATTTAACAGGTAAATAAACACATAAAATGTGAAGAAAAACATGGTGATTTTTTTTGGAAGATGCATGACCTCCTGCACCTTACAAGAAATGGATGAACTGATTAACTTTGAATTAGCCTTTAAATAGTTCACAGCTAATACAAGTCTTAAGTTATTATTCGTAACAGGACTATCCCAAGTGACTCAACAGCAATAACAACAAACCTTTGCTTTCATCTGTTTGTTATTGATGCAGATAGCGGGCAACATGGATTCTGTGCACAGTGGCCCACTGTGCCACTGATTCATTGTTATATCCTCTTTTCAAATCTCCATACAGCTACATTCAGGGGGATGAAATGTCACATTATTTGAATTAGTGCAAATATCTCTAAAGGAAATGTTACAGATTTTTAACAAACGCAAAAATGTAAACATTATGTGGTCTGCAAACGATACAGCTGTTAATATACAGCAATCAGCCACAACATTAAAACAAGTTAAATAATTTAGTGTTGTGGAATGGGGTAGATCACAACCATGGTATGAAGGAAATGTCAGCATTGTAGATCAAAAGTTGAATCACTCATCCACCTCAATCATCTATCTCAGTGCACTTACTAGAAGAAACCTAGTATTCACATAACTTGTGTAAACAGCACACAGACAGTATTTCCTATTTTGTGCTCATTTCATGACACTATATGAGACTGGTGAAAAGGCTAATGAACCAGTCAATAATTTCACTTTGACACTTAGATGTGTTTGTGCCTTTTCTACATAGCCTTTGAGCTATAAAGATATCATTATAATGATTTCAATCAAGGCTTTTGGCTGCAGTTAAATTACAGTAAAAGTGCTGTAAGTATGCACTAAGTGTCCCTCAGTAAATAGAAGTGACAACAAGGGGTGTTTTGTTTAGTTAAAGCATATTTCATGACTACACTGCCAAAATATAATTTGCACAGGCAGGCAGTAGATCAAAATCAACAGAAATGCATTGTGGAGAAAAATGTTCAAGGACAGGAAAACGAGATACAACAAAATGAGACAGTCAATGAGACAATTGTTTCATACTGTATATACTCAAGAGTAAACATGACAAAGCCATGGCAGGAAAGCAAGAAAATAAAAAGAAGAGGTGATGAGATAGACATATTCAGTATCAGTAAGTGGGCAGCTGAGACAGCACTGATTATCGTTTCCAGTAGGCTGAGTGGTTTAAAAATGGAGGCATATAGAAGTAGTTCAGAGAGACTACAGCAATTTCTTACACTCTTTTATTTGTCTTTAAAGCTTGACCTCATTACTGTGATAGCAGCTTACTTCAGGATAACAAAAAAACATGCAACATGGAAATCACTATTTTAAAAGTTAAAGGAAGGGGCTAATATATTTTATTTTCCTTATAGTTAACCAATCCCTTGAAAAGAACAAAACCAACAACGAAATGGTCCTACTAACAAGTGTTGTGTATGCAGTCTGATGTGCCTCATTCCTCTGTGCGATAGAGATCCGTTGTCAGAAAACTATTAAAAACAGACAAAGGAGCAACACTGTTGCACTAGGCAACATGTTCCTTCATTATGATGAACACAGTCACTGTAATTTATTATTACCAAGTCTAACATACACCATCTTGTTCAGGGGTAAAATTAGTTCTAAATTTTTGCCAGTACTGTACGCAACTGTGCATGCGCAGTGACATACCTGAAAGGCAGCTGGGCTCTGTCCAGCATGGATCAAAACACTTTGCGGAAGGTTTAGGAGCACTTCAGAACATCTAGGGGTCAATTAATAATGAGACAAAGTGTTGTTTAAGATGACATAACGTTAGCAGATGTGTTTTCTTGCTGAAAGTTCGACCCTCACTGGTTTTGAATGTGGGTTTTGGCAGGCAGCTGCTCTCTCCTCTTTACAGTACTGTGTACCACTAAAAGATTCAGTGCCGGACCCACTTTCACCACTGGTCTTGTTACTGTAAATTCCCTCTCACTGTTTAGATGTGGATTATTCCACCATTGAAAATAGTCCCTGACAAATGTACTGTTTACTCATGTTTGAGTAATATTTGAAAAAAAGACTACAGTATTCAGGCATTTTTAGGAAATTAGAAATGATGAGTTCCCTGTGTTTAAAGTACATACTATAAAATAACTGTAATCGTGATTTGAGTATCTATTATGATCAGAGAAGGAAGTTTATTAAGTTAGAGATTCTTCAGGGAGTGTAATCCTCCACTAAAACTGTGTAATCCTTAAAAAAAAGATATTTTAGGGTGTGTTGGAAAGGCCTTAGTAAAGACAAAGGACAAGCACTGTATGTAAGCATTTATTCAGACAATTATGATGTATGATGGTGTAAAATTGGATACAAAAAATTGAAATGAAATATGGGCTGTGCTATGCAGAAAGAAAATAAGTGTATGACTCATATGAAAGTGAAAAGTACAATAATTAGAGCTGACATTAATCATTGACATTAATTAAACTGTCAATGAATAGTGCAATATACAATTCTGTTAGATAAAATATATGAAAATTACAAATCCAAGGACTATTGAGATATGTGCAGCAAAAAAATAAAAGATATAACATTGCAGGTGGAATGTAATGTACTATGTAAAGTCTGGTTTGATAACAACACAGTTAAGCTATTTAGGAGAGAAACTGCTTGAAAGAACCCATCCCTGTATGTGCTGGTCGAAGTTTGCTATAGATAGACTTCCTTTTCCTTTTTATGGAAAGGCTTCCTTTTACAGAATGCAGTGACTTTTTGTCATTGTCCTTCATCTTTAATGCAGTTTAACTTTTATGGTCATTGAATTATAAATCAGCAATAAGTGATAATAATAACAATAATCTCTGAAGACCTCCAGAAATACATTGCTATTTTTTTTAATCAAACGGAATCAACTAGGGCTAAAACCCCTAGAAACATCCAAAACTTGCAGCTTCCTTTTAGTCTCCACAGGAGAGGGATTCAATGAATTCTTGTTTTTGTCATTCACCGCCGTAAAATGCCATATCATACACTTAACAATTTGCATTCAGTTCCCACAGCTTGTCGGCAGGAAATGAGGAAGTACTTCCTTGATAGTTTTTGTCCTCCAAAGCTTTTATGGCTGCCTGACAACATTATGGGGAAGGTGCATGGCCCTGATTCTATGTTACTCTGTTGCAATCAATCAGAGGTGAAGTGGATAGAGTTCAGTTTGTCACTCCGTTTCTATTGATCTCTTGTCTTGAATCACAGGGTCGATCGGCTGTCAGGGTATCAGAATGTACGACCTGCTGATTTAGTGGCCTCTGTGGGGAAGATGTAACCTAATAAACCACTTAAAAATATGGTTATAGTGTTGGAAATGGAGAAAAAAAACTCAATGAATTTAAGGCATGACTAATTTTATGGTCATCTCTGCTAATCATGTTATTCCTACAATGAGTCAAATGACCTTTCATGAAGTGTGTAAAATGAGCTGGAATTGATAGATGTTATTCACTGTAATCATATCATGATCACAAGGCCATGAATAATGGGAAGATGCTATAATTGTTATTTATTTGCAATAATGTAGGTTCAGAGTTGAAAAAGGGTTAGCTTCTAAATAATGTATTTTTTAGCTTGTACCGTCATTTTATAGACTGATCTTCTTGTGTCTCATTATGTGGAGAACACGGCTGAATATGGATCAAGGGTATGGATCAGGTAAAGTGACTGAAAAGCTGAGCAGGTAACTGACCAATGAAGGAGGAGATGGAGACCGAGATCAGCCACTATGTGGTATTTACTGGAAGTTAGATTGTGTGTGGTATGCAAAGAGAAAAAAAAGGAATATAGCACATCAGCTCGTGTTCCATTAATCAAGTAACAACAGACAAATAGGATGAATATACTGTAAATGAGCAAATACTGAAATGCAATTAATAGTTCCATATTCATAATGTAATAATAAATTGTTAATTCAAAGCTCAATAATCCCATTCAATACATTTAATAAAAAATCAAACAGGAATATAATTAATGTAATTTAGGCAAGTCATATTTCATACTTCATAATTATTCGGCATGAATGGACATAACCAAAAATTAAATTCTATAATTCTATAATTTCAATGATAGGTATTTATCTAAAATATTGTTTATTGCTCTAAGTGTTTATTTGCATTCATAAATTCAGTCCATATTCTGCCCAGATTATACACTCAAATACTCTATCCATTGCCTTGTATACTAGGGAGCGTGCCCACCACATGCTGTGTTGCAACAAACAACAAAATGGATATTCCACTTGCTTCACTCCCCGGTGTGCAACAGAACTTCATTCAACCAAACTTCAAAGGAATTGTAGAGATCTATTCCCTGATGTTGTATTCTTGGATGCACACAGTTTTGGAGTTTGTGAGCAGGGAAGTTGGGATGTTTCAGGTAAGTTTGGTTTGTTGAACTGATCAGCAGACCTGAGGGACACCTGTCTAAAAAATTTTAACCAGCTGTGCAAAACAAAATAACACAGCCTTTCCCTGAAGGGTTAAAAGGACATCAGGTGGTTTCTGGGAGCCTTTGGAGAGCCACCTTGGAATTTGGACAAATTCCACATTCTTTCAAAGGCTGAATCCCTTACCTCTTCAGACATCTCAGGGAGCGAGCTTATCTGGGCTACAGTCTTGAGATAAGTCTAGTTCTACACCTGAACCTACACCAATCAGACATTTGTGTCTCAGCCAGGCATAATTTTGTGATATGGCAAATTGGCAAATTGGCCAAAGGCAGTCGTAGGTCCACTATCATAACTACTTGGCCTTTGTTCTTCAGATTTGCAGACTCCAGTTCCCTCTTTGCTAAAGGCTCGGCATTTAATCTTGAATGAATCTATGCTGGAAGTGGACTAAATCAGTCACTAGCGGCGTTCCCCAATGAGATTGTAAAGCATCTCGGTGGCCCATCAGCAAGATTTAGGGTGACTAGCTCAGGATCAGCTACATCTGCAGAGAGAGTGATCTGGTTGACACCCCCATGGGTGGAAGCGATCAACTCTTCCCAAGTTCAGATGTCTTCAGAGTTTGGGAGAGTGTTTGTTGGCACCAATGATATTACATTTAGCAGATTTCCACAACTAATGGTCCTCATTAGAGTGTGGAATGGCTGCAGGCACCTGACTGTTGGCCACTGATCCTAACACTCCACTGCCCCGATGAGCTTTAAACATATGTAGTGTCATTAAATGGATTGTTTGCACTATTGATATTCGTCTAGTCCTTTACTTACAACAGCTCTTGGATTTCCACAGTGCTTGTTTCCAACAAATACTTTTTTATGTGCTCAGGTTATATTTGTTCATGTCAAAATCCTGAAGACCTAAAACCCTCCTTAGGCAAGGATGTAGTGGACTTTGTCTAGAACTGCCTTAGCTTTGACGGTGGAAGGTCAACTTTGTAGAAAGTTGTTGACATAAAATGCTTTCTCTACTATATCCAAGACTTCTTGAAAACTGTCTGGATGCTCCTTGGCATGTCTTTGTGGGGCAAAGATCGCATAACAAGGCCTGCATGAGATGTCAAATGGATGCCAAACTTCCAATTTCTTGAAATATGAACCATAGCAGTGCAATGTTGTCGGAACTGAAGGAAGACCCTGGTAAGCATCATCCCACGGTTGGTCTCGGAAGGAGGCATTCATTTAGGCTTTATCCATCAACCCATAAAGAGCAATTGAAGACCAGATGATTGTACTGACAAATACTGAGCACCTTTAGAATTTGGAGACTCTTTGGAAGGTAGACATATCCCTAAATCAGAAAACCAAGGAGATCATATGTTCCAAATATGACATCTATGCCCTGGACCTCCTTGGAAGTGCACAAGCATAACCACTGATAAGAGCAGAATCCATAGGTGTATCACCCCATGGCTAAGGGTTCCCAACCACCACCTTCTCCCCACCACACCCAGGGTCATGCTCCTGTGACTTCATTGTACAGAGACGGAATTAAAAGGTAATGCAGAGCAGGCTGAGGTCCAAAATTAAATCAGGAGGGTCATACAGGCAGAACATGTGACCTTAAGGACTACCCTAAGGACTGGATAAAATATTATGAAAAGTTAATGTATTTCAGTCATAATTTTAATATTGACAAGTCTGCAGCTTTACTAGTGGTACAGTGGAACTGAGCTAGATACTAATTTAAGCATGCGTACATAATCACAGTGATATTGCTAACATGCTAATGTTTTGTCATTTCAAGGCAATTAATCAAGTAATTGCTCAGACAGTTCACATTAAACCCCAAAATTATATTCATGGCTTAAAAAAAAACAAAAAAAAACAACAAAAGTAAGAAATATGGAATCAAATTCTAACCTGTCACACTAGCTTTAAGGCACTTACCAACTCCACAAGCCAGTTTCTTGGAAGACACCTTGTAATCAAATAATCAATATTTAATTATATGTTAGTGTCAACAGGTTTAGCACCTACACCTATAGACTATTCCCTTTCTCAGGTTAAAGCAAGTGCCCATATAACTGAACTCTGTGAAAAGTGAACTAAGCTAATTAGTTTTAGTATCTTATGCTGATGGTAAATTTTTCACCTATACTCTGTTAGTCATATAAGCAATTACTGAAGAAATGTAGTCAGTGTCATTGACACAAAATGATGTATTCACTGACCAAATGACAGTCAGTGTCTAAATCGGTCGATCAGTCCATGTGCCACCCTGGGGAGACAGAGATAAATCTATCTTCTCATGACAGTTGATTTATTTATCGATTACTGACCACTTGAGCCCCAGGGAATATATGTTAATTTGCTTTGAAGCAACATCCTGAGAGCCAGTGTTGCATGCAAATGAAGAAACAATAAAGGTAAATAAAGCATATCTAAGGGTTTTCAGTTTGAAATGGGTTATTCTGAAACAACTAATAGAGGTGCATCCTAATATCAAATCACTGTTTCTTTCTAAATGTTCTCCTTTGGGATTGACGTAGATTCGGGAAGGGAAATCCGTTCAGTGTAGTTGCATTTACCTGGGCGCTCTCACTGAGCTTCACTTCCTGATCCAGATTTCAGTCTCTCTACCCTTTCTCTGAAAGCGTGGTAGCAACAGAGGCTAAACAAAGAAAATGGCTGAAAGATCAATTTAAGGAAAGTGGAGAAAAGAATTTGCAATGATTGGATTTCTGCCCATTACATTTTCATCTTTTTCAGTTGGCCAGTCATTGGAGAAGCAGGCATGGTTGTCTATTTTTGGAAGTTACAAAAACTTGGTGTTGTAGAACCTTGTCCACACATGAGACAGAAGTTTTTAATTGCTTTCAGTGTCCAAAAGCTGGGTTTCAAGGATTCAAAGAATCACGGGTTACTATGGCCTCATAAAAGCTTAATTTATATGTACATTATTAATATATTTATATAAATCTGTTTCTATCTATAAACCAGTAAAATTACTTTTCAGAGACAAGTTTTTGGCCTGACACATGCCACATGTTGAATAAGAAATAGCACTGTCACTGCTACTAGCTGCTAACATAAAAAAAGTCAGCTCCTTCAGATAATGAGTAATGAGGTATGTGTATGTTCAAGAGCATCAAAGGTAACACAAGTTAATTACACAGAAGCTCCTCTCACACACGGAGTGGGAAAAACATTCACATTAGCCTTTGACTTGTAATTCAGTGATATCAGGAATTTCTGGGACCAACATTATCCCACACTTGGTGAAAATAACTGCAGACATGTTAACAAACTGTTAGCAAAAAAAATGCAAATGCACCTCACTGGCAGTTTCATCAAAATAAATTGCTGTATGAACACTGATACAATCGATTTAGCCAAATTTATAAGAACTACTTACTGTTTGGACCTGGTTTAAATGGTAATGAACTGCTACAAATACTTAAAACAATAAAAGTAGCTGAAGGTTAGCACAAGGGCTGTCCACCTTGGAATAATGTCAGTGCATAATTTAAGAAACTCCCAAAAAAGTTAGTATAAATATTGTTTTTCTGACACAGGAAACATGATTCATTTTCTATCCAAAGCCAATAGTCTGCCACCTTTTTCAACTAGCACCAAGTCACACATTGAAAATCAAAGACACTTTTCATTATTTGGCTATTCCTCAAACAGCCAAAAGATACAGTAGCAGTGCCAGCCATCTTAAATGAAAAGATGTTTCTTCCTATCTCACCACATTATTATAATTCAGGGCTCTGCCCAGATCGCTACATACAATAACAAATTATGTAGTGGCGGAAAGGGTGATGCCCTTCTTGCTACATTACACATTAACAACCCATTACTTTTGTGTTTCATGTACTATAGCATAGCATAGCAGGTTAATTTTCTCATTATCTCTCAGTCAATCTGGTTTTGTTTCTACCTCCGGTTTGCTCAGAAACACTGCATACATGTATATTGTATATAACAATCATGATCGAATATGCCTGAGGCTTTAGACACAGACCATTACCATCCTAATGGTACAATACAGTATGTAGGATCCTCAAAACAGCTTCTTAATTCCTGGAAGCTACAATTCAGTTCGATGTAATTATCATTTTTGCTATAGACAATGACCTTTTTTTATGAGTAATGTACATTCTTCCTGTGATGTACATGTCGTGTGGCAGAAAGAAATTCCACAGTTTAAACCTGACTTCAACATCCAAAATTATTCTGACATTAAAGTCCATGCATAAAATGTAGAAATATCATTATTTACATCAGTATGCTAGTTTTTTTTGAAAGGGAGTACTGCATATTACAGTTTTGTATTTTCCCAACCACACAAGCTTATATAATCAAAACTATGAGTATTATGTATTGTTTGTGGATGGATTTTCTACAGTTCAGCATTAAAAATGAATTACCTATCTTGAAAACAAAAGAATATTGCATCGTCTGTATGTTTTACAGTGGATCATTTAGTATAGGAATTTTGAGGCAGAGCATCAAAGTTAGCTTTACCCCTTATGCATAGCTTGGAGAAATTATGTGAAAGAAAAGTTTCTACAATTATCTTTTTTTCTGCAGCCTCCATGAAAGCTTTTTTCAAGCTGCTGTCAGATTGTCACTTAGACATTTTGCTACATAAGCAGATTTTCAATAGCATTCCTGATTTGGAGGGAAGTACAATTGGATGTTTTCAGCATCTTTCGGACAAATTTAATTTGCTTCTTGCGGTTGGCAATTTCCTCCTCAGGTCTGAATGCTGACAGAGCATCGTGCAATGGCTGTATTGTACGTGGCCAATACTGTACATTCCTGTATATGAAATAAGGTATAGGGACATGTAGAAAATGTATTGGCTTATAAACAGCTGTGGTGCAGGTGAGGTCAACCTCATTACTGAAATGCAGATGTACTTGGGAGAGCCACTGAACCATTTCATCAACACGTATGTGCTCCACAGATAAGGAAACATATGGGACTGTGTTTGAAATTTACATTATTGACTTTCTGTGTCACTTATCATCCAAACAGACCCAGGCCCATACAATTATTTTTTGATGAACACCTGCCAAATATGGTACATGTTAAGTTGCCTGGCTGCCATCTAACCAGTTCTCTAAACTAAATGACACATTAAGTAGCTTTTCATTGCTTTCTAAAATGTCCCATATGCAGGTTCTCTGATTTGGTGCCCCTATGGAAGAACAATATTATTTGCTAGTGCTTTCTATTACTGTTGCTGATCTGCCTCAACTATGGTTGAGGTTTAGTTTAGGTAGATGATCAGACTGAAATGCCATTTAGTCAGATTTAGTTGTTTATTTGTGATTAGAAATTGTATACACACACACACAGTATCTATTAGTACTCATTATATTATCCCTCAAACCAGAAACCTGAGAATGTTAAGAGATGATCAAAACCATAAAATTTGTAACCACTATATAGTAAATATCTGATTATGAATTGGATATTAATAGAGAGTTGATATAATTTACTGAATGTTTGAATGATTTCAAATCACAAAATCATTCAAATACCCAAATAACAACTTTTTGGATGACGAATTGTGAGACAAAATAAAAATCTTGAGACAGAATTTGCTGTAGCATTGGTCTCCGCCATCCATCCAGTTTCTCTACCTGCTTATTCTGGTTCAGGGTCACTGAGGGGTCTATCCCAGCATGCACAGGGGGAAAGGCACAGTATACACCATGGATAGAAAACACCCGTGACAGGTTGACAGTCTTTCATGGACTATCAAACAGACAAACACATTCGCACCCTGAGAAAAAGTTAAAGTGTTCTTCACCTCACCTGCATGTCTCTGGATTATTTAAGGAAACTGGAGCACCTATAAAGATCCATGTGAGCTCAGGAAGGAACTGGAGACTACATTAAGAAAGAAATCTTCAGTAGTTTGAAGGCTCAGAAAAAAAGGCAATGGCACCAGACCAATTGTTGTCCAGAATGGAACCAAAAATAATTCAAGAACAAAAATGACAATGACTAGCAAAGTTAATTTACTTTTTTTCTTCTTGTCTCCTTTTATCTAACCTGTCCATCTTCGTTTCCCACTCCAGGTTCCCTTGTTTGCTTCCTTTTCCTCCACCCTTGCCTCATTTTCTTTCCCCTCATAAATAGCAAGCATGACTGCCAAACCCCACCGATTAAGCACCCAGCATTTAACAACATTTGAGCTCCCGATCAATAGATAATTACCAGCAATTTAATTATCCGTTCACACTAGGGATAAGCTGATTTTTATTTATTTATTTTTTAAATGCAGCCAATAAGCATGCTTTATGTGTAGTGGCAGGTGAGGGACATTTAAGCCAATGATGATCATATTAGCGTGGTTATGCATGTAGAGACATGATGAACAGGCTGCACTCAACACCTTCCTCTAACATACCAGTAGTCCATCATTTTAGATGTATTTATAGCACACATGCATTCTATCGCTTCAATAGATTTCTCCAAATGATCAACAAAAATTAGTGTCTCACGATATAATGTTTCTTTGTAAAAAAGATAATGGAGAATTTCTCAGACAAGGTTCAGACTGATGCTTAAATCCCTTACAGTTCCTCATTTGTTGAATATAATGTATGCAGCGTTTCAATAGCTTTTGCAGATAAGATACTTACAAAAAGAACAGTTGCAATCGTATTGGTTCGCAGAGAGGGGTTAAACTAGGGGGGAAAAAAACAGTGGAATTCTGTTTTTGTTTATAATTTTCTCATCTTTTCTGTGGAATTTATCGATTAAAACTAATTCAAGGAATCAAGACTCAGTATTACATGTATTATATCAACAAGTCTTTGTTAAGCTATCTGCAATAATGTTTATCAATTTTTGTTCTTGTCACATACAGCTCAGTTTTTTAATTGACTTTGTGTGGGCCTAGAAATTGGTTTATCATGGTGTGATGAAGGGTCTGTAGAGACAGATAATGTAGCTCACAAACTGAGCATCGCTTTTACCCTGTGCTAGTTTTTCCATTCATTCATTAACCCTTACCTACAATAACCCACTGACCCAGTATAAAGGGAGAAAAATATACTGCAAACATTTGAAATATTATACCATGTGAAACTGAGGTCTACGTTGAAGTGATACTCCTCTTGATTACCTACGTTCTGTGTATGTATATATGTCCAGTAACTGTTTGTACTTCCTTCATAAGGACAGTAAGCTTAGAATGAAATTGTTAAATGATTTCAAAACAAGTTTTATAGATAAATAAATGATCAAAATGAGCACAGAAACCGCTTTAACCACTGTATTACCAAAATACATCAAAGGGAACACAATCAAGTTGATATTGCACTTTCTGATATTGCACAGTATACTGTGTTTACTGATAGTATACTAGATAACCATATTTTTCAATTTTTACCAATAGAACGTTACACAATATGTGGTCAGATGTTATTCAAGCAGTGACTTTTGAATGACTTTATAGATTCATCTTCAAAAAGGGAAAACAATGTGTTTTCCTAAAGACTTAATATTCATTTTGTGGCTTCAAAGATCTTCCTCAAACTGTCTCAGCACTAATTTGCAAGTAAAATATCAATTTCCTTTTTGCATTACATTGTATTGCAAAGGTATGTGTCCACAGTAAACTCTTTAGTATGCATGCTTCCATCGTGGTTAATTTTGTGACTCTCTTAATGTGAACAAACCACATACTCAAAACCTAATTAATACAGTCTGTATTATGGAATTAGGACATGGCACCTGTCTTCCAGCCCAAGCAGACTATGATCACATTATCAGGGGTTATTTTCATTCCATGAAAACTGTGAGAACTTGATACAACATTTTTTTTTCTTCAGAATAACTAAATCCCTCCATGACTGCTAAATGGATTCTGAAATGTAAAATTACTGCTGTTCCCCTTTAATGTTCTGACCAAAATGGTTAAATGTAATGCTTCTGTTGCAATCATTGCATTATGAACAGGTGTGAACTATTTGTTTAGCTTCAAGCATCATATCTCTCTTTTTGATTGGTCAGAGCTGCTCTGAAAGACCCAAAGCATGAAACGACACTTGTCAAATGTAAGACAGATGGTTGGGGAATGTGGCTAAGTTGCATCAAGTGTACACAGTTTGTCAGGTGGAAGAATAGGGGAGAATAAAACAGAATTGCACTGAAGAAAAAGATTATGTGGTGTCATAGACAAACTCAAACTTATTACTCCTATAAGCTGGGACAGAATGAACACCCAAAGGCTAATTTCATTGATTGCTCTGAATTAAGACGCTGATACATAGATACAGCCATAATTAAAGATCATTTCAATTAGTTTTAATAATGACTTCAGTCATATTGGTTTCCACACTAAAAAAAAACTTACCAGCTGGCACTTTTTAATTACTTGTAGTAAAAGCTATAATGAAAATGACATGAAGCAGAAAGTTCTGCTTGTGTTACCGTGTCACAGGGATGTTTATGATGCATCAGCCGAATCAACTAAATAAGGCAGTTTTATTCTTTACTAGTATAATAATTACCACAATTAATGCATGTCACTCATTCCTGGAATAAATTCCTCACAGCCTTTGTCTTTGCCACGGAGATTTGTATCTTGTCAGAACATTCCCATCACAAGAGCGGTGTGGATCAGGGAAGTGAATTAATGAGGAACATAATGCTACAAAGCTGCTGTTGTGTGATCATCACATGCACAAGTTGGCTTTGTTCCTACTGGCAGGTTTCTTCTCTCCCTGAAACTAACACAGCTTCCAAAGAGGCAGAATACACATTACATCTTACTGTGAACTGATGACGTGGATTTACTGAAGCATTATTTCTGATAGAATTCATGAACCAGAAAAGTTCTGGCATTTTCGTACAATTGGAGCAGTAGATATGTTAAATGGTATTAATTAGACATTATTGTTAAATTGATTTAGGAGAACCCTACAATGTAAAAGATTTGCTTTTATATTTTACACTAATTTTAGATACTGTTTATTAAGGTAATCTAATCACCAGATTTAACCCTCATTTTTCCGAGAAATAATTTAGGCGAGAAGGGAACACTGATAGATGTTTTTCATGATTTTTAATTCCAAAAACATGGCATAGATAGACCCCTTGTGATCCCATATATATAGAGTTTTTGTTTTTTTTTTTATTAGTGGCCTCCATTCTAAAGATGTGTTGAGTCCAAGGACCCCATAATTATCAGTAACATGTCATCGTAACGGCCAGGAATGATGGCCAACTGGCAAAATTAGGTAAAAACAAAAAGTTTAAACCGTAGAAAAATCCACTCATCACGCATTACATTTGCAATGATCAGAGGATCCGCTCAAAGTGGTGAAATTAATGCATGCAATTGTTGTGCAGAGGGTTCAGTGTTACAGAATTTTACCATGCAAATTTGTGCAGTTGACCAGTAGCAAGCAAAATCCAGTATATTTAATTTATAAAATAAATATGAATACATTTCTTTAATTTAGAAAATAAATACGGTTTTCAGATGGTTATTAGACAGGAGTCAATTGTATAAATACATAATTTTTGTGAATCATCGTCCCATTAGCAATTGAACTAAGCTAACAAATTAACAAGTTTGCTACCTTGCTGTTGGCTGTCTCTTTAGTTGCTTGAGCTTTATTTTCCCTCTTCAAAAACTTTTATTGAATATAATGGTTCACATTGGTTCAAAAAATGCAGAGGAAAAGAAAACAGAGCAGTAGGGAGAAAATAGACCTGCAAACACTAAATCAAACTGTCTGTGACCGACAAATTTCTCTGACAACTCTTTTGACATGTTCAGTTTTGTCATGAGACATCTTTTTGCTTATTACAATGGTGCAAGGCCAAATACTTCAAAGATGTTGCTTTGAACTCTATCTGCTCCTGTCACGTTTCACTTAGATGTCTTCACCTAAGTTGTACTGCTGAGGGAAAATGTATTTCCCCACCCTATTGTGTTAAAAAATATGATGCAAAGCAAAGGTTGCAAAGTTTAGTATTATTTAATTCTACATCTAAATTAACAATGTATGCAATGTATGCATTACTATTTTCTTTAGGAATGCACTGTTTATGGATGGTAAAATCAGTCTGACAGTTTGCTCTAGACTGCCCTGACTAATTGGATATATTAGCAATGATGTAGACTCTTAGTTGTGTTTATTCATCTCTGATTAGCTTTTTTTTGTTAATTTTATGACTGACTAAGAAACCTCTGGGATTGGTCCACCACCTGTGAAAAACTTCATTCCTTCATATGTTAGAGCCAGCCACAATATTCTATATTACATTTTTATACCATTGACCCCTAAGTAGGTTACAACAGGCTAGATCACCATTAAATTTGGTTAGGGATGAATTTGACTCTGTCTGGCCCATGACAAGTTAGATCAAAAACCAATGGAATTTCCATTTCATATGCTGTGGGCATTCATGATTGCAATAGGATGATCTCAATATTTTTGTTTAGTCTGGACATTTTCTCCTATGCCAATATTACCCAAAATTTGCATTAGTTCATTTGTAAGTATCAACATTTTTTTGAGCAGAGTGCCATGAAACCTATTGCTCCTCTAAAGGATTCACCTTTTCCAATTTGGAAATCCTCCCTGTTATGCCACCACTGGACCAAAATCCAGCATGTGATTTGCACATAAGATCCGTCATTATTTGTTGAGTGGATTGTTATGAAGACTATAAATAAATTAGCCTACACTCCTGAACGTCCTTCTCCTGCCTTGTTCAGCTCAAGTGGATCATTTAGAATGTTCTACATCAAGAAGTGTCACAACCGCTGTCCAAGGTGCTGATCCTGAGACCACCAGGGATCAAGGACCTGTCCAGGTTGCTAATCCTCTGAGTTATGCTGACATGAAGGATTCTTGATGCTAAAGAAATACTGGGTCACTGCTACGTACACCAAAATTTTTTTTACACATTTTAATGTTTAACGTTTGCATCCTCTGTGGGCTTTCAATTTGAATCTTTTTGAATGAAGACATTTTACCTACTGTAGAATATACTGAATTTTAAATCTTGTTAATGCATACAAATAGGTGTGCCACTTAGAGCATCACACACATTAATATACATGGCATTAGTACAGTATGTAGTAAGATGTATTTAGAAAGCCTTGTTGGCTGGCAAAAATAAGTCGGTATCTTAATTTTAAATAAGAACATATCTTGAGTAAAAATTATGTCTATGTAGCCCACAATCCTTTGTGTGAATTTTGTATGCAAATTAATTATGATTACATTTCAAGACAAATAAATACACTGCAAGATTACAAGATTTAAATAAAAATAACCATAGACAGTTTATCTAAGCTCCTTATGAAATCCCTAATGAAGAAGCTTGGTGTTGATCCAAAGATTTTCCTCTGGGTGTGATACCCTGATACTACAATAAAAAAAACTTTTACAAAGTTGAGGTAAACAAAAAAATGCCAGGGTTATTTTTGGATGAAAGAAATTCATGGAAGGTCATCGAAACATCTCCACAAACCTTCACAACAAAATTTTCTTTGTCTCCACAAAGATTCAAGGATTTTCAAGATCCCTTTCAGAGTTAACACCAGTTGTAAAGCTTTGTAGTGTTTCTCTTGTTCTGTACCTGTGTTTTTCATTCTTTTTAAAAGCTGTATTAGCAAAGACCAGTGCAATACCTGTCGAAAATGTTCTCATTAATATTTCAGTATTTTATTCAACCATCTAATTTACATGTCACTACAGTGTTACAATACTGACGATGGAATACCTGATAAGAAAATACAGTACCACAAATTCAAATTGATTCCTGTGACACATACAATCAAAACTAATAAAACTAATGCAATATAATACAACAGGCACACAATAGATCCTACTTTAACGGAAGTTTTGCAGGCCCATTTATGTGACTTAAAGTTGACAAATTTGGAAACTTGCTCAGTATAACCCATTACAGTTCAACAGTGCCACAAATTACAGCCTCCAAAAATTATCATTATATAAATCAATATCTTTGTCAAAAGATAAATATTTGAATCCTCTTGAAAGGATGATTAATTGCAGGTCTGTTGTATTATTTTAATAGTTTTATCTAGGTTTACCTGATAAATCGGCAGGTGAGTACAGATTAATTGAATCACTCTGTGTCATGGTAACCCCAACCCTGAACTGGAGAATAAATATTTTTACTGAAGAACTTGACTTAAAACTTAAAATGGGTATGACATGGAATTATTTCATCACTGGCTTAGCATGCAGTTAAGAAAATCACTGGCAAGTGTATTTTTGGATCAGTAAGGAAAAAATAAATGATAAACAGACTCTCACAACAGTCTGTAATGTTAAGCCATTTTCTCACCCATACATTGCCATTAAAAGAAAAACAGAAAACATGAAATGACAGAATAACAACATTATGGTGCGATGTTATGGTAGCATAACAGCAGCAGTGCTTAAATTACTTATTTGGGCTGTTGATAATCCAAATATATCATGCTCAGGTGGGGATGAAAAGGAAAACAATGCTGTTTGGATGTCACTGCATCTTAAAGAAAGCACTCCAGGATGCTTTCGCCTAAAGTCAGACTTGCCGTTGTCATAATTGATGATGTTGAATACATGGATGCATAGCCCTAGCCCTAACTGTCTGTTGTTCAGGGTTTCTCTTTTTATGATTCTGGAGAACCACTCATCCAAAGTTGAAAAAATTGAAGGACAAATAGACTGACAAAAAGATAGAAAGAAAGATTTCTCCATTTGTAGTTAGATAACTTATTTTGATTATTTTCTTACTTTGGGGGTTCTTTGGAGCTTTGAAACGCTCTTCTTCTCAGGGGTAATTATCACCATCAAGTCCTAAACATAATACTAGTACAGACTAATTGCTTAAAGTTTCCATTTTCACCATGAATCAAGTTGAGAGACTGACTAAAATGAAAAAGGGCAACTACTGGGGCCACATGGAAGAAAAACCTCACATTTTAAAGCCTTGCATACTTATTCTGAAAACGACTTTAAAAAGTGCCTAATTATCAAAGATAAAATAAAAAAGAAATAAAATTATACTTCAATTTGATTAAACTAAAAAAAATTGCTGTATGTTTTTTGTGTATCTATGTAGTAGCTATATGATGCTGTGCTATGTTTTGAACTGGGCAATATAAATCTGCGGATTAAACACAGACTTTTATTTAATGCTACATTTCCTTTTTTATCATTGTTTCCTGATGTGCTGTTAGTATCACTCTTTGGGTGTATCTGTACACCTTCCTGGAAATGTTCTTTGTGTTTTTTGAAGGGCTTATTTTGTGCAAACTACTTCTGTTTTTATGGAGCTTTGTACTCTCTTCTTCCCACTGTGTTCTGAACTTTATCCCTGGGAAGCCAGAGAGAGTATTTATGCAAGAGAAACCCTGTGAATTCTTAATGGCTCTATAATTCCAGGGAGGTTATACTGATGCCATATGCGGCTGCCTGCAATGATTTGCTTACAGACAATCCTGAAGTTAGACCCACGACTTATTCATCATTTATACACATTTTTTGTCTCATGTAAATGGAGATATTGTTTTTAGTTGGAAGGAAAGCAAGGCAGGTCAAAACACTTCAAATGAATGACAAAAAACAAAAGTTTTTGACTATTTAAGTCAGGTGAAGTCAGTTTTATTTATCTGAAACTTTGTCTCAAGGGGCTTTACTATCTGTAGGGAATATGTAACCCTCTATTTGTAAAACCTTCAATTTGAATAAAGAAAAAGTCCCCCCCCAAAAAACACATCTCGTATTTAACAGGAAAAAGAAAAACCCTCTCACTGTTCTGTTCTGTCAATGAAAGCATGAGCCGCCTGTCAATGCTCTTAGTTGGGCTTCCAGTAATCAAAAAAGGAAACTCAGCAGACTCACACAGAGAAAGAAATGAGGAGGACTGATGTTGTGAGTTGATGCAGTCATTATGTTTTAATCGGTTCGTTAAACAATGCGGCTGAACATCGGTAACTTTTCTTGCTATCATATTTGTTGGTTTTTCTATTTGGTTGTCTTCAAAAACAAGTTAGAATAAGGTGAATTGGATAGATCTTGCAATATACTCACTTTTTGTAAGAACATTTGGACTTCAGTCTGAGTTCAATGATTTATTATCTAAGTTTTGATATATACATAAAATTGGCATCTTTTTTACAGGATCCAAAACTGCCTTTGTGCTTGACCAGCAAACTGCTCCTGATCCTGAGTGCTTAACAGTATGAATGAATAAAGTGTAATTATCGTTTATCACCGAGGAGCTCACTAAGCTTAGAGGAAGACCATAGCAGCACCCTGACAAAATAATTGCACAAGCCCAAACAGGAATTTCTCTCCAACCACTATTAATGCATCAGCTCAGTTTGCTCTATTTTGTGTCTCAGGGGCCTTCACTTTTATTCAAGGTTGTTAGTGTTTATATTGAGAGTAAACTATGGATTGCTCATTATATAAACATTGTATCTCGCATAATTGTTTTGAGAGGCCTTCCAAGAGCAGAAACAACTCATTCTGTCATGCTGCTGCTCCTGGTGTACCGATTGAAAGAAGATGTGTTTTGCATGTAAAAACACTTTTGGGTGTTTTTTGGTAATATGATGAAATGAGGTCATTGGATTTGACGGAGATTTCCAATGTGAGAATACACAGCCTCAAAAAATAGTAATAGCTGTTGAAGAAAATTAAAAAGGAGAGCTTAGTGAGAGATTCAAATCCTGCCACTTTCTCATCTCCACTTAACTGACCAAAGGCTGTGAAAGTTGAACAGCCACTTTCATTAAGTCACACAATTGTTTGGATGCAGCCCACTCCAATTCTGACATTGGAAAGCTATCATGGGAGGAAGTTTCACACACTGTCTGACCATCCAAAAATCTCTTTTGTTGGAGTATGACGGTAACCTTATTCAACCAATTCATTTATCTGTTCTCAAGAACCTTTTATCCCTAATCATAAACAAGACCCCAAGACACTTGAACTTATTTCTTTTGGGGAACTAATGTACTCACACATGAAAAGGGAGCAACTCACATTACTCTGGCAGAAAACCATGGCCTCAATTTAAGGAGGTGCTTGACTTTCATCCCCATCACTTCAGACTCAGCTGCTAACTGCCAAACTGCACTGAAGATCTAGACCTGATGAAGCCAACTGAGCCACACCAACTGCAAAAACAGAGTCAGTCTTCTTTAAATGTCAGTACATGGTAGAGGGATTATAGAAAATGAGGGGAAAGACAGATGGAGACAGAGAATTCTGGGCACCCCCTCCACCATAGTTGCACTTTGAGATTTTGTAAATCTCGGAGAATCAGTGGCGAGGCACAACCCTGGCACAGACCAAAGGCCAGTGAGGATGCACTTCACTTCCTGCCAAGAACATGGACTCGGCTGTCACTCTCTGGTTATGCAAGGACTGAATCACTCAGAATAATGGCACTGGCACACCATAAAGTGCAGATAAGGCAATATCCCACATAAGATACCCTAAGGGACATTGTCATAGTCTACTGCAAATCCACAAAGCACATGTACTAGATAGGAATGTTCTTTGCAAGGGTTAAGGGCTGGTCTGTTGCTCCACAACCAGAATGCAATCTACATTGCACTGCCTGAATCAAGGATTCATCAGGACATTGCACAGATTGGATGTTTGCATAATTATAGAATAAAATTGTTCAGACAAAACATTGTTCTTGTAATAGCCTTATTGTTCACATTCTGTACTGAATGATCCCTACTTCGATATACATAAAACCTTAACAAGCACATCGATTTGGAGCAATTTCATGTCTTGTATATGGCCAGTTATTTGAGGAACATAAATTCTACTCTTCAAATCTTCTCATACACAAATCAGACAACATACGAAGCCTGCAGGTTTAACTAAAGTTTGAACACAGTGTTCTAATCAAGAAACAAGGCCATTGCCTAAACAGACAATATGCATTCAAATACATTGTGTAAGTAGCCCCACATTGTGCTACACAAGAAGAACTCATTAACATGACCACAAATTAAATAAAGGCTGCAAAGGCTGCAGACAGAGGAATAAAATGGTCGATTTATATGCAAATCTCAACCTTTTACTGACAAGAGGCAAAACAAAACCCCTTTTCTCTCAAATACTTGCATTACATGTAATGATGTGAACCATATTGTGCTTACCTGTTTGGAAGAGTTTCTCTGTGTACTCATATGGCCATCTCAAAATGTCAACCTTTCCCATTTTCAACACATACAGTTTCAGAAATCACTAAATAACCTTTCAAAATGACTTAGTCAAAACATGCAATGGAGATCTCTCTGAGTCTGTATGATGTCTGGCTTTGTTGCACTGCACTTCTCATGTGTTGCCCTGTGCTAATATACCTAAGTTGTGTCTGCAAAGGGATATGACCTGTAGGTTTACAATGCGTTCAATTTCAGAAACAACCTCATAGAAGGTAGAAGCAGTCAAAGGTCAAGCAACAAAAACATAGAATATTCAAATGCATGGCATATTCCCTGGCAATATAAAGCATTTTAAAAGACCAGTAAGCTGTAGCCACCTACTGCCCCACAATGCAAAAGGGACTAATACACTGTGTCGCCACAACATTGGATATCACTATCTAGTATTGTGCTGCATCTCTTTTTTTTTAATACTGAAACTAGCATGATGTTACCAAACAGCAGCTTCTGCAAACCTCCAGCACAGCTCCACCAACAATGGCGGTAAAAAACAAAAACAAGTGTAAAAAACAAGTGCAACATAGAGTCAATTTACATTCAATAGGTTAATTAACTGCTGGCTGCACCACTGGAGGTTTTCCTCTGTTTATCTCAGTCAGGGTGTGTGGTTGGACCCAGGTTAGGCACATTGACAGCTGCGCTCCTTTGAGCAGCAGCATTCACTGAATACAAAAAAATAATGGGACACACACCATGAAGAGTGGCTCAACTGAAATGTCAAACGGACCAATAATGGAACCTAGTCTCAAACCAAGAGAGCTGTGTGACCTGGCCCATTTAGGCCTCATATTGGCAGTACAACTCCACCACCTCCACCTGACTCAAGCAGTATCAATGGTAGAAATCAAACAAAATTTAAATCCATTAATCATGTAGCAAGATGCTCCGGGAAGCTGAAGGGCTTGTTTTTTTTTTTTCTTTAATTGAAACCATGGATGGTTTCAATTAATTTATACAGTTTTTGTCTTAGGTAAATGGAGATATTGTTTCTTTTTGGAAGGAAAGCAAGGCAGGTCAAAACACTTCAAATGAACAACAAAAAACAAACTTTTTTGACTATTTAAGTCAGGTGAAGTCAGTTTTATTTATCTGAAACTTTGTCTCAAGGGGCTTTACTATCTGTAGGGAATATGTAACCCTCTATTTGTAAAACCCCCAATTCAAATAAGGAAAAAGTCCCCCCCAGGAAAAAAACATTTCGTATTTAACAGGAAAAAGAAAAACCCTCTCACTGTTCTGTTCTGTCAATGAAAGCATGAGCCGCCTGTCAGTGCTCTTAGTTGGGCTTCCAGTTATCAGAAAAGGAAACTCAGCAGATTCAAAAAGAAACAAATGAGGAGGACTGATGTTGTGAGTTGATGCACTCATAATGTTTTAATCAGTTTGTTAAACAATGCGGCCAAACATCGGTAACTTTTCTTGCTAACATACTTGTTGGTTTTCGTATTTTTTTTTCTTTAATTGAAACCATGGATGTATCAGTGTAAAGCAATGTCGCTCAGCCTTGCAGCTAATTTGTCCCAATGGCCACTTGGAATACTGCGAAAAAAAAAAAAAAATCCCTAGCCCAAAATACATTTTCCCATTACATCACAACTATTAAAAAAAAAAAAAAGAAATCTGAAAAACTTTGTATTGGGAATTTCTAAAACATAGATGTTTTATAATTGCAAAATTTTACTAGAGCCAAGGAAAGCCCTTTATATGTGTGTGACTTCATCCCAATGTAAAGTCTATGGACTAGGCTGGACACACATTGAGGTCCAGCGGATGAAACAAATGAAAATGTGCAGGGGGCGACACAATGTGGAAGTAAACCTGAAAGCTAGAAAAGCTTTTTGGCTCACATGTTCGACCAGCAGTTTTCATTCAAATGAATAGGAGCCATTTTGGAATCCATTATCCTGTTTATATAATGTGTCTGTGAGTTAAACCAATCTTCTTCCATAATGACTCCAACTTCAGGTCAAAAGAGCCAAAATTTATGGGGTTCTAAAAATTTCTGTAAAACCCAAAATGCATCTAGCCAGATAATCAAACTGTATTGCCATTTCAGTTTATGCATTCAGCCTAATACTGTGTTCATAATTGCAATTTTTTGTTTTGGGGGAGGTTTAACTTTTGTCTTGTTTTGTTTTGTTTTGCTTTTTCCCCAAAGTAAATGGTGACAAGGGATATATCCATCATCTGATGTCATTGTCACCCAACATGAACGCTACAGTAGAGGTTTCTTGGAGCAGTTAATGTTTTTCACAACAATAAATATACAAATTTTAGAGTTGTTATTTCTATAACTCAACTTTAACAGTTGCATCAGTCTCATTCAAGCTTCTTTCTAGTTTGTTGTAGCCATTTCTAATGGATGTAGCCTGGTAGCGAGTCTGTAAAAGGATGACATCCCCACTCCAATCCTGCAGACAAAACTCTAATTGAATAACTGTTTGCCTATTCAGGGTTACAGCCATCAACGGACTCAGCAACAGATATATGAATCACTAAGAATACAAAGATGTAGGTGGAGATTTAGTGAAATGGAGTCAGGATAGAAAACATCATGATACAATGTTCTTGTTCTTGTCAGCAGAGATCAACCTTACAGGGACCCCAAAAAACTTACACTGAGAAATAAGCAAGTTCACAAAAGCAAGGTCTTTCTTTGCCAATGACCTGATCTATTTCCATCTATTAATTGTAGGCATTTTGTGGCAAACTCTGTAGGAACAAGAATACCTACAAAAAAAATCAACTCTTTATTTTAAGGCACCTACCATGCTGGAATTGGATTCACTAACCCACAATGTTTTTCCAAATAAAAACATAATCCCTACAGATCCTTACCTGGAAACTCAAGTGAAGCCCTGGCCCCACGTAATCCTGTTTCCATTCCCCATTTTCCACCCTCACTACTTTTCATGGATATTTGTACCTCATTGTGTTTTTGTCATGCTTAACAGGCTTGCCTGTCACAAAGATGACTATTATTATTATTATTATTATTATTATTATTATTATTATTATTATTTTCAATCTATTATCTTCCCTTTACTTTCATTGTTTTTATTGTCTTTTGGGAGCTGATTGTACTTTGAATGTTTTTTTTTTTTCTTTGCGATCATGACTTTGATTTAAAATTAAAGCAAATATGCAAATGATTGTGTAGAATATTGAATTAATCTCTGTTCAGCTTGTTACACCTGTATTCTCATATTCAAGCAAGGTAATAGAAATGCAATCAAATCTGTTAGTTTTTGTGTTTTGTTATGAGTTGAAATTAGGGCCTTACATTTTCCAAAGCCTGTAAAGAAATGGATCAGAAGTTATATGACAAAAACATTGAAATATAGAGAAAACTGTATCAGAAATAATGACAAGTAGTAAGAAAACGAAGAACCCAACCTCTGTCAAAGAAGGCTCACTTCAAGGCTGTCACATTCACAGTGGAACAGATGGTGCAAACTGCTTTTTTGTCCATTACTTGTCTGCTTCCCTCAGAGCACAGCAGCCCCTTGGGACATACCCTCAAAGATGAAGCAGGGGATAGAGCCCATTGCACTTCCTGAAGCTCATATTTTTGCTCATGTAGACCTTGAATACAGATCCAAGGCATCTCTACAGGCCTATACAGCTGAGGGGATATCCTACGGTGTTTAATAAGCACAGAGGGAGGCTTGGAGCCAAGGAACACTGGAACAGAGAAGCATGCCTCCTAAAACAGCCCTCGAAAGAAAAATCACATGAACTTATTCAGATACACTGCATGGTAGAACTTTGTATTTGAGTGCTTTGTTCCTGGCATATTTACAGAAATTTTTCTGAAAATATAAAATTCAATTCAATACAATTTTTACAGAGCATGTCAGACTTGCTCCAGATTCAAACTTGATGTCATTGATTATGATGTTGCACTCATATCTTGAACTATCCTGTATTTGTTTCTCGGGCCTTATCTTTTTATTTCTATAACATAGACTCTGCAGAAAAATTCCCCAAGCCAAAGGTAAAATAATGACATCACTTATGAACTCTCTGGTTATATTACTAGAGTTCAGATCACCTAAAGAGAAAATATCTCACAATTTTGAAATTGAATTTGGCTGTGGTATAAAAATATTGGGGTTTTAAGAAGCATACTATTAAATGAGGTGTTCATTTTATTACCTCCATAAGGATTGGTACATAAGCCATAGTGTATCTGAGACAAGAGGATGATTATCAGCCTGTATCAGTTCTGATCTTGCCTTCCAAGCAGGAGATACATTGAGTTTAGTACAATAAAGCGAGGCCCTGGTCGGGAGTTTGCCATCATGAACTGGGTTTAATGCCAAGCTAATGCTGTATTGTCACAGTCTGTGATTTTAAAGAAAGGAAAAGGGTTTGTATATGAAATTAATGCTGAAATTATGCCAGTCACTTCTGAAGTCTTAAAGCCAAGCTAAACCCTTCAACAGTCAAGGCTCTTTTTCTTTTGTATTAAAAAGTGTGTAAGGGGTAGTGTATGTGTGAGGGAACCCACAGAGGATTATCACCCAGCTGTGTGGAGCCTTTTAGCATCTTTTTTTTTTTTTAATGGCGAACAAGTTTATTGTTTTTGGTCATTCTCACCACTCCCATCAAAGTCATTTCCAGCTCCAACAGGACAACATGCAGCTTTCTTCAATAAAAACAAAAAAAATTGATAAACCAATTGTTCACTACTTGGTCAGCAACAGACAGCAGATGGACAAAGTTAGCAATGGAGTATGTTAGCTACCAGCTGGCTCATTACCTGACACAGTGGAGCATTTAGCTGCTCAGGATATGTTGGAACCCAAAACAGAGCTAGAAAGACAGTGACTATTGGAGTTAAATATACCAAGCAGCTAGAAACACGACTTCTAATAAATGACTTCTAATATATTCTAATGCCATATATATATACATATATATATATATATATATATATATATATGTATATATATATATATATATATATATGTATATATATATATATATGTATATATATATATCATTAGTGTACATCTGGGGTTGCACTAGGTAAACTCTGTGCAGAGCATGGGATGACCCATATTCCCGACCTGTTGTGTCTGATTGCTGCACTGTAGCAGAGGCTTGATTAAGTGTTTTCAGCGACCGTGCCACACTTGATGTGTGGTGGGAAAAGTAAAGTAAAAGTAAAGTAAAGCCTGGTGGAGCTAAACTTGGAAGTCACATATAGGTGTCTATTCTTGAACACTGGGAACAGAAGAGACAGAGAGTTTGAGAGGAGCAACATAAACAAAGCACAAAGATGTAGAACAAGGGAACAACAACAAGTGAAAGCTGTATATCATCTCAAGAAGCTTTTGAATTGTGAGTAAACACACAAGGTGAAGTCTCACTCTGTAAAGTAATTGCAAGTTATTGCACTGAAGCTGTTTTAATCTATTGCGTGTCATTCAGCCTTCTGCCAAGGCACTGTGCTATTTGGGGTCACTGTGAAGGGGAATAGTTAATTATTGTGCATAAAGTGTGTCAGAATTCAGTATGTCACAAGCAGAAGGACATCGAGGATGAACTTCTGCTGGAACATTTTTAAAGTCATTTGAATTTAAAGAGTTCACATGTCACCAGAAGTCAAACTGAAGCATTGTCAAGTTCAAGTTGTCTCCCAGTCATTTTAGTGTTAGTGAGCGAAAAATTGCCTTGCGTATTGGTATAGCCTTAAATCGCGTAATGAGTGGTCTATCAATAGGCAATCTTCTGATCTTATTTTAAAACATTTAAGGGGAATGAAAATTCTGTGTCTGATTAATGTGTCAGACTGTTGAATGAGAAGTTACTTTTGTGATGGGTGTCAAGTACTGTGTGAATGAACGTATGACACAATTAAATACACATGTAGGTGAGACTGCTACACAGACGACAGCAACGACCAGATAAACATATGCTAATATACTGTAATTTTGGCATGTTGTGTTTTCATGTGGGAGATGGAGTTTCTCTCATGTCAAAATCAAATAATTAATTAATTTTGTTAATAAATATAAGTGTAATTCCAACCAAAATGTTTTTAGTTCCCTTATTATCAGCCTCAGTTCACCTGTCATAACTACCAAAATTCTTATACATTCTTACAAAAAGGTTGGCAGTGAAGGGATGAAAACAAACAAACAAACAAACAAACAAAAAAAAAATCATTTAACATAATATCAACACTATCAACATTCAAAGTGCTAATTGGGTTTTTCCTATGCCCCAAATATGATAATGAATTAACATAACATACATTAGCAAATGTCAGCATCCTAACAGGAAAAAATAAGATAGGTAACAGGATGAACATTACACCTGTCATATCAGCGTGTTAACTTGTCAGTGTTGCATGCTAGCATTCTAATACACTCAAAATGTGGGCTGATTATCACCAGACACAAATTAGAGCTCAGGAAATAATGGAAATAAAAATTTTAAACTTTGACCTAATGGTAACACTAGAAAAAAGCATAGGTATCACCAAAGGTATCAAAATTCATCCTGAGGAGAAGGTGAATTTCTTACAGATTCATTACAATCCATCCAGCAGTTGGTAATACATTTCATTCAAAATCAAAAGAACTACAAGTGGGCAGGAGCTAACAATAATGCTGTTGAGAAAACTTAAATCGGGATTAATTCAACTTTCAAATTCCACGTTGATTGTGGTTAATTTCAGCAAATGTAGCAATGCAGAAAAAAACAAAAAAAAAGAAAAAACACTTCTGTAAATGGCCAGTGTTTCATATTTATTAACACACTCTGATGTATGCAGTCTAAAAGAAACACTAGCAGTCCATTCCCTGTGTATACACATTCATGGCTGCTCTGCAGATATAAAGGTTACTTCTGAGCTACTAATGTTCTAAAAATAACTGACTGACTGCCATACTACTCAATACTGAATGAGATGCATAGCAGACTAACTCTCAAATAACACCAATGCAATCATTGAAAATTTGAAGTCAAGGCCTAGAGTGCAAAGTGATCATGTCTCAAAGCACTAATATTTACAGATACCATCTCCACCACTATATCAAAACATCAATTTTCGCTCCGAGTGATGAAATTTAATCTAGACCTAGGTATTATTTTGAAATGAAAACGTTATCAAACTTATCGCTCATAATGCTGATAAAACACTCTTGGAGCTTTAATAGCACTGATACACACGGAGATCAAAAAGGTTAAACCATTAAGAGTCAGGGAACCTGAACACACTTGTACATTTTGTAATACATTTTGACTGCAGTGGAATTGGGGTGCTCCCCTGTGACTGTGTTCTACATTCAGGGCACTAGGGGCGTTTTTCCTATAATCAGAGACTCTGCCTACTGTAACATCACAGTGTGACAAAGGCCAGAAGTCCTTAATGATGTTTACCATCTTGGATTGTTTGAATGTTTTCCATTAACTTTTTTGATGTGTAAGATTCTCCTCACAATTCTTTTCACTTCCTCAGATTATATATTAGCTGACGGATCCATTTTTCACTCAACTGGTGGCATGTGGTCGCAAATGTTTTGATCATGCAATGTAAATTATTTGCCCTTTTTTCCAAGATTCAGATGAAAATTGCCTAATGGACAGTCTAATAAAAACGAATTCTCCTTATATATTACACCTGAAATATAAAATGCACTGCATGATAGATATAATCTCCTCTCCTCATCAAAAAGAGAATATGAAATGCCGTTTGGACCCCTTAAACTTGATATCTAAGCTTTGATCCTCACCACTGCACCTTCTAGATTTTAGTCAAGTTGATTTTTTATTCATATAGCCCAATATCATCAATCACACATTTACCTCAAGGGGAATACAGTCTTAACAACAACATTACAACATCCCCTATCCTTAGACCCTTGAATCAATCAAGAAGAACTCAAGAAAAAAAAACATTTAATGGGAAAATAGAAACCTAAGAAAGTGCAAACAAGGAGCAAATACCTCTTTGTAAAAACAGAGACTATCTACGATTCATCATGATGCTCAACTGGTTCTGAAGAAATAACTGGGAATGAGGAACTAATTTTGCTTTTAATCTCATCATGAGCCACATGGGGCAAGTAGCTATGAGATGGCTACTATTTAGAAAGTTCTGCTACAGTTTCAAAAACAAATCTAGAATTAGGTTTCTTGTTACTGGATAAGCGAGAGATATATGCTGCTCTAGCGGTGGACGTCGATGAAACCAAAGGTATCACTTGTAATGAGTGACAAGGTCTGAGATAAAATCTCCAAATTCTTCAGAACTGAGTATCAAAAGGTGGTCTGTTGGAATGTACTGCTGTTGGAGATGTTTTTAAAGAAGAGCCCCAAAAGAGTTAAAAGTAATATCAACTTTGAGGGCTAAATTGAAGGCAACACCCTCATCTTCGTTATTAGCCCGAGCAATATCGGCATTGGTATTCTCAGGTGGGGAAGCTTCATTTAATGGTAGAAAGTGTTGGGTTTAAGCCATGTCTCAAAAAACCAATCATATCAAAATACTGCTGAAAAATCAATCATGGAGGAGGCAGATTTACCTGGCTGGAAATATTAATTAAGCTAGTGGATTCTAAAACCACTCTAAATACAAATCTAGCAGGCTGTCTAATCCCCTGCGACCTGCCAATCGAACCTGATTAACACAGCTGTCTATATGTCTAGATTAAATAGCCGTTCCTATTCCGGCAGGATAATCTCAGATTGCCTCTTCATCATGTTATTGGTACCGACATGGGTAAAATTGTTAAAACTAGTGGTGGCATGTGCCTGGGTTCCCGGTTTCTTCCTACGTGATGCCAGCACCCTAAAATGAACCCCTATGTCAGACGCTCTGGCAGAGGCCTGAGGTAGACAGTAAACAACAGCTGGCAATGCTATTCTAACGTTGTCGGTAATGAGGTCCCCTATTGGAGGTGTTAAATGTTTAACAACTGTTACTAACGGGGCTAGAGAAGGTTCCGGCAAAGATGTGCGAGTGCTAATGCTAACTTGCTGACTATCAAGCCTATTGCTAACACTTTCTGGAATTCCCGTCAAAACTGCAGTAATGTTAGGAGAGAGGAACTGTTCCAACTGTTGGATACATTTCTCCGGCACAGAAAACCTGTCTGCAAAAGGGACACAGCGAGAACAAACCATCGTAAAACAGTTAGCAAGTGGCTGTGGTTAACTAGAGGTTAAACTGGTAGGGTTAGTTAATCTAACAGGGAAGCAAAAGCCTGATAGTGGTTGGTTTTAATACTGCCCAACACTAAGACTGTTCCTAAGTAGGTAGTCGTAGCCAGTCCTAAATGATATGAGTTAGCACACAGTGAGCAGCAGAGGACAAGTAACATTTAAGAGTAGAGCTTGAGAAAAATTAATAGATTAAAAACGGGAGATGGAGCAGACAGCAGCTGTCAGGAAATCCCGATGTGCTTCACAGAAAGCGATGTCACGAAGCATTATCAGTCAGTCCTTGAGGGTTTCCTCAGGCATTCCTCTTAAGTTTGAGTCATTACATCAGTATACCAGATGAACTCCATGTAATGTCATGTTAGGGCGGATTGGTGCTTGCAAACAGACCAACAAGTGAAATGACCAAGGCACTGGAGATGGAGAGTGCACTCAAATCACCGACCAGCCTTCCACTTAGAAAGGAGGCCGATTTCTTCCAAGAGTGCTTCGTCCCTCTGCCGAGGGTTGTGACTGGTCATGAGGCAACTCCAGGACTGATGAACCAGGATGTGAGAGTGAGGAAAACAGTAAATAATACTGGAGGAAAAATGTCCAAGGTTCTTGGCAGAGTGAGTGATTGTCTAGGGTGACACGCAGTGAAAGTCAAGGTTAACCACTAGCAACTTTGACAAGGTCTTTTTTGGTTTCAACTCAGACTGATGCATACAGTTTGTGTTCACACAGTTACAATATGCACATAATATGTTTAATCAACCTGTCAGTCAGAAGAGAGACGGAGATTTAATGTCCAAATAGGGCCAGTCTTATTAACCATAGGGCAGAGTTTATTCCTCAAATAAAGATCACTGTATGAAATGTCCTGCCTCTTTTTAATTGCTTCATCAATCTTAAAAACAGTGTGATAACTGCTACTCTGTGAGTAAATTGTATACATTAATTTGCAGTATATGGACGAAAGAGATGGATTACAGTTAATATTTTGATAAAAGCATTATTTATACTTAAAAATTAGGAGTTAATTTGTAAAAGAAGAAATAGATGGTAATTGCTAGAATTTTTGGTTTTATTTGCTATTTTAACAGTACAGTGCACTTTGTAGGACATTTCATCAAGGTAGTTGTCTAATAAAGTCATGATGTAAATATATTATATTATATTTGTTTTTTTTTCTTTTTTTTTTTTTTTTTAAATCCTACATTAAGAAATGCTGTATAAGAAATTACTTCATCAGTGTGAGAGAGCAAAAGTGAGCAGTGTTTTTCACTTAAGTTCAGTTCAGAGATACTTTCTTTTTTTTTTCCTTTTTTTTTTTTTCTTACTGTTTTAATATTTTAAACTATATTTATTTTAAAAAAAAAAATTATTGTATTTACTTTTTTTGCATAATTTAAAACATTAATAAACAAAAAAAAATTTTATAATAAAAAAATTATTATTATAGATCAAAAACCCAAAAAAAAAAAAAAAAAAAAAAACAAAAGCACACAAGCAAACACTTTTTTATTTTTTTTCATTGAGTTCTTGTGTGAGTTTTTATCAAAGTTCTATTTTCCTCATTTTCTCTCATTCTTATGGTTTTAGTTTTTTAAATCAGTTAGGCCAGGCCCAAAGAAATCATTGAAAAAAAGAAAAAAAAAAAAAAAAAAAAAAAAAAAAAAAAAAAATAATAAATTTTTGTTTTTCTTTTTTTTGTTTTTTTTTTTCTTTCTTCTCCTTTCCAATCAAAATATCACAATATCAATCATTTTTTTCAATCTGAAAGGGGGCTCTCCAATAAAAGGTCAATCAAAAAGTCAATAAAATAATTCAAAAAATAATAAAAAAAAAAAATATAAAAAAAGTCAATAAAAAAGTCAGCAAAAATAGATAGTACATATAGATAGATACAACATGATACAACATGACATTTGGTTGATTTTTGATTTGGTATTAATTTATATATGGATAATTTATACACAATATTTGCTGCATAAAAAATGAAAAAGAAAAAACGAAAAAAAAAAAAAAAATTAAAAAAAAAAAAAAGAAAAGAAATTCATGATAAGTCGAAAATTTCTGGTCTTTCTTCTGAGCGTCAAGCAGAACAGGCCGCTGCCACACAGACACACACAGACACACGGTCGCTGGTAGCTTAGAAGTTGTTGCCCTTAGTTTACCTCCTCACAGTTTATGATATGTATAATATCAGTCATAAGAGACATTTTTCTGCATAATGAGCAATTTTACTCCTGCTACTTTAATTACATTTTGCTGATGATACTACTGTATTTTACTTCTATAGGCATTTGAATGCAAGACTGTTACTTGTTACTTGTGGTGTTTTTACTTAAGTAAAGGATCTGTATGCTTCTTCCAGCACTGAATGACTTGAGGTCAAGTAAGCTTTCCATTTGCATACAGTACCAAGTGTGACCATCCCATCTCACAGCCACCTATCACTGTAAAATAGATAACAGTGAAATAATACAAAAACAATCACAATGCAATAGGCTTTACTTACAGCAGACAATTTGACTTGAGGAAAAAGACGATTCTGATTACCAACATTAGTGACTACTCAGTTTCTTTTTAAGTGTCCCAGTGAGCCAATATACACAATACCAGGACCCTGAAACTGAAGCAGCTAAATGGAATTCAGCCATTATTATTTTTACTATTTACACCTTTGTTTTTCTTACTGTGATGTGTTAAAATTTTAGGGGGGAAAAAGGTTTATGAAATATCAAGATTGCTGTTATTACATAAGTGTGTGGTTTCCTTACAACAGTGCTTATCAGTCGTTTGGAATCCAGACTACTGTTTTTTTTTCTCCCTCCGCCAGGAAGTTAATTGCTTTCATCTGGAATCCCAGGTGTGAATCACTCCTCGAAGGCTGGAGTGATAACCTGACTCCTCATTCACCCACATCAACCTCCATCCCACTCAACCATACCATTACATCCTCTGAACACCTCCTCTTCATTTTGACTGACATTCAATTAAAAGTGTTGGTGAGAAATCAGAAAAGGATTCTCACAGACAAGGAACTGAGGTAAGATGGAGCATGAATTACAACAGCTCTGGCAAGTACAGTTCTACATCACTTTCTGCTAGAGTGCAGCATCACCCATCAGTTTAAAACACACCTCTGTGAACTATCGTTTGAGCAGTACATTAGATTAGGAGGCATACAACTGATACTATTGGCACATCTATTTGATCATTTTATGAGGTAAAAAAACTATATTAAAGAACATGAAGTAATAATGATAGTGCTGTAAAATTAGATTTTTCAGTATGTTGCACTGGAGCTAATTTTCTCCAGAACTTTGGACTTCAGGTAGGACATGGAGACCTGCAACCTGCAACCTCCAGTCACTCTACAGTTTTGCATGTATCGGCTGGAGGATCTTTCAGAGCACCAAGGTGTGCTGGACAGTTTTGTTGACTGGTGTGAAGTGAACCATCAGCAGCTAAAAAAAGAAGATGGCAGTGGGCTTCAGGAGATCAAGGACTCCTGCCACTCCTCTTTCCATTAAGGGAAAGAGAGTGGAGATGGTACAGATGTACAAATACCTGGGAGTCCCCTTGGATAGTAAACTGGACTGGACAAGGAACTCTGTGGCTTGCTGCCCAGGGGCCAGAGTCCTTTCCTTTCCTGCGGAAGCTCCAGTCCTTCAACATCTCTGCTACCACGCTACTGATGTTTTATGAGTCTGCTATGGCCAGTGCCATTTCCTGTGGTGTGGTCTGCTGCTACAGTAGCCTGAGGGTAACCAACTACCAACAGTTTCAACAAACTGATCCAGACGGCTAGCTCAGTGCAGGGAATGGAGCTGGACCCTCTGCAATGTAGTCATGGAAATAGTATGTTGTCAAAAGTCCTCTCCATCATGGACATCGGCTCTCACCCTCTACATAGCATTGTGATCAGCCAGAGGACTATGTTCAGCAAGAGTCAAAATGTGAAGTGAAAAGTGCTCCACTGAATGCCACAGGAGGTCCTTCCTTCCTGTTGCCTCCCAGTCCTCCTCCTTGTAATTTACTGTTGACGAACATTTCACTTTTAATTCGGCTGAGCTTTGCACATAAAGTTTAATTTATCGTTTATGTGACTTTGGACCAAAAGTGATTGTAACTCACTCATTATTTTTTTACACATTTTATTTGTGCATTTTTCTACTCGCTTAAAGTCTATTCATTATTAATATTACTATTTATAGTATTTTTTTTTTTTACTTTACTTATTTGCTTCCTTTACTTACTGAGTGTTGAGTAATTGTAAAAAAAAAAAAAAAAAAAAACAACTTTTCCTGCAGAGATCTATTGTGTTTTTTTCTAATTCTGATTCTGATAATGCTAAATAAAATGTGAACAGTATATGCAGCTTTATTGACTGTTTGGTTTTAACTTGATTCTTGTGCTCCAACAAGAAATGCTGGCTTGATACCAGTGTGTATCTGGTCATATACTGTGGAAGATTATAGGAGAGAGCTGATCTTATATAATGGAGACTGTGCTTTTTTTTCTTTTGATTGTTTTTTCCCTGTGCCTCTTTCCATTCACAGAATTGTAAATGCTACATATGTATTTGGGCTAGCAGACCAGTTTTTGCTAACTGCCAAACCATTGTAGACAACAGAGCAAACTCAAGTTAAAATGCTTCCATGTGCATTGAAAATGCCCCAGTCCTGGGACTTAATGAATTTTCCATACTAATCATATAGAGAGGAAGACCAAGAGAGACTGAAGGGAAATAGCAGAATGAACAGAATGTTCTAGGTTCTGTTCTTCTGTTCCAGAAGTAAGAAAACCTCAATCAAAATCCTATTTCCATTGATAGCTAAACTAATAACTACAGAGAACAAGAGTATGTGGCTGGTTGTATGTAAAGCAATCTAATATTGTTATTTAATATGTTGGTTTAATATTTATGTTTTTTTTTCTAGCAGCCTTTAATAAGTAACATTTCCAATAAGCCCCATTCCTTTACAGGCTAAATATCATGGTATGACAAAAGAGGTGAGCGGTTTGTAAATTTGAAGTGTAGTTTTTTGTTTTGTTTTGTTTTGTTTTTTGTAGTTGTGTTCATAAAATAATTGTTTAACTTTTTAATAGTGAGGGTTGTAGCTGATGCCAATTTGTCCAAGAATATGGAAAGTAAACTCCAGGAACACGCTTCATTTTTCAGAATGACTGATGAAAGAATTTCTGAATAAGAGATTGGATTGAATTACAAGCTTGTGGAAAGGAAGCTAGACTGGGAGTGACGTTATAACTCCAACTGTCTATTCACTGTTTTTGGCCATTCAATATCAACTTAACATTACTTAATTCAACACTTAATTAAATAATTTCTGTCTTAACACATCTTTAGACACAAGAATTTCCTCCAGTGTGTTTTATCACAAAATGGCATGAATGTATAGTAGGATATATATGCAAGAAAAAATGTATCCCCATTTATACAAAACTATTCAAATGCACATAAAAGGCCATTCCTAAAAAAACTATTGTTCAATTTTGACATTGTGGCATTATTGCATGATATAGTAACACCCCACAGCTTTCACTTAAGGAGAATAGTCTAGACATATATATTTTTATTTTATATAACAGATCTCAGTAATTAGAGAAGAATATGTAATTGCAATAATCCCAAGATTCTTTGAGTGATACTGCAGATCACTAGCAAGGGTGAAAGGAGTAAAAGCTAAGCAGTGTCAAATTCTTCAAAGCCCCTTGTCCTGAAAGAAGCCCCAACATATCCATCTATGACAAGGAGTTATGGGAAGAAGAGAACTTTACAGAGGAGAGAGCAGCAACAGCAACACAGACTTGGCAGGAATGGCCAAGTGAAGTCCTGGTGGGTGTTCCATTAAGCTTCTGACAAATGGAAGTAAACAAGCACATCATGATCTCCTCCACAGCACTGAGAAAGCCCTCTGAATCACTTGTGTCACACAAGTGTTTCTCTTTATTAAAAACATAATAAATTATTTATCATTTTTCAAAAGCAATCGGGGATGTTAACAAGAAAAGCAATTCCAAGTAGCAGTGTATGAATTTGTTTAACCCTTATGTTGGAGTGTTTTCACTGTTCATTTAAATGAATTCAAGTGAATGTTTTGCACATTGTATTGTTCATTCTAGCTTTACAAAGATATCAAGATAATCAAATTACAAAAAAAAAAACATGCTTCTGAGAATACAGCAGTATAGTTTGTTGTAAAGTTCTGCACTCCGCCTGCATTCACGACTTTGAAGTTATATGCGAATATGAAACTACAAGCACCCTTAGCTAGTGTGTGTACATACAGTGTAAATATAAAGCTAAACAATAAACACATATTGTGGAATCTTTGTAGTGGTGAGTCTTGATTTCAAGTCCTGTCATTTCTTCTGTCTACTGTATATCTAGTCCACTGCAGCTGTGTGAATTATACTGTCTGACATGAGTAGAAACACTTATATAAAGTGTGGTAGTGTATCATAAAACCTTAGCTAAATACTGCCTTAAAATTTTAAAGCTACCACTTTAAAATTAAATTCCTTTCTAGACACTAAAGACCTTTTAAATATAGAGATTTAGAAATAAAAAGCAAAAAAAAAAACAAAACATGGCAGATTTGCTGACAAAATCCCCTGATTAAAAGTATTGACACCTACTTATATATACCTTCATTATTCAGTGAAGTTTTACACCATAACAGGAACAAGATGACAGTTAGAAAGACAGAATACATCTTTGAGGTGTGAACCAGGCATTTGAGAAGAGCCACTCTTCTGAGCAGTTTGAGGTTTTGACCATCTTGACAGTTGAACTTTTGGCTTCATTGGCTACAGGGTATATGCACACTGCTGCCAGAACCGGCCCCTTCATGTTTTCGTTCACAGCCAACTGCCTCTTACATGCCAGTGTCTGTGTGCTACTTTTATGGAGAGTGTGCCAGTCGCTACCAGACATAAACAATAAAACTGTCTGCATGTAGGTGTGTAGCTGCTGCCATGTATGGCATTGCTTGTGTCATGATCTGCCCCTCTTTAGAACTTCCTGCCCAGACTGTTTTTTTCCTGTCTTATTTTGAAATGACCTACCTTGAGTCTATTGGTTGTTTTAGTTCCTGTCCTTATGTGCATCCTGTTTGGGATGGCCCGCCCTGCCCCAGTTATTTTCACCTGTTCCCTTTACCCTTACCTTCTTTTGTATTTAGTCCCTGTGTTCCGGTTCATCTGTTTTGTTCCTGTGTTTGCTCCCCAGTGTTTTCGTTTGTGCCGGCAACCTGCGAGGAGTTCTATTGTCTGTTCCTGCCTTCCCGCTAGCCTGTCAACTCATCAGCCTATAAGCCTGTTAAATGTCTTTATTAAATAATCTTCGCTGCATCTACCTACCTTCGTGTCTGTCTGCTTTTGCGTCCTCCCTGCCTGTGTTGTGACAGGGTGTTGTGATCGGCTGAACCGTCTCTCTGAATGTCAGACAAAAAAAGGAAAATCTACCTTGGAGAGAATTATTTTGAAAAAAAAACTTAATGTTAACAGGGAAAATTCCACCATGTATTATTGTTAGATTCAGTGATAAGATTTCAAAGCAACTATGATCCGTATTTTTATACTATCAATAGCGATGACCCTACAGAAAATTAGTACGTAAATCTGTGCCTTCCCTCAACCTTTACAGAAATTTATAGCGTTTGGTTCATTGTTTGACCGACTGACCCAAACTTTTCTGTTTTGCTCCACTCATTTTTGACTGCAGCAAGCAGCTGTTTTCAGAGGAAAAAAATCCACTTTAGATCCGCTGTATACTACCTGCTCAGCAGCAAACAACATACATAGTTAGCAGCCAGCTGGTGAACACAGTGGAGCATTCATCAGCTAATGGGCAAGAAAAAGTGAAATATTTATGTGTAAAATTATCTCACTATGGTCAGAGCTTCATCCAAGTAACAGTTAAGAAGAAACACTATCTATTTTAAGCTATAATACACAAGTAATCGTATTGTTCTCCATACCGAAACATTCAAAGATTCAAAGTGTAGGTTGGAAAAAGAAGAGCACTGACACTAAATAAAATAATTAATCTTTTTTACTGATACTTTTGTGATTTCCATTTGAATCACCTCTAAGAAACAGCCATATCCTAGATACAGTCTGACATAAGAAGGCTTTCACCTTTTTTATTTCACCAAATTAACCACCATCCTTATAAAAAAAAAAAAAAAAACTAAAACTAAAACCTTAAATAGTGTTACAAATGCACTCAGTACTGTTCAACTAAGTTTAACTTTTAGCAGTGTGGTTAATGACTGACTAACATGTTTTCCTGGCAGGGCTTCTTGTGGTTGTATGTGAACATTACTGAAAATGTTCAGGACTACAAAGCTGCACAAACCCACACATCTAGAATATCCTACCAGTAAATAGTATGTTAATGATATCCATAAATGATAATTGCAGCCATGTGTTAGCAAAGCTGGAGTCCAATCAATGAAACCCAATTCAAGGTGTGGGTTAGGGGTATTTTTATTTGAAAAAAAAACACTTGAACATCCACAGGAAGCATCTGCAGATGTGAACCATGGCTATTAAAAATCATCAGTCCACAATTAGACAAACTGTCTGTTAATGGGGAAGATTTGAGTGGGCAGCAGGCTAAAATGGCTCCAAAGGCACAATGCCAGAGTGCTAAGCGCGAAAACGTAAACCAGAGTCACAACTACAATCTTAAAGGAAGGCTTGGATCTGGTTAACATCTCTCCACCATACACAAACCATGATGCATTGCTGCATGGAGCCTAGGTTCAGTGGCTACTGGGAAAATTATTTGTGGACTGTTTAGACTGAGGCTGAATTGATTGTGAAGAGCATGCACCACTAAGTATTTTGTAAACATCAAACAACTAAAATCTGTCTATTATACCTTAACAGGGTAGTGAAGCTTGGGAATGACCTCGAGAGCTGTTCACATCTACAGAGAAGGCTGAGCTGAAGCAGTTGGTAGGAAGACTGGTCCAAAATTCCCCCCTGAACAATGTGCAGGTCTGATCGACAGCAATCGGAAGCATTCGTTTGAGCTTATTGCTGTCAAAGGAGGTTCAACCTATTTTTTCCACCAGCCCTGTGATGTTAAATGGGTACACTTGATAAACAAATTAAGACCATGATTTTTGGTGTAAAGTTAGCTTGAGCACAGTATTTTTGTCAGATCAGATCTCGTTTTAAGAACAATTAATGCAGGAAAAATTGGTCATTTCAAAGGATTCATATACCTAATCTTGCCACAGTATTTTCCTCAGGAGTCAGTAGAGACAACGGCAGATTAAAAAAAACACTGAATTTTAGACTTACATTCATAAAGTGGGCAGAAGCAAAGATTCCAAATGAATTATAATGTGGCACCCTCACTGCTCAAATACAGTACTGTAATTTAACACAGACAAATTCCCAATAAAGCTGTTCTGATTTACATGTTATCTGTTTGTTGTCAGACAAAGTAACAAGTATAAAATTATGACTGAAACATGGCCCATTAGACTATGTGTTAACCAGTAGTCAATTCTGAGCTGTTTCCAAGCTGCTACGCTTCACTGCTTTAATCACCAGACACACAAGTTAAAGGCAATGGCTGTTCTGTGGTTTCAGCTATATTTACTTGTAAAATGATCATTCAGAGAGAAAGTTAGAAGCTTACTCACTTCTATGCAGCTGCTGGGTGGTTAGTTGAATGAGATGCATAGACAGGCATATAAAGTTGTTAGATTTGTTGTTTTGGTGCATTTCAAAAAAAAATTTCTAAAGGGGTCTGAAAAGTCAGTAAATCTAGTGACAAAGGTGCTAAGGTGGCAACACTGGCTGTAAACACACCTCTTGATGATGCAAGTAAAACCAATCGAAAGAACAATGGTCAGTGGGGAAACTCCAACACTCAGCAGTAGTGGCATAACATCAAATATAATTTTATAACTCACTCACTCAGTCCCACACTCAGTCAGTAAATGCAAAAAGGTTGGCATTCATAGGTATGGCCCCACTGTTGCAGTCCAATTAATTACCATGCTAAAATCCTAAAGGCTGGCTGCACAAGATTACCATTTGTTAAACATTAGGTACAAATAAGTAATAATATTTTCACAGGTCTATACTATTATAACAAATTTGTGCCTTTGGATCCAGAGGCAGAGCAAAGACTAAGGTGAGCAAGTTGAATAGGATCTATTGTAAATGTAACTAAGGCAGAGCAAGCTGAAATGGCCACTGGGAGTTGAATGAGAAGTGGGCAGGCAAAGAATGGCAGAGTGCTGAGGCCGATAGCAAGAGAAGCTGGGCAGGCATAAGGGAAGAGTTTGATCCTTTTACGAGACACATAGTCTAGTAAAAGGCAAAACATGAGGAAGCAAAAAGTAAAGAACAAACACAGGGAGGCCATAGCATATGCACCAAGCTGGTAGACTGAGCGATATGGCGATGAGTGATTTGAGAGCCGAGGTTTGAATACTGCACACTGATGAAATGATGAGCAGCTGGTGAACTGACTGATGCAATCAGAAGGAGGAGGAGAATGGAGCAGGTGAGGTGCAAAGAGGATCGCCAAGCCAAGTGACACACAACCAAGCACAGATAAATGGAGAAAGAGAGGGAGAACACAGGACACACAAGGAGAGGGGGCTACAGGAGAAACACAAGGAAAAGGGGAAAAAGCCTTCTGCCTTGGTGAAGACCATGACACATACAGTAAGTGAAAAAACTTCATGATTGTGTAATCCAGATTTTCCATTATCCATTTCTGTTTAAAATTTTTCACTAATGGCTGGTTTACTGATGTAAAACGGGAAAATACTGTAGACTAACATATCACGACGTCTATACATGTTGAATTGTTTATTGACTAGGCCTTCATTTCATGAAATGGAATGTTAAAATCCTATAACGTGTGGATTTTTAGATCAATATTAATTACACTGGAGTTTATTTTCCCAATAAGATAATAGATAAGTGACACATAACCAGATTTTGAAAGATTGACAGTGACAAAGAGTAAATAAACTAGATCACTGTGAAATGGATGTTTTGCCAGCATAGCATTGTTTGTTTACTGTCAGATAAGATCACATTTTATTAGAAACAATAGCATGAAGTGCAGAGCTAAATGAAATTATGTTCAACATTTTGCTGCAGAGATGAATATTCTGCAGCCAGCAGAACTTTGCATCACATTAATCCTTTGGCAAAGGTTAGCATTATTTGTATAGGAAAGTAAAGTTGAGTCATTTGTCTTTGAATTGGACCCTTCACTAGGAATTAATCGCCACATCTCCACATGTGTAAGAATAGCCAAGAATTTGACTCTGTCTGGACTTCATTTTTTATAATTAGTGTCTAAAACAACAGAAGACAACATATTCTGATGTGTAGAATAATTTGAACCATTCATCAACGGCTGCTGCAGTCAAACTGTTTCCTAGTTCCACTAACAGAGGTGGAAGTAGACCAGAGCAAGAGAAAGTCAGAATTCAATTGTAGAGTTCGTAAGCACTTTGTAACTTTGTTATTGTCTTTATTATAGGACGTTGTGGTTCTAGAAACATTGTGTTATTTTGTAGCTTGTAATTGGAAAATATGACAAATATGGAGGCAAAATATTAGTTTAAAAATAGTGCTCACACTGTAAAATTATCAAAAAAGAAAGTGATTATTGGATTGCAGGGGAGGAGCAATGAAACACTGAAATTCTGCCTACATCTTTTTCCCAACAATCAAGCATTTGGTGTTGTAGTTGTCAGTGATTTTTTTCTGCAATGGGAAAAACAGCCAAGCCAATTAGAGCTTTACAGACACCAGAGCCATTGACAAGCACTGATGTGGTCAACACAGTTGTGCATCTTATTGTAAGTTAAATTATGCTGGGCAGACACTGTGTTTTTATTGATCTTGTATGTTGTGTTAATTAAGACTACACTAGACATTTTAATTTGCCTCTCTGCACTGTCTGAACCGGCAACTTATACACTGTATGGATCCCCTGGAGGGTCAGTATATATAAACGTGGTTGGCTGGGTCAGTTAAGGCCAGTGACAGTTCCATTATAATTTATTCAAACAAGATAGCTGTGTCCTCAACGTTGACAAAAAGAGAGATAAGCAACATTACTTTGTGCAATTCTGTTTTGAAACTGAAATTAAACTATTACAGTTTTAGCCACAACATGTACACTATCTCTCCATTAATGTTCTCGCCACAAAAACAAGCTCACTACCGTGATTTTTGATGGATAATGTATCTTGTGACAGCAGTCATATGGAAAATTAGACTATGGAACTGTTCAAACCGCAAGAAACAAACCAACATACGAGAATGATCTCCAAGAGCCAGATCATTGATCGTTGAGGTGATAATCAGAAGTCATGACGCCCAATGACAACCGATCTTTTAAAAACTTGTCAATCAATTTGGCTTTAATTCAGGCTGACTCTGTGCTGTATCTGCCCTGCTGAAGAGATATAGCGAATCTAAAATCAACATATTTCTTTGATTGTCATGACTGACTGGTTACAGGAAAAAATAAAAAAACATCCCGACATAAACAATTAACTAACATTAATAAAATATCAGAAAAGTAAGATTATTGATGTTAAAACAGGACGACAGCTCACTCTGCTTACCACACTAGGATTCTGGATTTAATACCCTCATCTCTGATCTCTGCCTTTGCTTTCGTTTTATTTATTTGAATATTTTTATAATTCATCATCATTTTATTGCGGGGTTTGTTTGTTTGTTTTTCAAACACGATTTACATTACTCACCAAAATGCATTTCCTTGTACATAAAACCCTTGCGGAAAGGTCCTGAATTGTTCACTTTCATGTTTGCTTGCTACTAGTCCTCTTTGATGTGGCCTTACTGGGACACTACTGTGCATACAACTACAGCTTTCAATTAACAGAATGACTTGAAACTGGTGACAGGAATGTGTGTCACTTTACCAGTGTGCTTATATAAGAGACATACAAAATAAAGACCTGCTTGTAAAATCTTTGCTCCCCAGAGCCATTAGTTGTGAGAAACAGGGTAACTTTAACCTTTAATTACTGTTTATCTTAAACTGCATCATAAAAAGCATGGCCATGGCTACTATGGTGCAACATGCAGACTTGTCCTTTTTCCTTGTACTTTTTTCCCCTTAACACCATCCCTGCATGACATTGTAACAGATGTGCTGTGCGTTGCTTGATTTTTATTCATATTCAAAACAAAATCATATAAAATGTGTAACTGAAAAGCTTCTTGGTTTGCCTAATATTTCATTCTTTTGACAACATATTGGTCTTAAACCCAAGTCAAATATTCTGCAATCACTTATCAGTACCTTCTTTAATTTCATGCAAATATAACCTCACTATTGTAGTCCACAGATTTAAATTTTTTTTCAGCGGTTTTATTCCTTTGTGCTGTCAATTGATTCATTGAAGGTTTTGTTGAAGTAACAGATCAAAGGAGTTTACCTTTCTGGATCATTTTCTACTTTTGTAGTATAATTCCCTTAGTGAAAGGAAGATGAAATATTATCCGAAGCTGTAGTGTGAGAGCATGGGAACACCATCTAGCTATTTTTGTAGCAGCATTTTCAATGGATACTGTCCAGCACTGTGTATCTGTCTGTACTGTCTGTACTGAATGGAGATCATCCTCTCCGGTTTACAATTTAAAATCACTTTACATGTGTTACCTCCACCATGTGGGTTCTATTTCACCCTTGTCTGTTTTTTGGTTTCTTTGCTTTGATTTTCAGCAGGACCATGCAAAATCTACTGAATGGATTTGCACCACTGGACTTGCTTGGTGCAAGATAGGGCATTGTTCCACATTCTGTTAAATTCTAAGGAAATAATGTAAAACAATGTGAAAAATGACACAAATGTATGATGTTGAGATCTTAGAGTTTGTATAGTTTGATGCAGATCCAGATAATCCAGATGATCTGCATCATTATTTACTGTATGTCATCTGCTTCTCTTTTCCTTTTATTTTTGTATTGTAAGAGCTAGAAAAACTTGTAGGATTGTTTGGCCTTGGGTTCCATTCTAGTTTAATATTGTAATATTATTAGTGCACCTGCAAGTCCCAAACACCCCCTACCTGCTACACTTTTCTAGTAGCCATCAGTTTTTTGCAGTCTCCATACTCTGTAAACTAAACTTTTGCAATTAATCCTCCTGCAAAGCTAGTGGAGTCAATTTATTGTATTCTCTCTGCATGAGGGATCATTTCCCAAGGTGAGAGACTTGACAAGCGGAGAAGTCAGTGACTCATCACACACTGTACATTGTCCATGACACTGACCAAGTACAGCAGGCTGCAGAAAAGCTGAATCAATGACCCCATGTGTAAGTTATGATCAACAGGAAACTGTTAATCTAATTCTATGCCGTAGTCAGAAATCAGAACAGTCTGTCAACAGAGATGACTCCTGTAGCACTGAACTGAGAAGACCATTGGACAAAATCCTGCTGGAATTTGAAATGTGCACATAAGATGACAGATGTCTTACCCTTTCTATTAATGATCCTCAGGCAAAATCAGCAGGGCACAGCCTGTGGCTGTATGCATGCTCTTGATGTTAACAAAATTGCATAGAGTATGGTGTGGTGATGGTTGGCTTTTTCTAGACAAACTACAATTTGAATTGTGTTGTACACATGGGAGCAGACAAGAGATTTGTGGCGAGAGACCACATGAGGAAAAAAAATCAGAAACCACTATCCTCAGGGGTGCTGCATGTGGCAGTGGGAGGCTCTTGATATATCTGTAACATATTATGCACAAGCGCATGAAGACCGGGCAAATATCAGTACAAATAGATATAAAGGTACAGTACAGTATAGTATATACAATGTGTATAAGATGTAGAATACACTGCTCAGAGGAAGAATCTGCCTGAATTCTATCCTCTCTGTCTCTCTGTTTGGATATGTCACCTTCAGCCTGACTATAACCAGCAGAATATTATTAAAATTCACTGTAAATATGTGCTTTTTTTTAAAAAAAAACTTTATTATCCATGAGGAATAATACAGATATATATATATATATATATATATATATATATATATATATATATATATATATATTATTATTATTTATCAATGCAGGAAGAAAGAAGACATTGACATAATTGGTGGTATGCAATTCTATTTTAATTAATCAACATGTCTGTCAGATTATGGTGCAATTTTTACAAGTCTTTGTCAGTTTTGGTCCAAAATTGTTTACAAATCAATGGCCTTTTCAAAAGACATCTGCTTTGGCATCTATATCTCTTGTATCAGGACAGTGTTATTAAATCAACACTGTCCTGATCACCATCAAATAATTGTAAAATCAGTCAGATTTGCTTGAATGATTACTTCAGGATCTGTAATTCTATAAAACACAGAGTAATAACAACAAGAACCAGTTACCTAAGTCCTGCTATCATTGCCGAGAATGGATATGTGGAAATTGGATGGTTGGTGTGAACTCGGTCTTTCAAGCAGAAATTAAGGTTTTTGTGTTCAAGGATGGTTTATTGAATTGGCCTTGTGGGCCTTGTGGTCAAAGCAAAGTTGTAAAATGACTTTAAAGAGATGCAAAAAACTACACAAAGACACAAAACAAGGTACAACTCCAAAAAGATTCAAAATGACCAAGGATACACAAAACAAACACAAAGGTTCAAACCTACCATAAGGTGACGCAAAGTGACCAAAAAGAGATGGAAAATAAATATGGAAGATAGAAACAACTACAAAGCGATGCAAAAAGACCACAGAGAGATGTAAAATGACCATATGCAGGGACACGAACAGATTAGAAACACATGACTGGCCACAGGGAGGTAAAAACGAGCAAAAGACACACTTAACTGCTACAGAGACACACAAAACTGCTTATAAGCAAACAATGCAATTAGCAGTTGCCTTGTTTGTAGCGGTTTTGTGGGCCTTTTAGTATAGGGGATCTTGCTCCTTTGTTGGAGGGGTGGGGGTCATTTACATGTCCGTGTCCAGGGGCTCACTGTCTAATCTATCCATGATAGTGTGTATGTAGGTTTGTATGTTCAGTAAGTGTGTGCAAGTATGTACAGTATGTACATGCAAACTGTGTGTTTTTGTCCTTCATTTACAACATTTTCATTCACACTAGTCATTAATCTATTTTCAGCACCAGTTAACTGGTATCCATTATCATGGGGGCATCTCAGTGTGAACTACAGGGAAAGCAGGATGAATTTACACAGGTCATTGTATTTAGATGGTTCGGTTTTCTATTTTAGTCTTTCTCTTTAAAAAAAATGTAACTTAACCCCAATGCTATTAAGCAAAATAGTCCTCTTGTTCACATAGAAAAAAAATGGCAAGAATGCCCTCCTTCAAATTTAACTGGACCAATTTCAACAGTGCTTCTCCTTTTTTTATAAACATAGATTTTATTACATTGTAAATTAATGCATAGCATCTACATGCAGACAACAGAGAGCTGAACAATTAATCATCTAAATTAATTATCTTTTAATACCAAACTCTATGTCATTTGAATCGCTGTGCTCTGTCAGTTTTAATAGGCTCTGTGCATCATATGGGGAAAATTATTCTACTAATCCCATTGCTCAACTGCTGTGAGCATGCTGTACAAAGAAGAGAGAGTAATGGTGTCTGTAGGGCTTTTCAAACTTACTATCTTAGCCCTCGGCTAACCTTGACCCCTATATGGCCAGTTTTATGTCATTAGCTGTGTTTATTAACTCCAGACTTGACATTTATACAACACATTTCACTGGACAACACTGATCTAGGGGTCGGGTTCAGTTCTCCCTGGACTGTTGGTGGGGATATCCCAGATTTCATATTGTGAGGGTAAAAACACTGAGCCTGGGGCCAATTAACATGAGAAGTCATAAACCCTAAAGAGGAGTGCAGGAATCTAACAGAGCCCATTGCTGGTATAAAACATGGGTTAGACAGGCCTGAAGGGAAGGAAACAGGGGGAAACAGCAAGCCTGGCTCTCCAAATTACAAAAACACACACATATTAAGCATACTGGTAAGAATATATCTTGTTAAATCCATAAAAAATCATAAATGTGAAAGCAACAAACTGTTGTTTTATAGGGAGTTACGTAATGTAACTACTTCTTGGTGAAAAGTGGGCAGTGTCAGGGACTTCCTGATGTCTGCCTAACAGCCTCACACCAAAGACAAGACACCAAGTAGATGTGCCTGTCCGCTGTTCACTAGTAGTAGCATGGATGAAATGGGATACTTATATTCATCAGCCATTTCAGCGAGTGATTTAAACAATTCAGACTGGTAAATAGTATATAGTGTAGGATGTGGCAACCCCATTATTGGTGTTTTATGGACCTCAGCAACAGGTGTGTTTTTTATCCAAATCAATTATGAAGTGGCAGTGGAACTATGTTTGTAACCTCCACGTTTTACTGTTAGAACTGAGGCTACTCGCAGATGTGTAATGGTAAACGGCTTGAGGGCATTATTAAATGAACACATCTGTCTCCTTTTTTCTGCCTCAGATACACACAGGGAAATGAAAACCTTGTTTTGTCATTCATGGGGTTTCCGTGATTAATGACTCTGCGCATTAGAGGCATAAGGTGGTCTCTTTACACAGGTATATTAATACTCCTTCAGCACAAACAAGCTTTCTGGTTTTTTTTACATGTTGAGACGGTTGAGACTGGTCTTTTGAGTTTGGATGTTCTTCTAGATCCGTCGCTGCCATCCAAATACTCCTGGTTTACGACTCCGACCTCCTCCCAGTAAAAGCTGTGACTGTTCTCGGTTTAAGACTATCCTTAAAAAGAGACAGGGGTTAGAATCTCTACCCCATAAAAATTAAAAATTTCTCAATGAGGTGATGTGATAACAACATAGCCAGTCTGATTTGCTGTATGGAGACCAAAAGATGTAATTAAAATCCCATAAGTCTGACCCACTGCCCACCGCTTCCATAACAGGTCCCAATGAGACACTGCATCCAGTGGTCTACCTGATTAAAGTTGCTGATTCAGGCGGCATGAAAATGGGAAACTGAAATATCACTGCCACCACAGACACATATGTGAAGACTACACATCAAAAACCCTCAGATAATGGGCCAAATAAAGCGATGTTATTGACTTTAGTTTAAAAATTGGTTCTGTCAGCAATATGCAACTCATAAAACGAATTTAAAAAGTTTCAGCATAGCTTGATTTTTGCAAAATTTCTATTCATGTAATGACTATCATTGTTATTTTTATTGTCTATCAAACCTATGTTAGTATCAAATCCTTTTTCCAACTTCATATGGAAAAAAAACAGAAATTGGGATCAAAATAAAAGCAAAGCATTCCTTGACAAGTGTTTTCTAAATATTTCTGTGTTCACTCTATCTCACACTGCTGTGAGGCTTCTCATGCCCCCAATGGCATAGTAAGAGAACACAAAAGTAATTGCAGATCTAAGCTCTCCATGCATTTAAATTCTCTGTTTCAAGAAAAGGACAAGGACACTGACTTGTGAAGAGAAACTTTGAAGATGAAAAACAGCCTTACTTTTTTTTGGCCTCATTTCCATTACAAAGCTTACTTTGTTATCACGGTTGAAAAATTGCACGACTTTTAGCCAACAAATGGAAGTCTATTTTTGTGTCAGCAAACTTCCAAAGTTTCAGCAGAAAAGCAAAAGAGAATGACATGAGCATTTACGCTGGTTGTACGAAGACAAACTACTCTTTGCTGTAAATTGAGTAGATACTATAGCAGATGACATAAAGATTACAGTTCCATGACCTTGGTAGAAAATTGAAAAACGTACTCCAACAGTTGGAGTTTTAGGAACATTGTATGTCCCAGATAGCACTGATATGCATGTGTATCTATAGAATGTTCAGAGTTCAAAAGGATTATTAATTACACTCATGCAACAAATTAGTGGCTATTGTACAAACTTTATATGCTCTATAAATTTAACCCCAATCCAAAATGAGCATCACACTGAATAACACACCAATTAAGGAATAATTAGACATTTTGGGGATTAAGATTATTAGCTTACTTGCTGAAGGTTAGTTGAGAAGATTAATGTTATTGTCATTTCTGTACAGTAAATATGAAGCAACAGACAGTAGCCAGCTTAGCTTAGTGCAATGACTATAAACAGGGTAAACAGCTAGCCTAGCTCTGCCTGAACATAATAAGATCAACCTAAAACAACCTACCAGCACCAAGTGGATTTTAAAAAATGGCAATGAAATGTTAACTACTGAGCTTTAGAGGAGGCTGCTGGCTTTTTCTGTCTGTTGTCACTCTCTTTGCTAAGCTAAGTTAACAGGCTGTTTGTTGTAGGTTCATATTTATTGTAGAGACATATGCATTGCATATACTTCAGCAGAAATGGAAAAATTGGCAAATTATCAAGCCAAACACTTTCTCAAGTATCATTTATGTATGTTGAATTATCTTCAGTGGTAGTAGTAGCTTCTTTTGCCTGTGAAGACTTGCTTGTATTTCAAGACCCACAAGACAAAACAGCATGGGTGTGGTTAATGATATTTTAAAAGCCGAAACAAAAAGGAAAATACAACTTCTACGAGAGAGCCAGTGTGTGTGAGCAGTTTACTAGAGTGACCAATCATTGCAGCAAAACAACCTCAGGTGTTCACAGCAACCATTTGTCCTCCAACTCAGGTGTCATAATTGTGATAATTCTTTGTACAAATAACTGAGGATCATCTCTGGTCTGTCACTGTTCATTCTTATGTTATCATCAAGTACAGTAAATTAGAAAGCTATTTTCTTTTCATAGCTATGTTATTACACATCTTACAAAAATGGTGAATCTTAACTTAGTCCCAACAGTTTACACTGTCTAATCCCTCTTCACAAACTATATATTTTTGTATAGTTTTGTGAGTTTGGTACAGATGTTTATGGTGCCAAGATGATGAATGACTCTGGTGATCCCTTGACTTTTCCTTTAGTGCCACCACCAGGTAAAACTTCTTACTCTTTCTATGATGGTTTCTAGACAGATTAGCATATAATTTTGTATGTACATTCATTAATCCCAGATGAGGTATCCTAATGACTTTGGTGAGAGCACTTAAACTCAAAACCCATAAAGTAAAGAAAGTAATGTAATAATATAAGCAACATGACAGATCCTATCATACACTACTACTACTGGCTACCAACTACAGATGACGTAGTGATACGCTAATTTATCACCAAGCTTCTGCTGATGGTGCCATCTGCAACCATGACAGTGACCATGATAATGAGGAACCATGGGATCAAGTGTCTGAAGTGATTTTCGACTTTAGGATTCATAGCTGCACACTGGTGAAATGGAGCTCATTTATAAGAGACAGGGTCATACCAAGCAAGAGTTACTTTTCCTGCTATGGTTAGACTGATTAGTAAATGATCACTGAATATCTGCACTTCTCTCCATTTCCCAGAAGCTTGGGTGGCTGCCATGTTAAGTGTAAAATGAACATTACATTTTAACTCAGATGTCCAATGTCAGTGTTCATGAAATAATCATATCTCAAAGCCAGAAATTTAAATCTATCTAGAGCCCATAGCAGTGTTACTACTGTACCATCATAAACTGACATATTCAAACCTAGGTATCTGTGGAACTCAGTGCTTAAAAACGTGTTGAAGCATTTCATTTACAAAGCCCACAGAACATTATATGGTATATGCTGTATTACTACACCTTATGTAATTTCATATTCACTAATTTCCATCCAAATTCCATGGAGTAATTAAGGATGATGTGGGTGTGCATGAGTAATTACTTTCTCTGCAATATTAATTCTCCTTCATTTCAGTGAGAGCTGTTGAAGACAGGTAATGTAAAAACCAAAAAGACAGTCCTGATAGCAGACGAGACAGTTGCGGCTTATCTTGACGGGCATGACACTCTGCTGTCACTGGCTTCTAAAATAAATGCATCTGGCATAACAGTGGGAAGAATATTTTTTTAATGAATAGACTGCAAAGCATTGAAATAGTCATTAGACTTCATTAAACTCAACACGGAAACTCATCAATGGACACCCCAATATGCTGCTATAAGTCTTTAGCTGTGTAATGCTCCACTATCTTCCCCAGCTAGTTGCTAACTTTGTCTGTATTCAGCTTGGTACTGTGCAGGGAAGTTTACATTAGGTTTTGCAGATTACAACTTCAGTTTGTAACTACACCCCATAGTCAAGTGACCCACTGTTCACATAAAAATATTGATTAGTGCAGCTTTACGTTTTGAATTTCAGCTTATATTACAAGGCCCTTTATTTTTATGGTTTTGAAAGTATATTTATTATCATAATAATAAAACTTTAGAACATACCAGAAAAAATTTCTTATACATTTGTTATTTTCACTTCAGTGTTAATTACAGGCTGCTTTTATAAAAAAAGCTGCTAATCTCTGTGATACTACCTATATTATTATCTCTATGTGTCTAGCATTAAAAGAAAAAGAAAACATAAACATACACAGAGGAACATGCACTTTGGAATAATTCAAACACATTCTCACACAGGTGCTACCTCGGGCATCCAAGCATATCACCTATTCATCCACATGCTGCAGACCACAATAAAAGCTGCCATTCCTGCTTCCTGGGGCTGTGCAAAGAAAAATTTCACCCCAAGCTTTCTCCCTGTCACAGCAGGGTCTGTTTGTGCAACACAGGTGCACCTGACAAGCTGCTGAAGTACTTTTGTTCCTTATAGCCTTTTGTCAACCTAATAAGAAATGACACACAGAGAGTTTCCTTTAAAGAGCTGGCAGACTGAGCACACACACCCTATCACTCTAACCAAATATCACATCATATCCCCATCAAAACATCACACATCCATCACACATTTTAACCTCTTAAAGTGATAAATTATTGGTAATTTAGAGGTGGCATCCACTAAAAATAATAATCTTGAGGTTGATAATTGGTTTTAATCTCCTTATTTATATGTAAATCATAAGGTATCTGTGAAAATTCAGTCTTCGTCAAATCTCATCTTCCCCCTGTTGTGCAGTGCAGGAGCGAAATTTGGTTATTAGCAATAATTGATAATTATCAAAAATAATTATCAATTATTATTAGAATGAAATTATCTTGTTAATCGAAATTTATAATAAACCAGACACCACCAGGAAAACCCAGACCAATAACCAAATATTGGATCTAGTCTCAAAGGGGTGTTCACTTAGAAATGCCAATATTTAGGAAATATTGGTATTTCTAGAGTGAACAGAGAAGGAGTGGACCGTCAACCAGCTTTGTACCACAATATGTGAACAGAAAAACATCAGGGCAACTTCTCTTTAAAAGACAACAGGATTTATTAACATCAGTAACATCAACTTCCAATTAATATCACTTCTGTCTAACAGATCATACACTACTCATCATACACTACTACTACTGGCTACCAACTACAGATGACAACAAGTATAGGTGTGTGTGTGTGTGTGTGTGTTTGTGTGTGTGTGTGTGTGTGTGTGTTTGTGTGCCTGAGGGGAGGCGGAACAAGATGGCGGACGTGACTTCTTATGGTCACGTCACGTGAGGGTTGGCCAGAAGGAAGTCTGTGGAGTGTAATGGCGGCTCGCCGGTAACATGTGACTTCACAAAAGGAAGAAGAGCTGAGTGGGAAGTTAAAACTTCCCTGCACTCAGGGGTTTGTATAAGAATGTGTGTGTGTGTGTTAGTAAAGAAAGAAAAGAGGTAGAAAAAGGAAAGAGGTAGAAAAAGAAAAGAGGTAGAAGGGTTCAGCAGCAACGTTCTGGCGATCGTGATCAAGAGACAGTATTTATCTGTGTGACGCAGAAACTCACTCAGCTCAGCTGATGAGCGCTGTGAGTCTGGACCTTTAACTAACAGCAGTAAGTACTGGTCTCGATCGCGAGTGCAGAGCAAGACATAAGTTGATCCGCTGCAGACGGATCGAATTATAGTTCACTCAAGTCTGGTAACATAAGTGAACAAATAGCAGCAACAGCACAAACAATATCTTCACAATATTGTAACAGCAGCAGTTTAACACACACTAATTGCTAACATCTGCCCAGAGCTATAAGCCTCTTACTCTCTTGCTGCTGAAGTGATGTGTTTAGTTCGTCCTCAGTGTCCTTTGTGCAGGTGAGGAGGCGTTGGTTAGCGGCTATCAGTGGCTAACGTGTCTTCTCGGTGAGATGACTTGTCTTCAGCGAGGCAAACTGATTCTTGCTCACGGCAGAGAATTAGTGAGTTGACTTTGAAAGAAGTAAGGTCTGTGTTTCTTCTTATTGTTCTTGAAACAGGTAGGACTTGTTAACTATCAGGTTTCGCATTCGCAGGCATCCGGGCGAGAAGGTCGATCCGTGGTCTCGAACCGGGCTGTACCGTGTTTTCTCAACACACGGGGGGAGAGCGGAGATCAGCTCGACCAGCGAGGGAAATCCTCAGGCCTGATAGTTAGTCGTGCACACATGAAACTCCTACCTAGGACTAGAACGTTCACCACGTGGGATGGGGTCTAGTCTTAGGACTGACCCTGGCGGATTTCACCCAATGGGAGCCGCGGATTTTGGGGGAACGCCGCTGATAAGCTGAAGTTGCATGTGTTGGGGGGTCGCTCATCTGGTCAGCTGGTCAGCTGACGCTGCGTGTTGGGGGGGTTGCTCAGCTGAGTTCTTTGCCTCCCTCGGTTATCATCACGTGGCCTTAGCTGAGTTCCAGGTTTAGGTGTGCATGTAGACCTTCTATTCTATGGTCTGTTGTGAGGCACAACACCCCTTTTTCACAGAATTCTGCTCTGTCTCTTAGTGTTATATCTGAGCAGATAACAGCAGGATCTGTTAACAGGTGCCATTGAAATGTGTCAGAAGTACCTGCACTGGGTTGGCAAACTGCAGCTGACACTTGAGCCAAAAGGTGTTCCCCAATGGGAAACTGAGTGCTATGATTTGTTACCATTTCATAATTAATAAAAATATTCCAATTGATATGGTATCATATACCTATTGTATATACTGTGTATGGCTGGTTAGATGTGATATATATATATATGTACTTTAATTTAAAAATTAAAGAATATCAGAGTAATAAAATGCAGTAATTCTCTGAGCCAAACTCTTCTGACTTTATAACATATATAAATCTTATTTCACATCAGTCACATAAGGCAACTAGCATGCTATATTTTTTGTTGTCATTAAACCAAGTGATAAAACTGGATTGTGATAAGACTGTGTTTTGGAACATTTTAATTCACATATGTTAGTGCACCAGTCAGGATTCAGTAATATTTCATTTAAGCCTTACATAATGTTCAGATCAAATTTGACCTGTTCTGAAATTTGACAGTAGTAAAATACCCTAAAAAGTTTTGTACATTGATGCTTTTCTGGGTCAAATTTGACCCTGTATACATTGAAATGGATTTTAGACAAATCAAGGAAAATTGTGGTTTTAGGGAATCTTGAATCTGTAAAAGTCTAAATGACATGTCTGTGTGCATTTTATGGGACAGTGGTGAGAGAGTTCAAGGGGACCATGACAATGTCACCAGAACTGTCTGTGTTTGAACCACATTTACCCAGGTAGAGGTAGAGGTATTGTTTTTATTGATGGACTAATTAATCATTGCTTCAATGTACACGTGCTATTGGTTGTGATATCAATGGTCATATTCTGATCAGATTCTCCTTATTCTTCACTTCCATACATTGGAAGTGTTTCCCCTGAAAACACATCCCAGTGCAAAAAACAGTGGATTCAATAAACAAGAAGATAGATAGAATAATAAAAATGTTTTCCCCCTTTTCATTTTCTTGCAGGTTGCTGTCCTTTCTGCCAGTTAATGCATAGCAAGCCAAGAAAAAATTTGAAAAAAGTTTTGGGCAGCCTGTGATACACATTCTAGTTATGCGTGGAACATGCAAGTATATCCTGGGAGGCCAGCTGGGGGCGCTCCGGAGAGAAAAGAAGGTATGCGAGGTGTGTTAGAGATGACAGAGGGGCTAAGAACGCGAAGGAGAGGACCAAATTTTGATGCTTTTTATGAGAGGATTCTTGGCCCTGCTGAAGATTGACCCAGACCATACTGTGAAAGCATGAAATATGAACAGTATGTAAGAGTTAAATGTGATGATAACAGTGGGGTTGTTTGCTCATATTGCCAGGCCACTGTCAATCAAATCTGATCAAACCACACCCACATGATCCTGCTGAAGCAGACTGAGATTTTGAAACATTAGCTTTGCTGAATAATTAATGTAGTAGAGAAATAATTGTGTATCCCAGAGCGTTAAAGCAGTATTAATTGTTTTTTGGCCACTCAGGGGTAGCAACAAGCTGTAAACACAACTCTGACATATTATGGCCTCAAAAAGTTGATCTGGCGATCATGTTAGCAAACAATTTAGACATGAGGCTGATATACACCGATCAGCCCCAGCATTAAAACCACTTAATGGTTTAATGTCGTGGCTGATCAATGCATTATCAATGGCAATAGTATCATTCATTTTTAGTAGTTTTTCTGTCCTCTTAACCCCTGAGGAAAAATATCCGTCTCTTTTGCTGCTAAATGAGAATGCTGAGACAACAGTAAGTTGTTGGGTGGAAATCCAAAAAAGTAAACTGAAAGAGGCAAATAAAGACCTCGCAGAGAGGAGAACTGCTGAGCTGGGTGCTGATTCTCTCATTTATATAACACAGCTGTTTGATTCAAAAAATTAAAAAAAAACATATATTGTTTAGCACAGTTTTAAGATAGTTTTCAGAGCCATTGAATATAGTCCATAGTTATACAGTAGAGTTTCATTAAAAAACGTGGTTAAGTAATCATTGAAAGAGATGAACAGTGTAGTTTTTAGCACATAATACTCAAACAGGAGAAAATAGTGCAATTATGCGAGACTATATTTAGCTGCAGATTAAAACACAGTTGCTGCTGCAGGACTTTATATGTGGTACGGACTTAAAAAAAAAAAAGCTGTGTTGATTGTAATGAATGAATGTAACCCAGTTTAACAGTGTGGCTCACTGTTTGCAGTAGCTTTGGGACAGCAAAGGAGCTTTATGTCACAGAGGATTAACATATATCAGCCTTTGGATACACAGACAGTACTTTTCAATAGGATCAGTCATTGTAGGTTTTGATAAATTTACAATTAGATAACTGTACAATAATGCCAACTTATCTGTTAAAGTAGAGTCATGCTCTGAGCCAGATTTCCTTTATTTGAATTTCATAAATTTCACGTCAGAGTTGTCAGATGACATTTAGCCCATGCTTAGGAAAAAAATATGTCAGACTAACCTGAGGAATTTTTTCAGAGATTTTTAAGGGGAAAGCTGTGGATGGAGCCGTTGATCAAGAAAAATGGTTCAGTCCTTTTTTGAAATGCTGAGTCACTAAAGGGCTCATCATTGATTGCAAATAATGTTAAATGCATTTTTTGTCCTTATTGACGCCCTCCATCATCATTAAATACAAGACAGTTGGGTAATATTAGATAACGCTATGTTTTGTTCATACATGAAAATAGTTACAGCAGATTGTAAAAAGCCTTATACTTTCCCCTTAACCTCCTACCAGCTGCTGAAAAATAGAAAAGCTTAAAATTTATTTTCTTTACCTCCAATAAGTCAATAAAATAACAACTTAACTTACCTGTTCCTTAGCTCATTCATCTTTCACTAGGTAATTCTACATTTCAACTCCATCTCCTTTTAATCCCCATTTTCCAAATAAACCTTTCCATTTCCTCAGCACATTTCCAGTTTTTCTCATGTTTTTCAGATTGGATGTGTCCAGGACACTGACAGACAAGGACACTCTGGGGAGATAAAAATAATTATGATAATGAGGGCAACTTTTCATACTATTGAATGGTTTCTCGTGTAGAAGAGTTTGGCTACATTTCAATATAGGCCCCTCAACTCCTTCGAGTAGAATGATTAAAATAGTCATAGCACTGAATGTAGTGTACAGCTCGAAGAAATTGAGTTTTTTTCTTTGAGTTGTACACTGTATGACAGTATTTGAGTGTTCATCAATTGTTTTTCTGACCTCAGATGTTTCTTCTTCGATTGCCTCTCTGTCTTTTTTTGACACTTCTATTAACAGTAGCATCAGAACAGAGGAGCATTTATTGAGAATGGCTTCCTTTCTGTCTCTCAAGTTCTTGTCATTCCTCAATAAGCTGGGAATGTCTTAATCCTTGGACCTCTGGGGATTAATCCTTTTCTCCAATAACTCGATAACTGTGCTGAGTTCAGGTGGAGTCTGGTGTCTTTTTCCAGGAGGTGTCTGAGGTCTCTGTAGGCCTTGTCGGGATTGTGCAGGTTGACTCTACCACCAGGTAAATCATTCATCAATAATGCAGCTGTGACAATCTGCTGTCCCTCTTCATGCGACAAAGAACAGGTACTCTCCATTTTGAGTTTCATTTACCAAAGGTTTGACACAGAGAGGTGACCGTTGTGCAGCTCCATACATGCACATCCCTAATGCTTGTCAGAATCAAATACATGTTGGGTGAGTAGAAGTGCTTCATGCAGTCAAATTGAATATTTTTGAGGTGCTCTTTGGATGTGATATGTGTAGAATAATAACAGTTGATACCAGATAATTTTTCTGGACAAGCATATAAACAGACAAAGGGGTGTGCTATGGGGGCTTGTTCTAGCCCCTCTCATGCAGGTCTATACCTAGGTAATTGGGAAGAAGACTTTGATGACGTTAGTTTGTTTTGGTCTCGGTCAGAGGCAGAGCTCAAGCTTTCCATACCGTTTTGATTTGTAACACTACCACACATCAAGCTCTCTAGATTACAGCAAGAAAACCTTGCATTTCTTAAATCTTATAATCTTTAAAGATAATCAAGGGACTTTGCATCTATGTATGTGCAATATATAATGCACTATCTTCATGAGTGCTATATCTGTAGAGAGTGCAGTATCTTCATTTCATCTCTTTTGCCTTTGTTATCAGTCCTGTAGCCATCATTTTATCATTTCAATATTAAACTGTCACTTTCAACTCATCACTGACAACTATGTTATTCTATTTTGCACTGTCATATCCATGTCTATAGTTGCACTGTGTAAAATATATTTTTTTCAATTTTATAAAGGTATATCTTTTATTGAATTGTGGTGTCTGATATCCATACATAGAAAACACTCACAACGAGTGCAACGAGGTGAAGCTGTTGTTGAACTGTCCAACAAATTATGTATTTATAATGTATTATGTGTTCAGCTTTATCTTCTCAAATCAACTAGCAGAAAAACTGTTATATTTCAACAGGGGTAATTCCAGGATATTTCTAAATGATATGTTACATTGAGGGACCAAATATCAGTCAGGAGTCTTGGTCCCCCAGACCAAGGGATTCTTATTCTATAAGAAATAAATACAGCATTGAACATCGGGCACAATTTTCAGGCTCTTGTTCTGTGCCCTGTCTCCTAATATAGGTGATATTTCATAAAAAGTAGCACTGAGTGTACTCTAGCCCAATGGCCCGGCCAAGGCACCTGGGGGGATGCAATTATATTTCAGTAGGTTAGTGCCATCCCATGCCCCCCTTTAGACACATACCTGTATTTCAACTCTGAGACCAGATTTTATCTTGGAAAAGGGAATTTTATCATATATCAAAACATTACAGACAACAGAGCCAGCAGTGAGTTGCGAAAGGGCTTGCTGGGATAAGATTGTTCTCCCCGGACAGCGGCACAAATCGACTGGCCAGTCATCTCAGGAGCGGGGCAGCGAACTTTGAAAACGCCTGAGCAAATTCCCAAACAGGCATATTTGGATACACTGATCACATATTTTAAATGTAAATGATTTCTTTTACGCCTGAAAAAATATCAAATGAAGTGATATAATGAAAATCCTAGGATTTAAATTGTTACAGCCTCGAGTCTGGCTCAAAATCTCCAGCATTGCCACTTGTTAATAATTTAAAAAAGAGTGCCTTGCAGTTTTCCTGGATTTTTATGTGGCTCATCTAAAGAGAAATTCAAACAAACTCAATCTGAGTCCAAGAAACAGTCCTACCAAAACAGTTTTTAGCCTTTTAGCCTAACTGAGAACATTATTCTGTATGTTACATGCAGTGAGTGCTCGCCTTTTCAGTTAACTAACCCACTAAAGCTACTTCCTTCATAAACTACAGTAGCGAGTGCATTTAATTTGTCTCATCCTTGTTCTGTACTGCATATTTATATATCACCACAGTTTAAACTCTGGTAACATTAGGTAAAGAATTTTAGCTAGAAGTTAATGTTAACAGCAAACACTATGCTACTTAGACAGATGCACGCTGATGTTCCAGATAGCATTAACAAGATAACTTTGTTAGTATAGGGCAAAATGATTTGGTTACTGTTAAACAGCTACAGATTTATATTTTTATCTTCCCAATAATTACCGTTAAATAAAACTTTTTTCCCCTGTATTCAGTTATATTTTGTCTGATAACATTTTACTACTTTCTATCATATTCTGAATTGTCTATTTTCTGTATTGTCTTTAAGCTAAAAAAAAAAAAAAAATCAATCAATAACAAGGAGCCCAGTTCCACATTTATCCTCGGAGCAAGAAACAATAATTACCAGGAAAGTGTCCTTTTTATCCAAAGTTTAAACAGGACACAGAGTGTTTACAGTTTAAAGGCACAGTTTCATCAATGTGAGAAACTTTGTCCATACTGTGGTTCTACCATGCACATTAATTTTTACTTATTGCACATTTGCATTTTATACATTTTTCTATTCAATAACTGTGTATTTATTATCAATTCTAAGTAGTTTTCACTTTTTACTTAATTAGTTACTTTAGTGACTGAATGTAGAACAGTTGGTACAAAGCAATTTCTCTGTGAGGATAAATAAAGTTTTTCTGAATTTTTCTGATTCTAATAATAAAAGAAGTAGATATCAGTACAACTGCTTCACAACCTTTGAGTCCCATGAAGTCATCCAAACTGCTTGCTCCTTTTTTCAGTCAAAACCATGTTTTTACATGCTTGAGAGACAACATTTAAAGACAGGAAATCCTTTTCATGGCTGTGTGTTTTGCCTTTGGGTAATATATACTCAGGAATACTAATGTGCCTCAGTTTAAAAACAGCATAAACATTGATTGTGGTTAAATAGATTATACATGTACATTCCTGCACAGACTTCCAATTTTGAACAAATTCCTACACAGGAAGCTTTTTACACTCTATCAGCTGTAGCATTTGGAGGCCATTTACCATTGTCTTGGCTATGACAAATACCAAAGTATGGTGGTCACACGTAAACAAAAACTTCAAGACATGCTTCATGTGACCACAGACATTTCACTGCTGCTCCTGTAGGGTTGGGGTGGGGATGCAGACACACTTCCAGACAAAGCAAAGTTCAATACACTCAACAAGGGTCTCTCAAATTTTAAAATGTCCCATTCCTGAGGCTGATTTAGGTCCTCACAGCTCTTCTGGTTCTCTGTGTGAGTTTAAAATAACAAGCTTCATCCTGCTAGCGGTCTTTCTCACAGGCTTTTATTCTGTCTCAGGAGGTCTATAGGCTACAAATCAAAGGGAAATATTTGGAACTAGGTAATCTTGGGGTCAGGTTGCCATGGGTCACAGGAGTATGGGAAAGCAAATTACTCACAACATAGATGTGGATTTAGTTTGACAAAAAAGAAGTAAAAACATGATTCTGAATGCAACACTCTTATTTGTGTAACAATTAAGGAGTTTTATAATCAGTTAATCTGGTCACAAGTGTAAAGTAATTAAATAAAATTATGTTCATCATAAATATTTGCCTATTAAACAAATTACCAAAAGCTGAATTCTCCTAGACTCACAATTACTGAAATCACTGATCATTTGGTTGATAATAAGCAGCTTGTAAAGCCCACCAAATCTCACTACAACATTAACTGTCTGAATGATAGTGAAGATATGAAGGCAAAAAAAAAACCCCAAAAACCCCAGGCAGTTTTTTTTTCTTTCTCGGGGCCTGAATTCTATATTAATGGTCTTGTGTAACCAATAAATGTAATATGCATCCTAAATTGTGAGAGAGGCAGTGTAAATTTACTTTTTTTTGTTACTTTTTGTTTGTTTGTTTACTTTTTTACTAATCTATCTTTTTTTAATTGTCCACAGTATTACACAAAAGTACTGAACGGATTTGCAGCAAAATTTTGGTGTGAATCCAGTTAAAGGGGCAGATCTGGAAATATTTTTTATTGCTTCCCTTAACATTGCGAGATGGGACATTTTCAACTTTTTAGTCAATTTCTCAGGTTACAGCTTTTCATTTTCAACACCCCCCCCCCAAAAAATGGTGAAATAATGCAAACACAAATGTACCCTAGACATAATTATTGGCACCCTTCATTAATATTTGGCTGCAGAAACTTTGGCAAAAATAATGGCATCAAAATGTTTCTTGTAGCATCTAGAAGCTTCTTGCATCTGTCTGCTGGTCTGCTGCCTCACTTCCATTGCTATGTGTTCAAGCTCTTTTAAGTTTGGAGGAATTATTTTTGCAATGGCAGATGCAATGGAGAGATTTCATTCTCTCCAAAGGTTTTCAGTGGAGTTTAGGTCAGGACTCAGTGCTGGTCAGTTTAAAACAGCCATCTTTTCCTTTTCAACCATTTTGTTGTGCGGCTAGATGTTTGCTTTGGGTTGTTGTCCCTCTGGAGGATCCTAGACCTTCACCTCAAACCTAGCTTTCTAACACTGAATAACACATTTAGCTCTAAAACACTTTGATAATCTTCATTTAATACATTCAATGCCTCCAGTACCAGGGGCAGTAGAGCAGCCCCACAGCCTGATAGAACCTCCTCCATGTTCTACTGTAGGTAGCGTGTTCTTTTCCTCATGGGCTTCATTTGTTGCCTATAAATAAATTGATGCAGTGAATTCACACAGAGCTTTACTTTGGTTTCATCTGTCCATATAATATTATCTCAGAAAGACTGTGGCTTATCTGCGAAAGTTTTAGTAAACAACATTAGTCTTGCCTTTTTGTGCCTCTCTTTCATTAGTGGTGTCCTCCTTGGTCTTCGCCCATGGAGTCCCACTTGGTTTAATGTGTGGTGTATGGTCTGAGTTGAAACCACCTCTCCAGATTGATCCAGATCAGCCTGAAACTATTCAGGTGTTCTGCATGATGTTTTTTTCAAAAGTTAAACAAACCCTTGAAGACTTCTCACACTGATTTTCCTGGAAGCGTCTTAACGGTTTTATGAATGTGAAACTTCAATATAACATTACAAACTGTTGAAACAGGGGTTTTGTCAATTGCTTTGTAGCCTTTGGAATTATTAGGTTTTATAATAACTGTATTCCTGAGGCTCTCAGACAGCTGTCTTTTCTTTGTCGTTATGAAAAATAAACTGGAAACAACTGCTCCCTTTTCATGCAATAAAGCCATCATTCATTGGTTAATTATGGACATGTGAACATTGAAAATTGAGTACAGGTAAGCTTAATTTGTTTTTGTTGTTTTTGTTTTTTTTGAGGAACTAATTTAAATTCATCAACAGGGTGCAAACATTTGTATCAAGCATACATTTTATATCTGTATTTTTATTTAACTATATGGAAGTAATTTTTGTTGTTGTTCAGTAACTTTTGAAATTTTATTATTTATTCTATTTGATCAAATATTCATATTTCACAAAAAATGGTTAATTTGCATCATTGCTGAAGATAATCTGAATTCTGTGTGTAAAAATTCAGGGGTGCCAATAATTTCAACCAGGACTGTATGTTATCAGGCTACTTTCTTTTTTCCTTTATTTTTCTATTATAAGTGCTAGATTTATATGTGTATTATTGTTTTGCCTTGGTGGAGGTATGAACTTGACTAAGTGCCATTCTAGTTTACACAATGTGTCTTGCTTGTTTGTTTGGTTCCCCAATACTTGAGCAAATAAGCAAAAATGACCACGTCTGAGCTTTATGTTGCACTTATTTCTTGCCAAAGAGTTTGACCTCTGTGCAGCATCCCTAGCTCTAGTGCGGCTCACCGAATACAGCCAGTGAGGACAGGTTTTTGTTTACATCTCTATACAGCAGTTCAGTCAGGAAAGACACAAATTAAGGAGGATTAATTAGGGATAGAGTCCTATGAATAGCAACTAATCTGAGATCCCCAAAGGAGCCTTAGACAGGATCTTGACACTGGTTGTGGTGGGGTGGCGGGGGAGTGAAGTTGTGAGCAGCATGGACTGTAAGGGCAGCAGAGAGAGACCACATAGGTAGGATGGTTAAAATGTTCTTCAGCTAGGATGAGCATTGGATGATTACAAAGCCCACACACAGAGCCCAGAGAAATCACTGGATAATAGTGGAGGTGTGAAGCCCCACTGTGATGATGACATAAGGCTGGCTGACAGTTGTCTTCCTGCTTGAATTTGGGCTAAAAGCTTAATTTCAATCAATGAAGTTGCATTTCCAGGAATGCACAAACTTTATTTAACAAAGACTTTGCCGTTTGCCCCATAAATTAAACATGTGTACAGAGATGAATAGCAGCCGTTCTGAGATCCCCGAAATGTGAAAATTAAACTTTGCTTACCATAATTAGAATAAAACAGAGGAATTATTCTCAGACGAGCACACCTTTAATTATCTACATATTTAACATTGAGGGTAAAACAATACTCAGAAATAACAAATACTGGGGAGCTGGACAGCTATTGCTGCCATGCAAAAAGGAACAAAAACATAATGTAAGATGGCATGTAAACTTAAGGTACATAATGAAAATCATCAGAGGAACAAATGGATACTGGTAGATAAAGGCCTGTAAATATATAAAATGTGAACTGGGAGATGAAGGATACTAAAAAGTTATATATTAATATGTTACAAGAAAATAAAGGGCAGGAGATAACGTATGATGTGAGAGAAAGGACAAATGATTGATTGTGAATGATATTAAGCATTGGATTCTGGTCTATTAGAACATGTGAAAAACTTGGAGAAGAGGACTAGGGACCCAATTGCTATGGAGAAGCAGAGGACATGTCATGCATGACTGCTGAGGTAGCAGTGCCAATTCCAAATGAATGCCCAGAGTATCAGTTTGGAGTGGGATTGCATTAATCACAGCATTGAGATGGAAATTAAACCAAGTTTTGGACATTGGTTCAAAGAAGTTAAAGGAATTAGAGGAGGAAAAGAAATGATGGTAGGTCTCAATTTTAAAAAGACTTAGCACAGACATAGATAGAATTCAGAGTTTATACGTACAATTACAAGTGAATGGTTCACAAAACCATGTTATGTTTGAGAAAGAGACATTAGAAGTCAGGATAAAAGATTAAATCAGAGTGTGACATCACTAGAAAGCATAAAAGAAATGGCAGATATAGAAAATTCACCACATCTTAAAACCTCATATAAAGCTAGGAGAAATGCAGCATAAAGAACGGAATCAGTGAAAAGCGAAGACAAACCTTGTCTAAGAACTCTTAGCATCTGATGCAGGATGGAGAAAGAAATTGGTGACCTGCATTAATCTGAGTAAAGCCTTTTAACACTTTTAACTAATACCTTTATTATTGGTTTCTTAACATACTGGGGCACATGTGATCAAAAGGTCTGTCATGCATCTGAAATCCTATCACTAGACTGTGGACATAATCTTGAAGTGACCAACATTTAAAGAGTATGAAATGAAGGCCCAGGTTGTTGTGATAAGTATAGGTCTAAACTATATGCTAATATTGTTACACAATGGGATAGATACATATTCCAGGCTGTATTATAACTTTTTGAAGTTGACATTGTTAGCACATTTCTCATGAAACTTTTGGCTGAATTTAGAAAAGTAGTCAATAGTGGGTTCGAAGTTAATACATGACTTTTGAAAATGCAAGGGGAAGGTTACTGGATTTTTGTTGTCCTGAGGGCAAAGATATCTAAAAACCTCAAATTTAGAGTTAGACAGTTCATCAGCAACAATGTCATGATGGCTTGGATCATGACAAGCTCTTATAATGAAATCAATAAGGACAGGTAACCATGGGGGTTGTCACACAAAGGGCATAATGTTATTGTAGTTAACTGTAATGCATTGGCCCTGAAAGGAGTCAAGCCACAATAACTGAATAAATTTCATTGAGAGCAGTGTTTTGAAAGAGACACCATTCCAGTTTTCCAGAAGAAAAGACTAAAACCTTCGATCTGAACAGCAGACTTCATCTAATGATATTTCACTGCATGGGGGATGGAGAGATTGGACCATTTATTTATAATAAAGAGATGAGGGAGAGGCCCTGAGGAATTATTTTCATAGCAAAATTTAGGTGTCCTAAAAAGGACAGAAGCTGACATTTTCAGACATGATCGAGGGATAGCATGGACTTGGAAATTTAATTGATACAGTCTCCTCTCCGCGGGGCTGAGGCAAGTGATGGGAAATCTATTAACAAGAAATCATTGAGCAATTGCAGCATGAAAGACAAGCTGTCATTATTAATAGTAATCCAGCTGAGAGCTTCTGACAGATACTTCCACATCCAAAAGTTGGTTGTGGAAAATAAAATTTTGAATAGCACCTGACTTTGAAAAGAGGTCACTGAGATCAGTGTATAGGCATGATCTTGAATGCAGCAGTTATATTGGCTTTGGACAGTCGAAGCTGCTAGTTTTGACTTTATTGTATTGTCAAGTCTGTCATAATGGAGGGAAATTATTTGATCAGGATTAAGCTATTCACACTGGTGATGGAGCTGGATTGGGAAAGAGATATGTATGTTTTGGTGTATGCAGTTTGGGCATAGATGATGCCGGTGTGAATGCAGCATTCGGGGATAACCGGGGGGAGTGTTCCTGAAGGGGACACTAACATAAAGACTTCTGTGTCCAGAACATAACAGTCAAGGCACAGGTTGTATTGAGTGATTTATATTAACCAGGTTAATATTCTTGCACTGTAGAATTTTTCATGTCAGCCTAGAGGATATATCAGCGACAGAAGAAATATATTGCCCACCAGTGGGCGGAAGCAGGAGGGGCACTGGCAAGGTTATGCCTACGAATTACCTGGTTGGAATGCCTGGTTGAGATGTGGTGATGTTTAAGATTTGATATGGGAGATGAGGGATTTTCAAGTGCTTGGAGGCCTGTATCCATGTTGGATATGATGTTGGTGAGCTGGTGAATTGCTGACAAGGGAGGCAAGTGGTCAGATGGTGGATTGGAGATGGACCTTCTGTGCTTGGCAGGTTGAGGGAGCAGAGATTACTTTTTTGTGTGCTCACAGCTTCGGGCGGGACTTGTGCCTGTCACCATTCTTGGCAATTGCTGAGTGCCCAAGAAAATCTGACTCCATGGCTTCAAGCTGGGACTGATCCAGGCCAAGTGCTGGATTCAGGCCTTTTTTGACTAAAAGTGCTGAGCAACTGGGCTTCCTCAGATTGTTGGAGGGGATCATCTGGGATGCGGATTGCTAAACATTGGTTTCTGCATGGAAAAGGGGATATTTGTGTCAATGGCAGATGTTGGATGAAACAGCAGATCAGCTGAAAGTTCAGCATTATCTGCTAGGCCCTTATCAGGATCGGACATTCAGACGGTGGGTAAGGCAGTACCCAACACGATCAGATAGAGAAACTGGATAATTTGTGACAAAATCACCAAAATTGTGAAATGCATTGACTCTGGAAAATGTTGGTTTAAATACTTTCCAGCTAAGTTAATCATTGGATGATATGAAAGCTCATGTATACACCCATTGAAACCATTAGATAATAGTGCAAACTCAGTATAACGACAGAATAAGACTGGCTGACACTTTTTTCAGTTTTGATTAATGTAACCAGAAAACATTGTGCAGCCTCAGACAAAAATAGATCAGCCTACAACAATAGGATTCGTTAACACCATTTATTTTTGGTTTTCCTCTGTATTTCTCTTTTTCTTTTGCCTAAATTAGGCAACTATTACTATTCTTGCTGATCAGCTGAGTTAGTCAATTGACATTACACCAACACGAACAAAATATGCAGAATGCACAGCAACATGTAGCCTAGCAATCCCCAGTTATCACACATACAAACGTGCAGCTAGTCAATATAGCAGCAGTATTAAACCATACAGTTTTAATGCAGCTTCCAATTGCTAACAAAGTGCATGACTTGCAGAGGAGGATTTGGGATAAATGAACTGCTGATAATTTTCAAAATATACCTGCAGCCACTCAAAAACAGACCTATCATCTATTAGTAATGTTAAGAATTATGCATTGATGAGTATTTGTTTATTCAGATATGACCCTATGTGTGCTAGAACACTTTGAGTGATTGGGCTTGAGATCCATGCGGGTAGTTCCAGGCTCACCGAGGTCCGCCTACATGTATGCTGTGCTCGCGCAGTGGTGCAAGCACATCATACATTATTCAAGTATACATAGTTCCATGATTCAAATACCCATAAAACTACAAACCCATTTATTTCTCCTTTTGTATGGAGATACAATATGTTAATTAGTCTACTATAGAAGTATTGGTAAGTGGGATTTTTGAATAGCTCGCTGGTTCCTTCTGTTTCCAGTCTTTATGCTAAGCTAAGCCAACCAGGACCTGATTCCACATGCAAAGATGTTAGACTGATAAAACACCTAACCAAATACTGTATTTAGAAAATGTTGAAGTATGTTTTGAGAATGAAGTAAAAGTATATTGAACTATGTGAGACAATAAGGTTTCAGTAGGTAAATATTTAATCAGATCAACATAAAACAACAAACTCATTAAACAATAGAATCATTGAAATTAAGTGAAAGACAAGAACTCAGAAGAAACATTCCACACTGTCAGGAAATGCAAACAAATAGGATGGCAGACGTGTCACTGAGTATCATTGGAGCTTCAGCCAGTCAAGCAAGTGGAGGAGAGGGGGGTGCAAATCATGTACCCTTGAACGGTGAATTAGTGTGAGAAAACTACACTGGCTTATTTGAAGAAGTCTAGAAAAAGGTTTCACAAATGTTGCATCAATTCCCTCTGTCTGAAGCTGGCACACTTACACAGTATGCACACACACCATCATACTGTATGTGCACAGCCGATGTTCCTATCACACATGTACAAACATGATTCCCTCTCTTACTAACTCTCACGCACTCCCTATCTGATCATGGTTCAAAAAGCCACAACCAACCTGTCCTGTGTTTATTTTTTACTGCATTTAATTACTGTGGTAAGTTTTGAATCAGTGTTGTTGCCCCTAGACTATTAATAATAATAATAATAATAACGATAATAATAATAACAATAATAATAGGCACTATGGGATTGTATACTGTATGCATGATGTTTTTAAGTTGTCATTTTTTCCTTTACTATGATAAAACTTGTCTTATATGATGGTTAAGTGTTGAATTGATATTTTTACATACAGTATTCTTAGCATTGCCTTTTTTCAAGAATGCACACAGTAAGGTAAACAAAACATTTAAAATAAAAATAAATTGCATATATATAATCTTAATCACTCCTTTATATATTGTTGGACTCATTTTAAGTTACAGGTATGTATACAAGATGGCATTATCTTGTAGATATTACATTAGAGGTACATAATATTATCATGAATTGGTTTTCAACACAGACACACAAAAAAAGAGGAACCGTGCCACAAACAGCCTGGACCAAAGGTGAACCTAAAATTTCAAGCACATTTTTTTTTCCTTTGCCTGATACTCACTGTTGCATATTTAAGGGCTTCTACACCCAGACAGGTGTTTTCACTTAAGTTAGCTTATTAAACCTATGCTCAGGTGTAAGTATATATATATATATATATATATATGTATATATATATATATATATATATGTATACACAAACAGGATGGGTTCACAAACAGGATGAAAATTAAAGGAAAAGCCAAAACAAAGTGTTAGTAAGGTTTTAGGCCACTATGTGACACCAGAATAGCTTAATGAAGGTGGTGTGCATTGTCTAACTAACATGTCAGTTTGTGTCTCTCAATCTAACACAAATTTGTTCAACTGGGTCGAGAACTTGGGACTGTGAAGTCCATAACATTGGATTCACACCATTTCAATACTAATAAAACCACCCAGAGACCACATTTTTCCAGACATTTTTCAGGGTTTTCCATGTGTCTACATATATATATATACAGTATACTTTCCATTGCTTTTAATTGGATGAGTCGGTTAAAGTATTAAGAATGCATAGAGAAAGGTTTGTAATTTTGTGTATAACATATTAGTAGAAATTAACCTTACATGGTGCAATTCATTGACAATCCTGTACAGTTTTTGGTCTTATTCTGGTTTACATGTAAAGAGGAGACAATGAACTTATAGTATATAAAACAGTAGTATACGTATAGGAAATGTCAATTGTTGCTATGATGCAGATTTTGAATGTTACATGTGAATGTCTGTGAATCAAAAAAACAAAAGATCAGGATTCAGGCTGCTCAGTAAATAGGGTGAATACACAACAAAACACATTAATAATGAATTTGTTGTATGTGGCTAGTTTTAACTTACAGTACACTGTCATGGCGTTGCTTTTTCATATTCAGCCCCTTCATATGCAGGCATTTCTTATCGGAGTATAATTTCTTGTAGGTTAAATAAGAGTCGGAGCCGAAATAGCTTTGTTTAATTACTTCAAGGTCTGTGGATACTATAAGTAATTAACATGACAGAGTGTAATTCAGCCTTAAAGGTCATCCTGAGATGTACATCCAAATTTCTTTAATTAGTAGCCAACCATGTTCTCAGAGCATCAGTTGAATACATTTATTTAACTTCACCATACACACTGTCATTCACAATTAGTCACAATGATATAACTGAAGCATATCTGTTGATCTTCATCTCTTGTTCTAATCCATCCAGACTTCATGGTGAACATACACTGCTGCTCATGGTTTAGCTTTCTGTGGTCTGCTTTTCAATTAACTGGCAGCGGCTCTGTGAGCATTGCACATAGCGGAGCACTTGGAAGATACGATAACAATGAATTAATGATGACTGGATACTAAAAATGTCAAATGGACTACATCAAAGCAAACACACGGATATTGATCTTGTGTCAAGATCTGAAAATGGTTACATAAGACGATGACATTAAGATGATGCGCATCATTTTTTGCATCAGCATGAACAGCGGAGGAGAAAGCACACTCTGAAGACATCAAAGTCAAAAGACCTTTAAAGCTAATTAATTTGGCCTTTCTGAAAGGATTAATGTTTAGTTGGATTCCTACTCAAATTGTTTTTAACATCTGTTTTATGAAACAAAATATTTAGGGCTTTCTCCAGTAGTACACCAGTCTAAATCCTGCTGTGTCCCAAAAATTGTAATCAACTGCTAATAGTGTGAGAATGTGCGTATGTATACAAAGTCGCTGAAAAAAACTAAAAAAAAGTAGATAAAGATTTTTTGCTTTGTATTCCAAAATAACCATGAGTACAATTTTTTCTATCCATCTGTGAAATTATGCACTAGATACACAAAGATGAAATATCACATACCGTGAAGTTATCCTGTTGATCAACATGGTAAGAGGGGGTTATTATAATCCAAATAAAAGGCCTATTTTTGCAGTGGGGCTTTGCTCAAACTCTCTGAAATCTATTACAAATTAATGTGATGTTCCCTGAAGAATCTGTTCATGAGAAGTAATAATATGTCAGACTGAATCTCAGTTGAATGGATATGACACAAGAATAAGTTGTCTAGATCTTCTTTTGATGTTCAGGGTGTAGCCATAAAAAATATTTTTTTAATTTTTAACTCTGTATACATGATCATACAGTTACATTGGTACAAGATACAGTATCTAACAATGTACAGTATAATTTTTTAATCTTGAGGCTTCAAAATACTACTTTTCAAAGTATGGGATTAAAGAGAAACTTCACATAAAACTCTGTTGGCCATGCATCATCACTGCTTGTTCGCTTTCTTGTGAACAAATACGCTTGTTGGTGTAAACATTTTGTAATTTTATAGAAAATGACACACTGTCACCTCTTTCTGTCAAATGTTGCCAATGAACCTGTTACTGCCTATATTCCCAATCAAAGATTTTTTTTTCCAATTAGTTTGTAATTTAAATTTTCTTGCTAAAACTGAGCATCATATTTTTTTTATAGACAGAATGATTCTAGATTCTAGATGGACAAAGCATAGTAATTTTATTTTGCTACATGCTGTAGCACATGGTTCAGCCTTTATATAGTAATCTTTATAGATTTTCTTGTTTTATTTTTATTCTTGCAGTTATTTTGTTTTTAACAACAGTTCTTCTGGTGACACAATAGAAATTCAAATTGGAATAATGGAAAAGATTGAGACATAATGCTGCCATCAAGGAAAAAAAAATAACCAGCTATTTCATTGTAATAGCAAGGAAGAAAACTTTCCAAAAAAACAAAATAAAAACATAAACAAATGGTGAAACAGTATATATATATATATATAAATGTGTGTGTGTGTGTGTGTGTGTGTGTGTGTGTCTGTAGAGTACTGAAGCCCTGCTTCTTATTTTAACCCTCCTTTGAACCTCATAGGTTTAACATCAAAGAATACTCCATAAATACATTTTTTTCTGCATGAACCTCAAATGGCTGTACCTGAAGTGACCAGATGTCCGGTGGCCCCAGAAATCCCAAGGTCAATGTGTCTTACTGCTTTACATTTTATTTGGTTCATTTGGTACAATTTTTTAAATAAAGTCATACTTCGTTAAATTACCACTGTCTAACAAAGAAAAAACATGGGGCAAGTAGTATTCTGGTATTGGGTGGTTTCTGTATGTGTTTGCAAAATACAATGAAGCTGCCATATTTTGTGGCATGCTCCTTTTAAATCATTTTGGAGGCAACAGAGGTACAAAGGCTAATTTTTTGTCACCAAAACAGGTTTAATCCCACTATAACTGAATCTAGTCCTGATCTATCAGAGACTGTAGACAGGACAGGCAAAAAGAGTACATTCAGTTTGTGTCATACTCCACATAAAGTAGCTGTTTAATGCTTCAAGTCATGTGATGATAATACAAACTGTAATTGTGAGAAGCCTAGTGGTAAAACCCATTCATGTCAGCATTAAACTTTAATTCCAAGTCAGGAATTTCTGACACCGAAAGATAGCAGCAATTTGGTGAAAAAAACGACAGACACATCAACAAATGAGCACAAATGAACACTAAACACAAACTACAACAGAGGCTGAGATTGTCATTAGTTTTTGTTAACTGAACAAATTTTATTTTTGACTGATGATTACACAGAACAAAATGTCAATGGAAGGTGTAGATGTTTCAGAACATAATCTGCCTCCTATACTAAGAAGCTTAGAGTATAAAAGATATGTAGTTTGGCCGAGATACTCTTCACAAAATAAATGATTTGCACATGTACAGGATTCATATCCTTTTATTAAAAAGCCCTTTATGTGGTATGGCCATAGTAAAGCTGTAATCTTCTAATTCAGTTTGTGATTTTCAGTCTACCATAAGTTGCTTTTCTTTGCATAGTCACCTTTAAGCATAACAAAAACATGCTCAAATCACGACCATTCATCATCTTTAAACACAGCTAAATACAAATCTTAGCACAGTTACAGTGCATTGATGATGAAACCTCATAGATAATAATATACTGCTATTCTTTAGATATGTCTTATCCCTGTAGGCACCACATCAGAACTAAAGATGACAAATAAATTGAAGAAAAACATTTATTTCCTCCGTGATTTGGCTCTCTTGGCCTGTTTTGAATTGTGCAGGAGAGGGACTGAGATTTTACTTTTCTTTCTTTGCACTAGGTTAACCATCTTCTAACTATAGCTCAGTATTTAGGGGACAGAGATGACAGTGGTATTGATTGTCGCAAGAATTTGAGTGAGCATATTTCAAAAAGTTGAACTATTACTTTAATAGGGAGAGTGAGCCTTGGCAGGTAAAATAATTCCTAAAGTAATTTCAAACTGTAACGGTTTAGTGTATGACCTCCGCCATTTTTACATGGGAATGCCAGTCTTTAAAGGTGACACATGGCTGTTGATTAATGACACTGCCTACGAAGATACAGTTTCCTGCCAAAGGAATTTCTGAGAGCTTCTTACAATGACCAAACATTTCTCTCAGTAGTGATTTCCCTTCAGCAGAGAAAAGCAGGGGGTCTGTGTGGCTGAGAATAGGGCTTTGCCAAACAATGGAGGTTATATGGAAGCCAACATAATAGCAAAGGCCAGTCTATTTAGTTATGCTAGGGATTTTCAGTGAACAGCTCTCCTGGGAGAGATGACTTTCCACTGTGTATAAAATACATTGCCAAGCCTGGCAACAGACAATGCACTGCAGAGATGTGATATGTATAATAATGGAAGCAAATCAAGACAGGACTATTTTTTTTTCTCTCAGCTGTGAAAAACACTACAGGAGAGCTGTTAAGGGAACTCTCTACCCCAAGGTCAACAGTTTTGTTATGATGTGACAAAACTGTTACTGACAAGTGAAAGTAGGCTAAAAACCCCCCTGTTCTGACATGGTTATATAGTTTTAGGAAGCATATCAAAGGAAAAAGGTTTTTTTTGTCAGTTTTTAAGCTTTCACTGATGATACAAGTAAGCCTACATAACTCTGCATCTCTTTGAAGAACAAAGTTTCTTTAGTAGTGCCACTGAAACAAAAGTCCCTGAGATCATCCATTCGCTTTTACTGGTTCACCTAACTTAATGAAATTATCTCTAAAAGTTTTCCTCTGCTTCCTCGAATACCTCCAATATTCAATTTACATATCTATTTGGGCATGTAATGACATAAATTGATTGCGGCTATCAAATGACCTCAGCAGTGTAATGAGAGTGAAGATGATCTCATTTTGTGTTGTGATTTACCAAACCGAATTAACTACTGGGACAAAAAAATGGACAGGAGTAAAGCACTGTAGTTACATACAGATGAGGCACATCATGGCACTATATAAGACGGGGCAAACGGGTGAAATGTGTTTCATTAATGTGTCTGTAATCTGATCTTGTGGGGATCTTAAGGTTGCCCACACATAATTTATATTATCTTCAAGATGAATGAAACACCAGAAAGTGATTTTGAGTATAATAGGAAGCTTAGGCAGTATAATCTGCCACCTTGACACGAGGAAACTGCTTTCCATTTCCAGGTAGTCTAAGTTATAGAGAGAATGAGATGCTGGGGTTAGCACTCATGTCATGTGGGAAGTGAAGTCTATCATTTCATATGCTAAAATCAATGTGATTAGGGAACAGTCCTTTGTAAAAGGAATGTAGAGGTCAACTCACACCAAGTCCACACAGTACAGCTTTATGATTTCCTTATACCAGACAAACTTCTGAGATTTTAGGCCAAAAGTTTTGAGTCAGTCTTTCCTAGACACTTAAAAAGTTTTCAAATATGTTTGATTTAATTGTAGAGTAAAAAAAAAAAAAAGATGTGCTTGCAGTTGGAAAATCTAGGAGACAAGACTTAGATGGGAGAGGATCACTATTAGTGAGAGAGCAATAGAAAATTAGAGGTACAGAATGAAGTCAGAATATTTTAAAGTTTCTTTTTTTTTCATTTGGATAGATTTTAGTCAACCTCACAAAGGATACAGGCTTACTAAAAAAATCAAAAAAACACATCCAATTAACCCTGTATAAGAGAAAAAAATCCAAATAAGAACAAACCCAAACTCTTTAGGGGCTGTTCAGATGTAGCATCTAAAAACATGTGGAAAATGCCAGCTAGGCTTCTTTCATCCTTCTACTCATTACTAAACACCTAAAAACTGTTTGTTGGGAAGTCTTTGTCACAAAACATTCTACATCTGAACAAAATGTGACTACAGTGCAAAAAAAAACCCAAATCCTTCAATGAGTAAACAAACAAACAAACAACAATAACAATGAAACAAACAAACAAAACATGTTTTAATACTTAAGAAGTCTGTCAGTGAATCCATTGCATCATTTTATGCTCATCACAAGAATTGGAAGAATCCAAACAGAATTCAGGGATGTCAAGCAGTCTGCCCATTCATTCTTTTAAGCTAACGTTAACATTAGCTTGTGAAAAAACACTACAGTGTTGTCAAACATCATATTAAATCTAACTCGTTTGCAAATATAGTGAAACTTTCAAAAGACATGTTTATCTTTGAGTATTTATTAAACATGTTTAGCATACCATTAATGAACCATCCTCACAGATGTAAGAAAAATAGATCATTTTTTTTGTCCACCAAACCATATTGGCTTTATAGACAATTGTTAGACTTTTTGGGGAGACACAATCTCCTGATTAGGAGACACGACATACATCCCTCTGAATGGAGCGGGTCTCATGTCTAGAAATCTGATCAAGTTTATTAGAAAACCAAAACTATGACAACCCAGAGTTGAGACCAGGAAGCAGAGTTGTAGTCTTACACACTTCTCTGTGCTTCCATTACTGCTGTCGCCCACTCAATACCCCATAGAGACTGTGTCTGCCCCGACCACCTAAATTAATGAACTCAAAAACATGCAGAAGAGGGGCTGTACTGAAAAAACTAAGAAATATAAAGACCACCGATACTGCTACAACAAAATATGAGAATTAAATGTGGACTCTTAAACATTATATCACTCCCATCCAAAGCTGTATTAGTTAATGATCTGATATCAGATCATCACATTGATGTATTTTTCTTACCGAGTCCTGGTTGTCTCATGATGAATGTGTTATCTTAAATGAATCCAACCCCCAGTCATATTTATACTCATATTCCTAGAGACACTGGCCAAGGAGGTGGAGTTGCAGCCATTTTCAACTCAAGCCTTTTAATCAACCCTTAACCTAAAATCAGCCATGACTCATTCGAAAGCCTGATTCTTAGTCTTACTTAGTCTCTTGCTCTCTCTCTCTCTCCCTCTCTCTCTCTCAACCCAGCCGGTCGAGTTAGATGGTCGTCCACCATGAGCCGGGATCTGTTCAACGTTTCTACCTGTTAAAAGGGATTTTATCATCGCAGCTGTCACCAAGTGCTGCTCATGGGGGAAATGTTGGGTCTATATCAATAATAACCATAAAGAGTCTGGTCTATATGAAAAGTGCCCTCAGATAACATTTGTTATGATATGGTGCTATATAAATAATGTTGAATTGAATTGAATTGAATTTTTATGGAAAATGTTGATCATTTGAACAAATCTTGGGTCCCTTCAGCTAGAATAATGTTGTAATCAGTCATGTTTTTTTTCACATCACTTCTATGTGTGTGTGAGCAGGGGAACATGGTACTTTACTCTGTTTTAGCTTAAAGAGTATTTCATTTTTCAAGCATTTTTAATATCAAGCATTTGGTGCAGACATTGTAAAATGTTTATACTTACTGTACATATGCTTTGAGTACTCATTGGTTTCCTTAAACAGTCCTAACAATATACAGTAAATCCAAAACATTTTCTAACTTAACCATACAATTTTTAGTGATGCCTGAGGCGTTGCTGTAGGTAGTGCAATGTCCGTTGGTCCACCAGTTTGGTCCAGACTGAAATTACCCAACAACCAACAGCTGAACTGCCATTAAACCTAGACATACATGGTCAACAGAAAATGATTCCATGATGCTGGTGATCCTCTGACTTCCTCTCTGTGGTTTGAAGTGAAATATCTCAACAGTTAATAGATGGATTGCCATGCAATTTGATACTCACATCGATAGCGCCCACTGAACAGAGACCTGCCCTCTAGAGCCATCATCAGGTCAAAATTTCAGTTTGTCTACCAGGAAAATGCCCATCATCCTTCACTGTGCTTTATCTTTTGTGGTAATTAGCAAATGTTAGACTAAGATGGTGAACACTGTAAACAATGTACCTGATTAACATCAGCAAATTAGCTTTTTTCATTGTGAGCCTGTTAATGTGCTGACATTAGTATTTAGCTCAAAGCATAGAGCAGCATCTCACACAGGAAAGTATTTTCTATCTACTACAGTTTGAACACATGAGTTTTACCATCCCCTGTGATCAGAATGACATGGTCCATAATCTTGTTGTACTTAAATTTTACTTTGTTTAATCATTATTACTTGTATTAGCAGTATCATCCTACGTACCTACCCTGTAAAGTTTTCTTTATATGCATTTATATTCAATTTTTACAGCACATCTCATAAACAGAAAACTATATTTCCTCGCCATATTCTGTTTTGGTTAAACTTAATCATACATTGACACACTAATTGGGTGAGTAATTTTAAAAAGCCTTTTTAAAAAATATTATTAAGTTTCTAAGTTATTTTGTATGTATAGAGATATCACAATTGAAAATTGTTCTACAAAATGGTTGAGAAAACCACTGAAAGGTTGTGTTTCACTGTCTATTTACCATATTCACTACATTTCCTGCACTGTTTCTCAGGCTCTTGTCTTTAGGACATTCACATAAATGATTCAAGCTTTAAATGCTATAGTATAACACAGCTGATATCTTTCCAGGCACAGTCCTATACACTAACTGCTCCCTACAGACCATCATCTCTCCAAGGGGCCTTCAAAGCCAAAACACTGTATATGATTCTCATCCTCAGAGTCAATAGTGGATTCTGCTCTGAGGCCCAAATCCCCTCTCTCAGCTGAGCCAGTGTTAATACAATGAGATTTGTGAGCCCCTTGCTACTAGCAATGGGCAGAGGCGAGGGACAGCCAGCCATCCAGATCAAATGACTCAACTCTCCTGAGTGTTATGTGCTGTCAGCATGAGGAATGCCATCCTGATTTGTTTTGATTAGTGAGTATAAATCTATGGGAAACAAAGCAGGGAGTGAGAAAGTGGAGAAAGTTTTTCCTCCACTGACACATTATTGGTCATTTCATTCCAGAGCGTACATGTGGGTTTAAGTGTAAAACAAGTCACAGATATCCTCATTTTTTCATCCTAGATATCTCTGGAAGATATTTGAGCCAAATCCCCAGCACATCAGAAATGACCTTTGGCCACTCTCACTATCAGCTTCCACCAAACAAATCATCTATGGAAGTAAGAACTCACTATTTCCTCTATCCTTCCTCCCCTACAGTGAGATCTCAGATCCCACCAGACCCCCCACTGTCCTTGAGCACTTAATTCAAGGTCTGAAAGCCAAGATGAATGTGGTTTCTATGCAACTGGGCTTTAGGTGCTTCATTAAATCATATGAAAGTACAATTGCCTATTTCAGTCTCCTTTAATTATGACTCATGCAGGTGAGAGATCAGTGCCAAGGCTGTGGAGGGTTGGCAACATTCAGTCTTGTTTTAGTAAATATGCATGGTGTCCCACTTTGATTTGTTTGGAAATGTATATCCTGTGCATAGTTAATAAAAGATTTCACATTGTAGCATAACCATTTATCTACAATTATTTTGTTCAGCTTCATTTTGCTAAAATATCAATCAAGACAGGGAAACATGTTCAAATACAACAACAACCAATGCAGATCAGCGCTAACATCTCAAATTTCAACCCAGTGACGAGCTCCCTGTAGGATTTTTACAGTGTCAGCTCATTAATAGGTTGTGTGCTATTTAAAGAACTTTCATTATCAATTTTATACAGCTTGTATTTACTTGTGATATATTTATTTTACTTTCATATTAGGTTAAGTGTTTGTCGCTGTAAAACAAGATAGAGCTCGTCTTTCTGAATACCCGCAGCAAATTCCTGTAGCCAGCTATGAGGTCATTGAGCCATGAGGTGAACCCAGTAATTTCTTAGAGCTAAAAATAAAAATTGGAAGCTAAATACAAACAGAATAAAAACATAAGCAGTTGAGAACTTCACATGCGAGATGAGTATATGCTTAATTAGATATCTTGTTTTGTCTCTGTATTGAGTTGTGAGAGAGGGTACAAGGGCAGGTACAGCCCTTTGTATCATCAGCGCTTCCACTGACAGCAATTCCAATTAACACACTGGCAGCAGCAGCACTGCATCGGGTGACTTGTGCATAAATTTTCAGGTGGCATACCGTTATTGTTATGCCTGTATCTGTAAGAAACTTTGAAAACCATAATCAAACGCAATTGTATGAAACATGTTAATTATAAATACTCTGGCCACAGTAGGTTAGCTAACATTTTTTACCATGTCAGTGATTAAAAAACAGCTTATGTAGGCAATAGTATCAGCAATAGTCAGCATATGAAAAAGCCAAATTTGGAATAAGTAGTGACAAGTGTAAACTAACTTTAGCTTGCAATGTGTTGGCCTCAAGCCCTTTTATTTTTGTAGCTAGCTAAGGTTACAAATAACCTCAGCATATTTATCATGCTTAATACTGTATACTTATGTATTCTGAAGCTCTAGATAGTGTTCTTATGATTTATCATTAATTCAGCAATTAATATGTAATCCCCACATCTACCTTACAGTAAGGTCAATCCACACATTGATTGGGTCTAATTTATCAGTGCCTATCCCAACAAAAAACAACTAGCACATGGCAGGGCAGAAATATGAATAGGGTTAAAACAATACACTTTAGACATCTTTCTGACAAAGAATCAAAATTTAAAAAGCGCCACGAGGAAGAGATGGCTAAAGACAAAGTCAGCCAACAGAAGAGCATGGAGGACATCTGAGAACAGAAACCGAAAAGTGTGATACAGCAGGGCGGAGGAGAACATAGAGGGGCAGGACAGAGAGAACACAGGCTTAACTTTACATCCCTTGCTTCAAAATAGGTGGGAAGCACCAGGACAGCATAGCTACCCCCATTGGGCATTTAGAGGAAAGCAGCTTAAGTACAATGCCCAGTGGGAGAGAAAACATAAATGGCACTGCTAGTCGCTGTATCTGGATTCAGCTTACTGTGCTAACTAGCGGTAGCACAGTCGGTTTTAATAGGATAAGGAGTTCTAAAGGGCTTCACTGACTCCAATACTTCTGTTGGTGATGAAGGAGGAATCATCCTAAGGCATAGCCATAAAAAAGGCCCCAAAGAGCTGATGCATCCGGGGAAGTCAGTGGGACAGAGAGGATGTCCATTTGCATCCATTACATCAAGGAAGAGGAAGTAAATGTATAGATAAAAGAGGATTTTCTTGGATTTTGTTCTTTGCTCTGCCAGACATAGCAACAATAACCTCAGTCATTCAGTCAAGAACAGCAGGGACCGGACCCCCCCTATGTCAGACATCAGATGGGCTATCAGTGCAACCATATTGAGTGACATTTGTGGGGAGGTTAACTGCTATACATTCTGTTTTGAAAACCATGGAGTCAGATCTTCATCTGTCTTCAATCTGTTTTCTGGCATTGTATGAAATAATTTGAGACCATCAGTACAGATGTAATGGCCAACAAAGTGTTTGGTTACATGTAGCCTCTCACCAAACAGCTGTGGGCTAAAAACTTGGGTATTTTCGCAGCAATGAGGAGGCAAGAAATTAGTGGCAATTCATAGCCAACAAAGGAATGAGCAAGGATTTAGGCTTTAAAAAAGCCATAGCACTGGTCAAATTAACTGATGTGATCTATGCCAAGTGCAAAATTTCAGTAAAGCAGAACTACAGGCCAAAATATCCACAGAGTCAGGGGAAAACCACTCCCCTATAAATCTCTTCAACTCTTTTGTAAATCATAACTAGTGTACTTGATGAGAGATTTTCTGAAAGGAATGAGCCTGCAATATTTACAGCTTAGGAAGAGGGAGGAAGAGAGAGAGGAAGAGATGTTGAAGTGGTATGAGGAGAATCTACCTGACCCAGAGACAATATGACACGAGGAACAATAGGAAACTGGAGGCACGAGATCTGAAGATCAGTCCATTCCTCAAACAGCACTGGAAACTCAGCAAAAAACTGGCATTGTTCCCAGATATACTATGTATGCTGAAAATTTTCCTTATGCTTCCAGTACCAATAATTGCATGTGAATATTCATTCTCTGCCAAGCAAAGGCTCAAAACATGGGCCAGATCTACCATGTCTAATGATGGACTCAAAAGAGTGGGACTCATGCATGTGCATCGAATTGGAGAAAGGGGTACAGCTAGTCTTCCATGAAAAGGTAATGCCTGTTGTGGTCAACCAACTTTCAAATTTCAGATTAACAGAAGAGAATTTAAATGAATTCTTAATTTCATTCGATACTGTTAATAAACACTTGATAGAGCTCATTTTCCTTACGGTGCACTAAACTATGATGCATGATAGGAAAACAAGATGAAGTAATTAAAAGTGAACCAGTCAAACTTCCAATGAACAATCAAACAAACAAACAAAATGGAAACAAAATGTGTTTCTTTCATGAATGAATTAGAGGAAGGTTGCAGTCTCATCATTTCTTGAATCAGATGTCTCTTCAGTGGAAGAATGAAAGGTATTTATGTCAAATTACTCATGTATGTCATGATTTAAGTTCTTTTTATCCATGCATCAACCTTTCCACCTCAGGCAGGTATAAAAGTTTTTGCAATATTTTACCTCCTCTTTTTCAAGTATTTCCACTTTTTTATGTGCAGACAAAAATAGATATTGTAACAGCCGGGTAGAAACACACTGAGGTTGTGCAGGTAATATAAAAGAAGATCAAGTAAGATAAAAGTCAAAGGTAAGATCAAATTATATTTGGTGTCATCTAATAAAATGTGTATTTTGAGGCATTCTTGTTGTTGTGGCACAAAATATGATAGGTACCAATAGCTGTACCTGATTTATCTCTGTGCTGACTGACCGTTGCAGCAAAGGAAATTTTATCAGACATTTAAAGCCTAGAAAAGCAGGTGTAAAATATGCAGAGCTGATTTACAGGGCACATGCAGATGGAGAGTCAATAGAGAACAGCAGTGAGAGAGGGAGAGAGAGAGAGAAAGAAAGAGAGAGCAAGAGAGAGAAAGAGAAAGAGCGAGAGAGAAATGCTAAGGTATTAATAGTCCAGATAGTTAAAACACCCCAGGGACAGCAAAAAAGCATATTGCACCAAGTTAAAAGATGCATTCCACACTTATTTTACAGGAATTTTCAGTTCAACTCCAACACAACAAAAGACAAAGCAATAATACAGCCATACAACAGCTTGCTATTATTCATTTATATTTTTTTCATTTGGCAGGCCCTTTAGTCTAAGGAAACATACAAATAAAGTACAGTGAAAGCACAGTAGATCCAGGAGAAGCCATTGAAAGTGCCACAACATCCAATTTCACACGGTTTTATACCCTCGGCAGTAATTTGTGGCAGGCTTTGTAAATATCCCCCATAGTCCGTATATAAAATCCAACATTCATCTAGCTCTCACAATTTCTCTGCCATTATCCCAAATGACAGAGAAATACACAGAACAGCATTTGAGTTTGTTTTTGTTCTGACATAGTTAAATAGACAACTCAACCCAGCTGTCTGTTCTGTCAGTTGTATTGAGAACGACAATAACTTTGGAAAAGTCTTAATTAGGACATGAAATACAGTGGCTACCCCAGATGTAACATGTGCTTTAAAAAAATATGACCATTTTTTTTACCTTGGGTAATGTTTACTTTCATTTGTGTTATGCAATTTGGATTTGTAAACCTGTGTGGATATACCTGTCTCAGCCATGAAGCTATTATGACTGATATGATTTACCAATAAATTACAAATAAGGCACAAAAGACCTCAGCTGTTTCAAAATTAAGTTTCTGCTAAGTTTAAATGGAGAAGACTCAGAACAAAAGACATTTTGTTCAACATTACAAAAAATTAGATCGATCATTTTCTTGAGCTGAATTAAATGAATACTGCCAATATGCTGCTGATGTGTGAATATTTTTGTATCTTATGTAAATATAGTGCTACACTGTAATTGTTGAAGGACTCTCCTACTAAATCACCTGGAGTTGATTTGAGACTAATATCAGTTTCTTCATTTGTCATAAATGAGAGCTTTGCAAAAACTTCTTGAAACCTTTTCATTATTGGTTAATGAATATAAATTTACATGCAAAAATGTCAGTTTTATCCAGTTAAATCTAAATCAACCTTACAATAAATGTTCAAAATGTAAAGGGGTCTGAATACTCTCTGAAGCCTCTGAATGTGAATTCCTTACATTAAGGCTTGAGGGAATAGGTTGTCTATATGACTATGATCATCATCACGATGTCTCCAAGGACACAGAGCTGTATTAGATATCTGGTCAATTCTAGTCAGTTTATATTAGGGTTTACATGATGAAATAAAATCATAACACATCTGTAGGAATTTAACAATATAAATTCAAGTATAAATTATAAATTATAAATTATAAAGTTTAAATTAATTCTGAGCCTGTGCAAACTAAACACGTTTTTCATGGGACAGTATTGCCTTTAATACCAGAGTAATTCAGGTTTGATGCATGCTCTCATGAAAGGATGCTTGGCTAAGTTGAGCTAACTGCATGTTCATGAGAAGAACTAGAGGAGACTTTTTTTCTGAATGTAAACAGAGCAATCAGTATTGATTGTTTGTCTTTAAAACTAGCTGAAAAGATAAACAGAAAGCAAATTAACAGGAATTGCACCTTTGAGTAAATTGTAGTTCATAGTTCAGAGGGAATGCTGGTACTAATTGTAATCGGGATATCAAGTCATACATTTACACTCTGAGAATCATAAAGTGACTCATTATACTTGAGTAGAATACTTATTAACTGAACCAGACATTTAGATATTTTTATGGAGAATATCAAGAGGGGTACCACAGTCTCGTGCAGTAGATGGGATTTACTTATTCCCAAGATCCAACTGTAAATCCACAGCATCTTCTGTCAGTATCAGTTTCATGACTGACAGAAGTGAATGTACCGTATATCTGACCTAGGTTATATTAATAGTTTAAGACTAGTCATTTATCTAAATGGATTCTAAGTTAATGGTTGAGTTTTAATACAGAGTTGTGTTTCTATTCATATGTCTCAAGTCTGTTATGTAGTGCTGCCACCTAAGTTCTTCCTAGGTGACTAGTAGTCATTAGTTTAAGCCACCAGTCAACTAGCCATTTACATTAATAATATCAATTGCATTATTTAAAAAAATTTAAATAATAATAATAATTTTTTTTTTTGGGAGGGGGTATCAAAAATGTGCTACATTACAGAGAAATAAAACACTGTAATAATGACCCAAGTGCAAAAACAAAGTAAGTATGACTAGCCATTTATTAAAAGCACAGGTAAAAGCAGTGATTATTCTAAATGTGCCAAAGCAGCACGGAAAACATTATAGCGAGCGGCCATGCTAAGTGGCTAACTGTGGACCACCTAAATCTTTAAAATGATAAGTCATGTCTGAGGTTGACGGATGATTTGCGAACATTAGTCCACAGAGTTTGCAGGTCACCTTCTTGGGGTGGATGTTTACCCTCTGAAAATGATAACACTCTTTGGATTTCCTGACAGATGTTTGTAATTATTGAAACAGACTTTAATGTGTTTACTATGAGTTTGGTTATTTGAAGTAGTGTGTTCTCTAAGAGTTGCCCTATGGCTGCCCTAAGGCAAGAGTTTTTGGCAGCAACTCCTGAGATATGTCCAAGTCATATGAGATATGTCCAAGTAATTAGATTCCCCTTTCAAAGCTCTGAGTACTGTTAATTGTTATTCACTTAATAAAGGAGTTATTAAAAGTTGCCCAACAATACACCATCACTCTTTATTGTAACATATGTTGACCAGGGTGATAAGTAAGACAACTTATACTGATTTGAGAAGATAAATCACGGAGTACTTTGCTCATTTAATTGCGTATGTTTCCTCTTAACGCTTAGGAAGAGAAGACTGTTGAAGTAACTTTCACAGTGTGCTGCTCCCCTGTTTCTTTGACAAGCCCCATTCTCTGTTAATGGGACAAAGCCACGCCCACGCAAAAAGACAGAAATGATATCTGCAACAGTCTTTGGTAAAAGTAGCCTCGAAAGAGTGCCCTCTTGTTGCCGCTGCAGGTATCATAACCTTTATGGGACTGAACACTGTTCTGAGATGTAAGGAGAAATATCGATTTCACTGTGGTATCATTCTAATTGATTACTATTTTTAGCTTTAACTGGTCAAGCACTGCTTGCCTTGCGTGTCCTGACAGCACGTCACCATAACATAGACAGTCGGTGGAAGCACCGCTCTCTGCAGACATACTGTACATCAGGCTGCTACTGTTTTCGTCCATGGCACCTGTTTGAGATTACAATGTTTTGGACATGAACAATGACGGATGGGTCTGTCCTTGCAAAGGCTATCCTGTCAACCTGGCAAAGGTAAACTCTTTATCTTCTAATGGTTCCATTTCTGAATCCCTTGTCTTCCAGCGAGGAGCTGTGCAGACACACAGTGGTAAATTATTACTTAGATGACTGTTGACATCTTCATAAAACAGGGGGTGTGATCGGATTCAGGCAGTAGCTGTGATAGAGGGAAGTTTGAAGAATAGATGGTCAAAGTTAACCTTTAATATTATGGCACTGGCAGATGTGTTTTGTCCACAGCTTGAAGGCGTTATAAGTTACTTTTGTTTTATTTTGCCGTTTTTTGCTGAATCACTGACTCTGTGAGTGACTGCCACATAAAAAACTGAATAACCTTCACCAAGAAGAAGAAGTGAGGCACCCATGCTTTATAAAATCCAGGATTTGGAAGAAAAAGAAACAGTCAAAGAGAGTGACAGTGGCCCAGCAAGGCTGATAATAAAAATGCAGCTGGACATCTACCCACAGCTGCTCAGGGATAAAAACTGACTTCACGAAAAGAGCTACATTCACGAGCAGTCTCATAGCGCACTCAGGAGAGGATCATAAATTTCTGGCAAAGGAGATGGAAAGTGCAGGAGACATTATTGTAAAAGACTGCCTTAAATCAAAATATCCATTATAGTGGGAACGTGTGGAAAGGAGGAATCTTTTTAACATGATAAATTCTGTCTTGTCCACAGAACACAATTTAGAAATCATTTAGTCTTTTACAATAGTCCTGGGGGGCTGGGATAATTGCATACAGGAAAATCCTTTCATTTCACATGAAGTCTATAAATAAACATTGCTATTTAGCTATAAAACAGGGAAAAAAACTGCTTTATTACAACATCCCTAAACCACAATATTAGAGAATATTGAGAATACTGTTGAATAAAACACAGCTGAGATAGCCAACTGTTTAGAGAAGAATTACAACATTATGACTTGGTGATGGCTGCATGTGATACCTTAATCATAACATTTGAAAGGGAAGTAGTTTTACTTTGAAATGTCACCTGTGCAGCACAGACTATGATTCCTAATATAACCTAAGCAAGGTGGAGCAAGTGCAACTGGTTTGGGCTGGCATGTAGATAAGCCCAGTTTTAAGCTGGCTATAAACTGGGTTTATTGATTTTCACTCACCACAGTTACGCACCTAAAAGAACAAAAGCATCTACATTTCATTTTCCCACTTTTCTGAATGCGGGTTTTGGTTTTCCAGGCTGCTTATGCACACTGACACTGGTTCCAGTTTAGCCGAGAAAAGACAGTTACCAAACACTCACAAAGTGTAAGGAAATGTAGTTTCTTGCACATTGTGAGCACAGCTTGTGCCAGCTTTCACTCAGCATTCATGTTATATTTTGCGACACAGCAATCGAAGAGACTGACACTTAAAGTGGTTATTAATAGTCCACTTGGAAATTTAAAATGATGTCTCAGGGTGAACTATTAAAATTTGTGGGGGAAAAGATCCAGTTTGAAGCTGTGTGCACATGTGCACTGACTGATAGACTGACAACCAAACAGAGATAAAGGTTAAGGGATTTGTGTCCTTCTGTGAGTGTGCAGTGTTATGCCAACTGTCTGAATGTTTTATTACTCTGATGGAACATGTCTGAAAAACTGATTATGTGTCATCAGAGTGAAACTCATTATGAATTATGGATGATTTTCACCCTAGAAAGATGAAATTCTGGAAGAATAACATTGTTTACTAAATTGGAGGGTCGTTAGGCTGCCTTTCCGTCCTCCGTTGAGCTTTGCAATTTTGTCATAATCCACATAATTTCAATAATGTAATTTAATTAACACTGATGTAAAAGCATCACCAAAGTTGCAGTGAAAGCACAGTGAGGAGGTCATACGTTGGATATGTGATGCTCTGCCAGTCATACACATGAGAACCCAAGAGTAAAAGTAAATTCCAAAAAAATGCAAGATTTAACAGGAAATATAAACACATCCAGTTTGTGCTAGTGCTCTGTGTAGTCTTACAACACAACAAACAAACACTCTGGCAACATTCATTCCAACAGAAAAATCTGGGTTCTCCTGCTCGGGATGTCTGTCCCACAGCACCTACAGTAAATGTGATGTTATGCATTAAGAATGAGGTTCTCAACTGTGAACCAGTGTTCTAAACAAAATTAAATGAGTTATTTATAGCAACATGCTGTACAAACCCCAACAAACACCTGCCTCTGACTTAATAGAATGATCAGCCTGCTTGATGTAACCGTTACACACCATACTCACTGTAATTTCTGAGATCTAGTTTAGAATAGTTTTACATGTAGCTATGTCTTGAAGATTAGAAATACTCCAGGGCTCAAGTCTTAAAATATATCTCTGAGAGAGCATGGTTAACTTCAAATTAATGCCGTCTATCAGTGGAGAAACATTGATTATCTGGACCAGTTTGATAGAGACCAACAAGCATCATCTGCTAAATTTTTATTGACAGGAGTGACCCGTTCAAATCATTCTTGATGACTTTCTCTGATGGATATTCAGGGGAACGGCAGAGTTTTGACTGTCAAGAGAGGCACATTTATGTCCCTTTGAGAGAGTCACTGTTTGTGTATCTGTGTTGTGGCTGAGCAACTATGATAGGCTCTTCAGTGTGTGTGTATGTGTGTGTGTGTCTGTGGAGAAGGTTCAGTACATACCTGTAACCCCACTGTGTATTGCAGGGAACTTTAAAATTTGTCAGATCTAAGTATCATATATATATGTATATATATATATATATATATATATATATATATATATATATAGTATTTTTTTTTTTTTTGTAGAATTGTCACACAGCCACTTTGACCTCGGGATCTTGCCTACTATTTCACAGTGGGGAGGGGCCAGAGGATGTGGCTGAGCAGAACTTTCAAATCCAAGCAGACAGAAACCAGTTCAGTTTGACGAGAAAAAGTTGGGGTTTTTTTACCCACATAATGATTTTTGGTGGAAAAATCACCTGTATTATCATCATATGCCAACATCATTCATTGTAAATAAATTTGCCTTATGTAGAAAGCAGAATAGATTAGATTAGGAGTAGATATGTCCTACGTCCGGTTTAATGTATATGCTGTTGATGTAACCAACCCAATTATTTAGTGTATGACTATGCTGAGAAATTTTTAATTTTTCACAACAAGGATAGACAGTCAAAGAAGTGCAAGAAGAAATTGTTAAGAGGAAAAAGTTGAGCTAAAAAGTAACATATACAGAAATGTGTATATTACCCTCTGAATAAACAACAGAGTAGACACTGAACAAAAGTGTCAGAAACAACACAAACTACTTGATTACTTCAAATAATACATTGGTTTTAAAAAAAATCAGCTTTCATTGATGCCGGTAAAAACTAAGAAGTAGGACCCATTCATAGCAATCACACATTTCCACAAGATAAATGAAGCTGCACAGTGTTTGTCAGGCAGTACTGTCACTTCTTGAGAGACAGGGTGATTAAGGAGTCTCTCTCTGCTGTGTTTATTGAGCTTGCAAAATTCTCCAGATTTGGGCATTTTGCTGTATGGACAGAGCTCAACATAGAATGCTTGTAGCTGTGGTTTCTGCTAAGCTTATTTAAAGTGAAGTTATTATTACTCAGCTTTAAAACTTCGTCATAATATCCTCTTTTTATGTAGATAAAATTTGACTAGTTTAGGATTGGCAGCCCTGCTGACTAAGGCCCTGTCTCATTTTGAGCCTAATGTTTGGTGTCATGTTTGCATGTTCACCATCAATTGTACAATTTGTTTTAATATTACCTGTGATCATCTGTGTTAGACCTTCCGTAGTGACCACCTCCTTTGACTGTTGTAAGGAAACAAGACTAAAGATTGCATACATGTCCATTTAAAGGTGCACTAATCCATATAGTTTATATTTTCAATGGATCAAATAACAGTGCAATTTGAAAACAGTTGCCTCCAGTGTTGAACCCAGCCTTTTAGTATATTTTGGATTATTCATTTGGTTTTCTGGCTCACAAACTCTGATCTCATCAACCACCTTTCTGTCAGGAGCAAGCAGTTCCCATCAGGGAGAAACTCCAACCTGTCAAGCTGCAAAATAAGTGACAAGCTGGTTAACATAGTGGAGCATTTTGCAGGTTAACAGCAATATATTTCCCTCAAGAATCAGTATAAGCAAAACAGCACTAAAAAAAAGAGTTATTAATGGTCTTGTATTCTTTGGGTGGATAGCAACATGACTGTAAATTAATGCTGATGATGCTTTCCTTGTCCTGGCTGCATAAATAGGACACTATTTGCTTACATATTTTCTATAACAAATCAAATAACTTAATGTGGTAGACACTGTCTTAAGCCCTGAACCCAGCAACTTTTTTCAGAGCGCTCTGCCTTTTTTGTGCTGTCACTCCGTGTGCTTCAGGTTGAAATTCTCTGAACTTAACACACAATTACTTATAAAAAGCAAAGAGGCAATGCTAGACTATCATACAACGATGGTGGTGATGGTGGTGACTTTTGTGGTGAAACCAAACCCACAAACAGTACCGGGATGAAGTGCTCCCATATGCCTTGCCAGCCTTATATCTTTTTTGTCTGGGCCACAGATATTACAGGGCCAATCCCAATATACATCCCTAAATGTTGTGTGTCAACAAGAGATTGCCAGGCAAAGAGCATAAACTTAGGGAAGTTACTTCTTCCAGTTTGTATTTGATGCACCAGACAGAATAGTGGTATACATTTTCTAATTTTGCTGCTTTTGCACACTTACATAAAGAAACGTTTTCATCGAAAAATATAATTTCAATTTGTAAAACAATAAACTAAAAAGATGCCATTTATCTTCAACAAAACAGTTTATTAACTAATTAGACTACCTTCAACTGTATACATTTTTTTTTACCTGCTAACACATCACTCTGAAATTCTTAAAGATGTTCATCGTTGTGCATTTTCTTTTCATGAATGAATACATTTGTGCTGTCATTTTGAACTTTTATCTTTAATTTCACCGATTTTGCCATTTTTGTCAGAGATAAAAGTTTGAGTGTACTTTCCACTGCTCATAAAAATAATTTGAGTACATGTAGACAAAGTAGAGAAGAGGACGATGAAAAAAGGGTAATAGTGGTGTATGATATTACTGATTAAATCAGTTCAGATTTTTAATAGAAATTCAAACCATCTTAAAACACTGTTGAAGTGAAAGTGGCTTTGAAAATTAAATTGATACTAGCTGCCTTACACAGTGTGATTAACCTGACATTTGCTATGGTGTTTACTAATTTGTTATGGTCCTAACCTATTGCCAGGGATACAATTCAGTGATACAATTTTTTAACAGTTTATAAAGAAGACAAAATAAAAAAAGAACTGACTTTGCCCTTCATTAGAAGTTCAACTGTCCAGAGCACTGATGAATATTTGAGAATAATATTAAATGTACACCAGCCTGATTGTAGGTCATTTATAGAGAGAAAACTGTTGGCAGGATTAAAGTAGTTTTACAAGTTCAGTTTGATTAAGTTGCCCTTGTCTTTAATTTTCTTTCTATTCATACTGTATCCGGATTATTTTGTGAAAAACAACATTATTCTCATTCTGCTGAACCTTGTAACAGTGCACACTAAATTATTTTGAGAAAACACTTGACCAACCTGGTTCAAGTATTAATTTTGTCATGGGAGACTATGACAAAAAATATTTGTAGCAAAACATTTTCCACAACCTAAATAAAAAAAAAAAAAAACTAAAAAGCTACCTGTGAAACCAGAGTTAAAATGAGATGGATTAGCATTTTCATCAAGAGATAAAAAACAACCAATCATGTAAAAGATGGTGGATTAGACTAATCAACTAATATAAGCTTCTTTCCTCCAACACAAATGAGTTGATTTAGCTGCTTGACCTGTTGCACTGATTAGCAGTATCTTGCTTTTGATTTTTAGACTAATATTTTATCTCTGCTTGTTTTATTAGCTAATGTCACTAGTTCTTGGGAGAGAAAAACAAAAAGATGAAAATTTATCTACAGTTACACTGAAAAGTATACAAAAGGCAGAAAGGAACACCTAAAAAAAACTGCAAAATCAGGAAACCCAGCACATAAACATCTATAACAAGATACGCTGAAGATAATACAACATAAAGAACTGTAGACATTAACATTACTGTCACTTAGCTACCTTTTGTCATTATAGGATATAGGTAGGAATGAGGGCAGGAGTAATGTCAACCGACAAAACCCTTCTCTAGCTGTTCGGCAGAGGAATAATACTGTGTAAAGGTTATTAAACATTGCAGCTGCTCATCTTAAGCTAAACCGTGAAACCCTGACCTTGATTTAGTCTTTTGATTTTCTAAAGCAACATAATCAATATCATTATATGCTGTAAATATATATATATATATATATATATATAGAGAGAGAGAGAGAGAGAGAATATGAATTACAGATATAATTTACAGACAAGTAGATACTAATTATCTTTTGTTTTTGCTTGTTTTTTATATCTTTCCATTAACTCCTTGTTTTAAGAAATCAGAATCAGACCTACAGCAGTTTGTGAATCTGCAAGATGAAAAAATGATGTTAATGCAATCCCACACAGGATGTGGGCAGACATGGAGCAGTGATCTCAAGGTGACCCTACCAGGCTCCCATAAATGTTTTATCAAGGCCTGCACAGAGCTGAGGTCTCTGTCACAAAGGATCATCTGTGTGGGTCACGCATAGCTCTCACAGAAGGAAAGTATTGCTTGGCACACGTCATTATGCACATGCTAATGTCTACATGTTATTCTAGATACCAAACTAACGTCATGAGGAGAATCATGAATTAGAAATATTAAGGATTTCAATGTGTGAGTTTAATGGGTTGTGTCAATGAAAATAAGTGAAATATTTTATTGCTCATGTGAGCTTTTCGGTTGGCAGATTCCATTATGTGCCTCAGTTCTCCCATAAAGTCTTCTCTTACCATAAAGCAGAGTCCACTGCAAAGGATTTCATCAGCTCTCTGCATCAAACCAGAAAACAATTGCCTTTGGCATTTTTAAGTGATGCATGACTTCTTCTGTTTTTTCTCTCTCTTTTTAATCTCTGAAAATTGCAGGCTGTCAATCAGAATTAAGTCCTGCTCTGACATGTAAAAAAAAGTCACATTTGCTAGAAAAATGAAGTATAAAAACATGGAGTTCACTGAGGAGTTATAACAGAATTAAAATCAACAAAAATGCTATGGTTTCTCCTTCTTCTTCATTTGTTTGTGTGGATGTTTGTTAGTCTGTTCCAAAAACAGTGAAAATTAATTACAATCTCACTGTGTGTAGCATATTTCTTTATATCTTACTGGCTGGATGTGAATTTTATTAACTTGCTTGCTTGTTTTCAACAGTTCATTTACTTTTGAATAAGCTGCTTAGTCTCTATATCTTCACACTTAGGGCAAACAATATATTTTTACTTACTAATTTTTTTAAATTTTATTGTTATTATTTTTATTATTATTGTAGTTGTTGTTGTTGTTGTTGTTGTTGTTATTGTTGTTGTTGTTGTTGTTTTTTCCCACTAAAATAAAAAGTAAGTATGACATTTGACTTAACTTCAACTAAAAGTCAAATGAGTGTCTTTTTGACTGGCCAGCATGGTTTTACAGTTTGGCGTGCTCTTGACAACATGATTTTGTATTTTCATGTGGACAGATATTTTAAGAATGAAGAAGGAACAATTTTGATTTAAAATTCTCATGTACGAGTGGAGTAGGCCTTAGATGCATATCATATACTGTTATCGCAGCATCCCTGGTTTGATTCCAGCTGAGGACTTTTTGTTTCATGTCATTTCCCCTTCTCCCTGCCCTCGTTGACCCCATTTAGTCACTTTAAGCATCTTGGGCAGATCCCAATATCTATCTGATCTCAAATATGCTACTTATAAAGGAATCTGACAAAGCATATGAAAGCTTTACTTCTCCCAAGTGTAACTATGTCAGTAAGCAATCTTTGGAAGGCAGCTGTGGTTACACTGAAACTAAATTGAAAGTTATACAGAGACTAAATCGAATCTGGATCTAATCAGGGTACAAGGAATGTGTAAAAAGAACCATTTCCATTTCCATTTCATTCTACTGTCCTGTCTTTGAAATGAGGGCATAAAATTCCGAATTTTTTTTCAAGTGCTATGAATAAAAATATGACATTTATTGAGATCACATATCAATATATCCATCTTCATGATAACTGAGCAAACTCCTTCCACTGATGATGACTGAGAGATACAGAAGAAGGCTCTGGAAATGACCTTGAGTTTGTCAAACTGTTATTTCCAAGGTCGAGAATGAGCCTTCCTCCATAAAAGTATGATACCTTATAACAGAGGTAGCCAGATCAGTCTCTGCTCTTTCCTAATTAAGCACTGAAACCAGTCCAGCACAGCATGTTACTGATTTTGGAAAGAACAAAAAGCAGTTGGGAGTTGTTGAAATATCAAACCACTGCTATGAGCCGTACTGACACACTGACAGTATTCACTTCCAAGAAAGCGTCATGGGGAAATGTTCGGAGCTTACAGCAGCACACAAGTCTGAGAATTAGTATGAGTATCACATAACAATCATGCAGTAATTACAGATCGATGAGTATATTTTGTTCTTACCAGTGGATTATAGAGCTCAACTACTGCAATGTCTCACTGTTGCTGGATGGATGAGCAACTTGCAAAAAATACTACTCAGCCAAAAAAATGAAAGTAAAATGTTACACCGACCCCACACCAAGTTAAATTGAGACATGAAGGAAAATAATTGATTTGTAAATATATTAATGTAAAAAAAAATGTTCATCAAATGTCATATTCTACCAAAGCTCATATTTCAGGAGCAGCCAACCTCCCACAGTGCTAGGATCTGCTTCACCACAGGCATTCAATTGATTTGTTTGTTTGGGGCTTGGCTGGACTGGCTTTTCTTCTCAGTTTCAAAAATATTTTTTTTTATAATAAGAAAAATTACTTTTGGAAAGATCCAAGTCACAACACATGGTGAAAGAAAACCATCTCAGTTTATTTTATGTATTTTCCCTGTGCTTTGACTGTCCCTATAAATGCAATACGGTTTTTCAGTCCAATCTGATAACATTGTCTTTACCAAAAGACCAACCTGTGTTGCCTATAAATAACCAGATAAAAATAAGCAGACAGTAGTGTCTTTGTTAGACTGAGACTGTGCATAAGTTCGGGATAAAGAACCAGTCAGATCTGTAGCATTTTGAAATGCCACATTGTTTTGATACATCTCCTGAAAAGAAAATAAAAACAACTGCATGACAGCCCAGATAGGTCCAGCAACACTTACCTTTTCAAAGGCTGACGGGAGGACATTTTGAAGTGGATTCTGCTCCATTCTGGCAGTTGGAACAGGGGAAATAAAGAAAAAGCAAGATAGTCGGAATACTTCATTTATCACCTGCAGGCAGGGCCTTATCTTAATACTGCCTTTTGGCCTTATTTGTGGTTCACTTCAATCCAAGACCTAAGCAAGTGCTTATCCACAGTGGGGATATCATGCATTGCCATCTGCAGCTTTTTCCAGCTGGATGTAATTCAAGAATTCTGAATGCTGTCACAATGTAGGAACACTTTACAAAAAGAAAGAAGAAATCCAATCATTTTGCCTATGAATTGAGTCACAATAGTATCAGAACCCATTAGTCTTTGTTGTAATGAAGTCTGTGACACATCATTTTTATTCTGGGGAGTTATAAATGATCATAACCTGTCCAAATATAGGAGAAAAGATTTGAGAAGAGAAGGTAGAGAAACCCAAGGTGACTGTTTTTCCATTGTACTTTTTAGTGATTAGATTAGGTGAGTCTGAGGCATTATATCAAAATATTAATTAATGAAATTAATAGAACACTTAGTATAATAACATCCTAACAGAATGATGAGTTTTATTTTGCTTTTGAAATTTCCATTTCTAAGGAAAGGATAAGACTCAGTGATTACCTGCCTATTGGCCATATGGAAGCTATGATTTGTTCTAATCTGGTTTAATCCGGATTACAGTGTTAACGTTAACATTTAATACCAGTTCGTCTGTAATGCTTTTGCCATAAATAAGTCAATTAACAGAGTAGCCCCGACTACAGATTAAAGAAAAGATTTTTCATGCACTACTCATCTTTTTTGTGGAAGTAAACTAGGCACATAAGAACAGTTCTCGCCCATAATTTATACAGGTATTGACAGAAAACTCCTTCACTCGAGTCACTGGGTTAAACACTGAATTGACAGCGAGCTGTCTGTTTACCGACTAAGGTCGAGGATACACTTGTATCCAGTGAACTCAAAGTAGGTGGCCATTTAAAGGTAAATTTTAGTTCAGAGATAAAATATATTAGTGCAGAGCCACATTCATAAACTAGAGTGAGATTTTTTGTTTTCAATTGGTTGATAACTAAGCTATCAAGGATAGTAATGATGCCTGGTATAGTATTTCACATTATGCTCCTTTAGCCTCTAATCCTCTGAGTAGACAGACAAATGCACAACGATTGATTGACAGCTTAGTGAGCAAGAAATCTGAGATGCACTGCAATCAAACTTGTGCCAGTAGCTGTAGCTTACAAGCTAATGTTGGATGTTGTTTTGCTAATGGTAGTGTTTAAGAATAAGAACCACACTCTTTAGCATCTAAAATGATCAAACAGCTAGTTATCTACAATTTCCGGCTGAATACTGACATTAGCCATGCTTTTTCATCTTTGTCAGATTTTAAAGAGAGATTTGTTTGGTAGGTCTTTCAGCAAGTCCATGTGCAACAAATGTGTCCATGACGGAGATAAGATGGAGAGAGCAATAAAGTTAAGACTCTAGTTAGTCAGTGTCAGTTTTATGTTAGATATAGTCCATTTATATACTAACAATGGATTAAATACCTATGTGAAAGATGCATAGAGCATTACTCATCGTAATGAATCCACTGGGAATTATCTCCTGACTCTGCAGAGCTGAATGCTCTATGCATCTTTCCAATCACTGTTTTGGTCTGCTGGGTTGCAACATGACTTTTTTAGTTCCCTCTCAATAACGACATAGCCTGTGTGTAGCTGCAACAGGTAGCTTTTTTCAGTGGAAAAGCTCTGATAATGCCATTGTAAATAACCTACCCAGCAGACAGACAAAGTTAGTGACTATCTGGTGAATACAGTGAAGCCTTTCCATCAGGAGTTGGGGGGGGGGGGGGCAAAAAAGAGCTAAAAGCAGAATGAATAATGCATTTTCATCAGGTGGAAACAAACGTGACTCCAAATTGATGCTAATGTTTTTCCATGTCTCGTATATGTGTAAAAAGATAACTGGCTAACATGACATCCTATCTTAAGAGCTCATAGTACCTTACTATCCCAGTAGAACACTTCTATCCCAGAATGCAGGTCTACTAGTGGTTCCTAGAGTCTCCACAAGCAGAATGGAGGCAGAGCTTTCAGTTATCAGGCTCCTCTGCTGTGGAACCACAGCAGAACCTTCCCTCTCCCCATACGCATTAACACCTCAGAAATGCTTGTTACTGACTGCCCTTCCTCTCTCCCATAGTCTTGTGCTTCCTCATCTCTCTCCTGTCTCTCCTCTTCCTCCTGTCGCTTTCTGCAGGTATTTTCTGATGCTCCTGAGTCTGGATCCATGGCTGCAGATCCATCTACTGCCCCATGAGCCTGATCAACACCCACTGCTTCAATTATTATGATTGCTACTGTTACCATTTCCTTTAGTCCTATAAGTAATATTATCAGCCCTGTTAGTATAATTATAGCATATATAGCTATTAGTCTCATTATTGTGCTATGCTCTCTCTCCTCCCTCCTGCCTCCTCCCCTCGTCTCTCACTCTCTCCCTCTCTCTCCAGCCGGTCGAGTTAGACAATTTTCCACCATGAGACGTGATCTGTTCAACGTTTCTACCTTTTAAAGGGAGTTTTTCGTTGCCACTGTCGTCAGGTGCTGCTCATGGCGGAAATGTTGGGTCTCTGTACATAATAACTATAAAGAGTCTGATCTAGACCTGCTCTATATGAAAAGTGCCCTGAGATAACGTTTGTTATGATATGGTGCTATATAAATATAAATTGAATTGAATTTAATTGAATGATCACTATAGTAACTTTATAAGGTGGTACTATGCCTCTGCTGTCCTAGAGCTTGTTGCTCTGCCCCCATATATCCAAAAAGTATTTTAAAAAATATTTACATACACACTATTAGTCCAAAGTTTTAGAAGATCTCAATTTTTCCAGTCATTACTGAAATCTACATAGTGCAATATTTCAGTTAACTTTTAAATTAAAGTGTGAAGCAAATGAAGATTAAAAAGAAAAGAGGTAGAAGGAATCATGGGATCTTAAATCCTACACGTAATAATATTTTTGACTCATTCAGTAGCTGAGCACACTCACAGCATTCCCTCTTCAATGAAATTTAAACACCATTTGGAAAGTTTGTCAACTGCTGTTGCAGAAGTTCCCAAGAATGTGTTGCACAATAAAGTGACTTTGTTTTGATTTTCTGTCCAGTTCATCCTAGATTAGCTCCATGGGGTTTAAGTCTGGAGACTACGCTGGGCATCCATCATCTAGCTCTTTTCTTCTAATGTTTTGGGTCATTAAGCCTTTACCACTCAGTCTGTCTACCATTGGTACTTGTCTTCTTCTAACCCTTCTGATGGCATTATATATTCTTTATGTACTACTCCTTGCGTGCGGTGTTGTCCTAATATCGCATAGGAGGATGTAGTAACATAGTCTGTTCCAACACTGCCTTTTCACAGACAGAAGGTTTGTAAGTAATCAAGAAAAGTTGGAGAACCTTGAGGAATTGTCTAGATTAACTTTCAAGGCTTCGTTTACTGCCATTGCTCCTGAATAGCTGTAATTTTCTTTAGCAAATTTTAATCACTGAAAATGGCCGGATTTCTATTAAACGTTCAATTTTTTTTTTTTTACTTTGTTTTCACCTTGGCCAGTTTACTGCTTATCATTGAACTTTTAAGGGTTACTCACTGGATTTGAATTTCAAATTTCAATTAAAAAAAAAGTAAGATTTTTAATGTAATAATTTGACTATACAGTACATAATGAATTTGCCTGTTGTTGGAGACCATTGCTTATCCTTGGTGCATAAACTGGAGGTAAATTTATAAAGAAACCTTCAGATTTTTCCCAAAAAAGAGAGCACAGGAAATATAATTTATGGATCCCAAGTTCATAGTATGGCAGAAACAAATTTGCAATTCAAGTGCATGTTGTTGGACTTAAATTGTGCAATAATTTAGACCCAGGTGATGACAAATTCTTGTATTAAGGTAAGTGAGTCTTAGCCATCAGTGATCAAGATTAGAAATAGTACTTTTTTGAGAATGGCACACATCAGCATTAAACATAAATTTGTTTTAGTCTAACATCAAATTCAAAAATCTAAATTAAGTCTGAGCTACTCTCAAAAACAGGGCTTGTATATGTGGCTGTATGTTGTCATCATAAATTTGTATTTATTGTATTAAGCCAAGTACAATGTGAGCTTGAAATGTGACATGGACTATTGTGGGGCCGTCTGTTGCAAATATGAGTCATTGCGAAGAAACTCATTCACTTATATTGGATATAATTTTCTGTAAGTTATCGCAAGGATAATATGCAATAGACAAATTCTGTGTTTTTACTGTCAAATTGGTCTGCTTTAACAACTGACTTGTACACAAAAAGAGAAAACTCCATAGTCAAAGTAAACAGAATTATAACATTTTCCATAAGCCAATGATTGATCTAAACAGAATGGTCAGTGGGCTTTGTATATCATGCCTTACTTTTCCTGGCACTCTCAAAAGTGTGTTAAGTTTTCCTCAGAAGAAAGCTGAAGATGAGCACTTCACTGTCAGTACTGTCAGAATTAATTCTGAAAATCATCATCCCATAACTCAAGGTTCTTTGAATTAATTGCAGTCTTCTTTACAATATAATCTTTATGGAAAACTAAAAAGCACAAGTGAGGAAGTAAAAAAAAATAAATGTCTATCTCTCAAAGTTGACTTGATGAGGAATGAATCATTCCCATAATAATGATTCAAGGAATGTAATATTCTACAACATCAAATCTGAAAATTGACCTGCAAATGCTTGAAATAACATCTGCATTCTGGTGTTGTCATTTCTCCCCTTTGGATTCTCAAAAAGGCATGAAGTCAGTTTTCATTTCAGCTCCAACAGCACTAACAAAAGATGTTTTGACAAAAAGGGCAAATTAATACAGATTTTACTCAACCTCTCAGACTTCTTCAGAGTCTCAAAGCCACCAAACCACAATCCCCAGAGAACTATTGTCTTACCTTTTCAAATTGTGCCTGTCAGTGGCTGAAAATTTCTCTTTTCTTTTTTGCATGGGGAGACTGGCAGCATCGGAGAGGGTTGAGCAGTGTTGTGTGGGATGAGCTCTGTGAGGAATCCTGCAAGTTACAATGTCAGTCAAAGTAAAACTAGGAGCACCAGCATGTCAAACAACCTCATGATAAGAATTTAAATCTATGAACAAGGATCTACAGGGAATCACTCCTGTTATCATTCCAGGTTGTAGACTGTGGAGCCCCAATACCAACTCAGGTAGAGGTCGTCCAACGAGTATATATACTCTTACATTTAACTTTTTTTACATTTACATTTACATGTCCATGCAGACGCTGAGCACCAGCCATGGATGCATTTAAAGAGCTGGATACAGTGCCCCTGCTCACCTTTGTCGCCATTTTCTCCACGCAAATACACTACAGGAAAAAATCCGGGTGTCCTGTCAACAAAAACTGTTCTTAGGGCATCTGAACTGTGAAGATCAATTAATACTGTTCTTATTGTGAATTTTTAGACTGTGAAGGTTTTATATTAGTAAAACATTCCCTCAGCAATAGGACATCATCATAATGTCCATGGACGGAGGCCAGAACGCACAGACGGATCCAGTGGGAGAAACTCTAACACAAACGGCTAAACAGACACGGAAGCCAGAAAACTTCTCTGACTGATGTTTCACCCAACTGAATGTGTGCCAGGCCTGAGTGTGGTAGGCTCCGCGGTTCTTATTATACATCTATGGCACAACTCTTTTCAACTAACTATCTCGCTGAAGCTAAATTGTGTCATAAAACTATATTTAACTATATTTATATTTATATATTTGCCGGTGCAGAGTCATATCGTATAAACACATGTAACAGCAGCTAAAGAATGTTAGCTAGCAAGCTAATGCTAACAAAGTAAGCTAATGCTGCTACCTAGAATTTGAGGACATAACTTATCTTCATAACATTATCTTCATCCTCAGTTGCATAGGTTTTGTCTTCATCAGAGACACAATGGAAATAGTCCCTTGCCTTAGTATGTTTCCCTGGATATTTTGTGGATAACTGTGACTTTTCCCACAAAAAACATTTAAGAAGTCATAGCTAGCTAACTTTGTTAGCTTTTGCTTGTCCAATAAAATGCATTGGGGTATTTCATCAGGTTAGCTAGCCACAGTGCTCATGTCACACACATGACCTGGACCAATCACTGCTCTACTAAATGCTCTGTACAGGTATTGTAAAGGAAAGGAAATTGTGTGTAGAGAAAGATAAGCTCACCAAGTACTTTATAAGGAACAACTGTACACTTGCTTATTAATGCAATTATACATTCAGTAAATCCTTTGCCGTCAGTGCAGTGCATAAGATTATGAAGATACAGGTCAGGAGCTTCAGTTAATGTTCCCTTCAAACATCAGCACTGGGAAAAAAACGTGATCTCAGTGACTTTGATCGCGATCTGATTGTTGGTGCCAAACAGGCTGGTTCGAGTATTTCTGAAACTTCTGATCTCCTGGGATTTTCAGGCACAGCAATCTCTAGAGTTTATTCAGAATAGTTTCAAAAGCGAAATACAGTGAGACACAGTTCTGAGGAAGGGAACACCTGAAAGGCAACAGCCTCACCAAAACTGGGCAGTTGAAGAAAGCAAAAACGTAGCCTGGTCCGATTCATCTGGATTTCTGCTGAGGCAGCAGATGGTCGGGTCAGAACTTGGCATCAACGATAGGAATCTATGGACACAACCTGCCGCTGGTTCTAGTCGCTACAATTTACCCATTTTCTAATGGCAACTTCTAGCATGACATATACCATGTCACAAAGTAAAAATCATTCCAAACTGGCTTTGTGAACATTACAGTGAGTTCAGTGTACTTCAGTGGCCTCCCCAGTCCCCAGATCTGAATCCAGTATATTACATTTCAGAGATTGGCCGCATGAATGTGAAGCTGACAAATCTGCAGAAACTGTGATGCAATCATGTCAACGTGGAGCAGAATTTAAAAGGAACGAAGAACTGGGGCTCTTGTGAGAGCAAAGAAAGGCCCTGCACTGTATTAGTATGGTGTTCCTAATAAAGTGCTTGGTGAGTGTAGAGAAATGACTACATGTCTGCCAAGATCAAAAATTAGGAACATGAAGGAGTTACAAAAATAAAACGAGGTATCTATTGAAGTTTTATGTATTTTATCTCTAGTTGGTACTAACAGAAAAATAAATTTCATTTGTTTTCATTTTAATTAACAAAATAATAATACAGCTATTATTTAATTATCTAATCACCCATAGTTTGGAAATGTCTGATAAACTTTTACTACATGTTTTCAGTTTCTGGTCTCTAATATGCATGAATGTACAGTGCATTCAGCACATATTCAGACCCATTCACTTTTTCCATATTTTTTTATTTTTCAGCCTTATGCTAAAATCATTTTTAATTCATTTTGACCCTCATCATTCTGCACTTAATACCTCATAATTAGAAAGTTAAAAAAGTTAAAACAGAATTTTAGAGATTTTGCAAATCTATTAAAAAGAAAAAAAGGGAAATATCCCATTGACATAAATATTCAGACTCTTTGCTATGACACATGAAGTTTAGCTCAGGTGCCTCCCACTTCTCTTGATCATCTTTGAGATATTTCCACCTGTGGCAAATTCCACTGGACATAATTTGGAAAGGCACACTCCTGTCTATATAGGCGTTCACAGCTGACATTGTATATCAGAGCAAAAACCAAGACATGAGGTCAAAGGAACTCCCTGCAGAGCTCAGAGACAGGATTGTGTCATAGCATAGATGTGGGGAAGGCTCCAAGGACAGGGGCTTTAGGATGAGAGGTTAAAAAGAACTCGATGTTCACTCTGGGAGAACCTGTGGAGATGGGAGAAACTTTCAGAGGGGCAACTTACACTACATCTCTCAACAGGCAGAGTCACCCTGATGGAAGCCTGTCCTTAATGAAAGACACATGAAAACCTATCTTGGAGTTTGCACTAAGCATCTAATTTTGTAATTTCCCACGACAGATGGGTCCAAAATGCAGAAGCACAGACAAAAACAGAGGGTGATTAGGGGATAACACAATGATTTTAATAATTTTGGTTTTCATGTGGTTCACTTGTATAGGGCTCCGAGCCGGGGAGACAGATTTATCAAACAGTCTCTAGGGATCGCTGATGGACCACAGACAGGTCCCTTTTTTGGTCCACCAATGGCAAGCAGAACAAAGTAATTTGGAGAAGGGAGTCCAACAGCCAGACTGTACACACAAAGACTTTCAGGGTGAGGCTGGTGGTTAACTGCAGGAAGGTGATTCTCTGGCAGATGGAAATACAGATTAAAAAGGATACAAACTTATTCAAAATCATCAGGGTAGTAGGTCAGGCGCTTTACCACATGGAACAAAAGATAGTTTGACAAATACTGATGATCTGGTCGGGTCTTTTATGCTCAAGGTAGGTGAAGTCTAAATGCTGTGGAGGAGATAAGTGGCAGCTGTGCAGATGAGGTGGGGACAAAACCAGTGCAGGGCCGACCAGCCCCGCCATGAGGAAGACAGACTCAGACAGGGAGAGACAGACATGACAGAGAGCAGGGTAAAAAACACATGACACACAGGATTTGAGGAGGGAGACTACAGAATCCTGACATCTAAAGGACCCCCAGACTGTGAGAAACAAGACTCTCTGGTCTGACAAAACCAAGATTGAAATGTTTAGCCTCAATTCTAAGCATCATGTCTCGAGGAAACCAAGCACTGCTCATCACCTGCCCAATACCATAACACTGGTGAAACATGGTGGTGGCAGTACCATGCTGTGGGGGTATTTTTTATCGGCAGGGTCAAGAGGACTGGTGGGGTTTAGTGAGCACACGGCCAATACAATGCAGAAGCAAGGACTCTGGGTCAACTCTGTGAATATCCTTGAGTGGCTCAGCCAGAGCCCTGATTTGAACCCAATCAAACATCTGTGGAGAGGCCTAAAAAGGGCTGAAAAACAGATGGCCCTCATACAACCTGATATAGATTGAAGTAATCTGCAGAGCACAATGACAGAATATCCCAAAAGCCATGATAAATTAATAAATTGCACAAATTTCTAAAATTCTGTTTTCACTTTGCAATTATGGAGTATTGAGTGTAGATTGATGAGATAAAAAAATAATTTAAATGATTTTAGCATAAAGCAGCAGCATACCAAAAAGTGAAAAACGGAGGGGTCTGAATACCTTCTGAATGCATTGTAGAAACGTAATTAAAAAGTCGTTTTTTTAATTTTTTAATTCAAATATGATGTAATCACTCAGAGGTTTAGGTTTTAATTCTTGTGGCAGTTGCATTATACTTCCATCTTCTCTTTAAAGATCAGTGCTCGATTGTATTAACATAGAACTAGCTGCCCTGATTGCACGTACCCGTAAAGAAGGTAATTCCACCGGTCCTGCCTATCAATACCTGTTCATTCTAGTACAGTCATGGCTCCAATCACATCGGATCATAGTCACTACAGGGGACCAGCGTATACATTTTCATGAGCAGAGGCTCTCGCACAGAGATCAAGTGCTAGCCTTGACAACCTGACCTTGTTCAGTGCTATCACTGGACATGAACACATGAAGGGTCCTTCAGTGCTTGGTGCATTTGTATGTGTGTATGTGTGGAGGTCTCAGGGGTGTGGGTTTAGATGAATGCTGTTTGATGGAGAAGGTGGTTGATGGCAAACCTTGCATTTGTTATTTCCCTTGCTTCATACATTCTGAATTATTCAAAGGCATTCAAATGCTTAAAGCCAGCTAATAAGACATTATTAAGGCAGTGGATCAACCTTTGCCAGAATCTCATTTTTAGAGCCTGAATCTTTTGTTTGAAATACACAAGTAAACCTGGATGGTTTTTTCTCTATGTACTACAGGTAGGGACAATGATACATTTCCTAAGATATTACTTATGTCTATATCTAGTGGATCTCATAGACAGAATTAAAAAAGCTTCTTATAAGCTTGGACATGTATTGAAGACCGTCCTGTAAGGAAAGTTGCACATAACATTAGCAGTAAAGTCATAATTAAACTGTAAAACTTTAGTTGAACAGTAAAATTCCCATAAATGTATAATTATATACATTAAAAAATGCCATAATATCCAACCTAGTTAAGAAAGGCAGACAAGGAGTCAATAGCTTGACAGAATACAAAATGTTACAGATTATCATAAAACACAAAGTGCTTAGGCAGACAGAAGATGCTTCATTATGGAGGATTCTAATTACAGTGGAGATAAATGAGTCCCTTGTTCTTTTAATGTTCAGGTTAATCATTAGAATCCAAGGCTGGATTATCAACCAGGAAAAGAGGAAAAATTCCCTGGGCCCACAGACCTTGAGGGACCCCCAAAGGCCCCAAGTTCAATACGTGTCTGAGGGGACTGGACTGAATGGAAATTTATGCTGATTGACTTTTTTTTTTTTGGGGGGGGGGCAATAAAAGTGACCCTACTCTTGAGATCTTTTCTCAATTTCATAACTCAGTCAAAGTTGACCATATATATACCATACAGAAACAGGACTGTTAAAACATTATCATGCCAGATAACCACCAAATTATTACTTTATATACCATTAATTAATCTAGTTTCTTGTTGTCTTTATGTTCCTGTTACAGTGCAAAATCACTCTATAGGAGCTAAAGAATTACTGCTTTACATAACTTGCAGACAGCAAGTGAATACAGCCAGCAGCAGGTAGCAAGTGGACCTTTGAGCTATGAGTTTGTGAAACATACTGTACCCTAATGTCAAGAATAAACTTTTGTACTTAAATATTATTCAGCTTTAACTTAATTATCATGGGCTCAATTGTGGCCCAGGCTTTACCTCACTGACTCAAAGGCAACATCATTAGTACTCCCCTACAGCATCATGGGAACCCTGGTGCCATAAAGCTAAAACTTGTTAATCCCAAAAGTTAAAAAAAATAGAAAACAATAGAAAAATATAGAAAATATGATTTTAAAAAACATGATTTTTTTTGACAATTCACATTGTAGTCTCACAGTATTGTGGCTCTTTAGCTGTTTAGCATACTAACACACCAGGCTATGATGCTAATATTAAACCTGTCATCAGCATGTTAGCATTGTCATTGTGAACATCTTAGTCAGCATGTCTGTAGACTCTTAGTCTTGTTTTGTTCTAGACCTACATGAAGTCCCATCAACATGATTTTATGTCATTTGCCCCCAACTTTTGAACCTACCCCCCCCCCCCCCAAAAAAAAAAAAAATGTCCCATGTCAAATTAAGCAGTTTTCATACTGTCAGATCAAGATGTGCAAAAATACTGTGTGAAGGGAAAAGGGACAGGTGTTTGGTGAGGTCAGTCATTGTGCTTTGGCTGTGACACACAGATTATGGAGGTAATTAAGGTTCATTAAAACTTGTAGTGTGTGATTACAGAAATCTGTCAAATACTGTGCTTCTTGTTGGAGTCATATCTCAGTAAAATTTGAACATAAACACATACTTTTAGATCAGCGAATGTCCATCAATCTGCTTACAAATCATTGAAAAAAAGACACTCCTCATAAATCCAGACCTTGCCTGTGAATGCTTTTAACTTTTCTTTACCCTTATAGTAATCGTGTAATAGCTGTCTGTACAACCATGTGCAAGTATTGACACACTGCAAGTAGGAGCTTTGAAAACTTTGAAAACCCCTAATGTAGAGTAGTACTGACAAGACAGACAGTTGATGACATTTCACAGCAGTGATACAAGCTGATACAAGCTGAAATTAACAAAAGTTGAACTTACACTGTAGGAGCAACTGCTAACATGCCTCTGACATGGGCCTGATACAACACAAGCAGACTCTTAGGAGACACATGTGGGTAAACTCAGCAGGAGATAATGATGACATTAGGTCCCTTCAAAATATCCCCCTCACCAGAGGCATGTTCGCTTCAGGGGTTCCATTATGATGGTGCAACAATTACTCTGTACACCCAGGGAGCTACACAGGGAAGTATATTATCTTGCTTCATGATGCTTTCATCATCTGTGTTTTACCACAGATGCTGTTGACACAGAGTTCTCTACAGTGAAAGAGAAGAGCAGGGAAGCACAGCAGGTACAGTTGGCCACCATACACCTTCACGGGTAGAGGAGGAGAACACAGATGGAGGTTGTTTACCACACTTCAAAAAAAAAACCTCTTCCTTTCTTTTTCATCTCACTCATATAGACTCTATTCCCCTGAGCTCATCCAACACCCAGCAAATTCATTACGTTGAGGGGAGATGAGGTCACCAATGTTGGACAGGCTATCAGAACTCCCCACTGGGCCAAACTATTCTGAAGGGAAGGAAACATTACACCTTTTTAGACATCCTGCTCGCACACTGACATGACTCTTCCCTCCTTTCTCTACCCTTCACAAGTGTCTACGATCCAGTGTGGCTAAAGCAGTGCCCCTCAGGCCATGAAAATCATCAGCGAGCAAGCCATGATGCAGGAGGGCCCTCAGTTATCTTCCATTGGCTCTAATGAAAATCCAACAAGGAATAAAGAGACCAAAGGGTGCATGTAAATCAATATATGCACAGTGAGTCAACAGTACAAATTTGTTTCCATTAGCAGTTGTTTCTCTCCACAAATTTAATATAATGTTTTCTCAGCTTCTAGCAATGCATCATTTAGGTGCTTTTAAACAAAGTAAAAGCTCATTTGAATTCAAATTCAGTGCCAATTCTTTGTGCCATTGAACATCTGTTTGCTCTTCTTATTGAGAAGTGTTTTCCACCTAGCAAACATAAGATGAATCATTGAATAAAAGGCATCACAGCGTCCATTGAAAGCTTCTCAGTATGATCTCAGTTTTAGTGTTTAATCAACAAGCAAATTTGCTTCTTGATATTGTTTGTCTGTCTCATTTGATAAACCTAGATAAAGTCTAGATAAAGTTAAACCTGCAGATAAAGTCTGCATGTTTAATCAATACAAGTTACCAAACAGCATCATCTGACTGATTAAGGCAGTCTATAGTAATTGGGAGACTCTTATTTTATACCATGGATAGTCTCAACAATGTGCAACAAAATCATTAGAGCCTGTGCAACGCTCATCATTGCATGTAAAGAGAATAATACATTAAACACAGCACTGAGGCCTTTGGCTAGAACTGCCCAAAGTTGAAAGACAGTCTGTTGAAGAGCTACGTCAGGAATAAAAAGATGTGATCTCCTTGAGACTTTTCTCCTTGTTGTGTATGAGCCTTTTGCAAAATAGAATATTTTTTTGTAAAATGAACGAGTCAAAGAGAACACTGACTAAGGTGGAAAACTATTCTATGTGTTTATATTCCATTGATTAAGCTCAAAATCATGAGTTTAATTAATAACTGCAAGTGCAATTACCTTCATAAATTTGTTTTATGGTTAAAAGATTTATCATTATTATTTAAGGAATTTTGGCATTTACTGTAATAGAGTTGGGGTTCCTTTTTCGGATGAGAGGTGTTGTCTCTTCATTCTTAAATGTCTCTACAGGCCTTGCTGCAAGCACAGCAAGACCTTTAAATCCTACGTCTCTCGTATTCTTTCTCTTGTTGTCTATGCTTCCATTGTCCAAATAAAATCTGACTGACCTCTTTCATTTTTTACACTTCACTAAGCAAGACTTTTATATAGAAGTACTCATGTCATATCGGGCAAAATAATAAAGTGTGGCCGCAACACTAAAGATCACCAATCTCTAGGTTCTACATTTAATGAAGCAAATTTTATAAGGCACCACTTTCTAGTAAGATATCCTTTATGAGGGCTTCATAGATTTTACTTAATGTTATTCAATAATTTACTAATGCTTTATAGATCAGTTATAGCCTTTAAGAAGCACACATTTTGTTTTCCTTTAGTGGAAAGTTAAAAACCTGTGACCCTAATATATATTTATATTTAACCACTATTTAGTAGTTACAAACTATAAAACCCCTAAGTGGTACATTGTATAAAAAACATTCAGTGGCCACACTTCTGAAGTAACACTTTTAGTGAATTACTAAATTATTATTACTTAATAACTATATGTATTAAAATTGCTGCAGAAAAGGGGTCTAGTCATGAGTTAATTTTCACAATACGTCTTAGGAAAATGAAATGTATTAAACTCTATAGTGAATTCTACAATAACACAGACTTTCAAGCCTTAAAAATTCGATTTATTCTTCAGTCAATAAACAGATTTTAATTTCCAGGGAATAGTGTATAGTTCAGAAAGTTAGTGAGACAATATACAGTATTTAGCTGCCATTGCTTTCAACAGCCACTGAACTAGTGAAAAATGAAAACAAAACTGATAATTAATTTGCCTGCATAAAGACAACCTGTTTATAATAATTATCCAGGAAAATCCAGCACTTTTATGGTTATTATTTTCCCGACTCACATAATTGCTCTTGTTTTGAGGGTAAAAACAAAGTGACCTAAAAGATTTAGGAAGCTCATACTAACAACATTAAAGTCTATAAGAGTATTATGATTCATTGAATGATAAATAGTCATAACTGAGATTTGGTTAGTCTGAACTGAGCATTATGCAATGTTACACTTCCAAAATATGTCTTGTCATACAAATGTATCAAAATAAAGAGGCAAAGCTTTAGAAGTAGAAGTGAAATCCCCCCTGACTGTGTTATTCTCTTACACTTTTACCAGGAAGGTAAGAGCTGGGATTTAATCCAAAAGAATCCTGCTGATGTTCTCCACTCTGGAGGAGCAGAAGGATGAAATTTGATTTTAGAGTTTTTCAGCTGCAACATTAAGTTTCTTTCTTCTTTCAGTCCTCACCCACAGTATACATCACTGTATAAATTGTTCTGTACATTGTCAATGGCACTGAACCCATTTTCAGTCTTTGTAGAAGCAGGTGTTGCAACAAAGCCCCCCCCCCCCCCCACACACACACACACACACACACACACACCTCCAGCTACAGTGGATTTTCCACACATTGCTTCACATCATGCACCTGGACAGCAATGGAGCAGGGGAACCTGTCTGCGCTTAGATTTTTCTGTGCAGTACCAACAAGGGCAGGGGCAGACTCATTACAGCAAAGCATGATTCTTGTGTACCATATATAGTCTTCACTTATATGTAAGACTCTTCTCTTGTTTTTCATGTGTGCTAATGTTGCAGAGATGAAGTAGGTATCCCTGGGTTCAAAAAAGTAGTGAATAACATTCCCATTTTGTGTTTTTCCTTTTGTGGGTTGGAATATGTTGAGGCAATTTTACAGTATGTGAATAAACCAGAAAAAGACATTTGAAATTATATGAGTGTCCTATAAATAGCACATAGGAATATGAAACTATGACTTACTGCATCTTATAGATGAAGCTTTTACCTAACATTAAAGCTGCAGTAGTAAGACAAGTAAGGCTTGATATCTGATAACTATGACTTGCAAGGTGTAATTAAGAGATCCAAAGTCCAACTATTAATTTACTTTAGGTCAAAAATATAAGACACATAGTCACAATCATGACATACGAGTCATAATTGTGTAAGTCACAATTATAAGATACAAAAGTTCAAACATAAAATCTGATAGAATCAGTGATGTTATATTAACAATGAATTGGTTATATTTGTGAACCCAAAGAGAAATATCACCCTGCTCTGCAGTTCCTTTCATCAATACAAAGCTTTATAGAGGCTTTCAACTCATTGTTTTGGTTTTCCGGCCCACAACTTAACCTTTTGGTTTAGTATCCGTTGCTTTCATCAGTGTTCTTTTTACCAGGAACTAGGAATCAGGCAGCATGCAGCTGTTTTTAGCCAAAATCTCTTACAACCCACAGCATGCTACTTGCCTAGCATCAAACAACAGACAAATTTAGACACCAGCAGGTGAGCGTAGTGGAGATTTAGCGGCTTATGAGCCTGATATATCCCTCAGGGGTTGGAGGAGCCCACAAACAGAGATAAAAAGATGAATCCTGAACTTATATTGATCAGGTGGTCAGAAACTAAAACTCCAAATAAATAGGAATGTTGCTGTCCACCAAAATGTGTAAATTTGTTACTCAACTGAAAAACCAGAAATATGTCAACGTGTTCTTACAACCCATCTCAACTGCCCCCATGTGGCCAAAAAATCAGTTATTCTAATTTTTCAGATTTCAGTTCTAGTTATTTTTTATCACCAGTTTTTATTGGTGGTAACAGCAAGTGTATTTAAATAATGTAAGTCCCCCATTTCAGTTTTAAACATGTGTATAAAACATCGAGGCCAGAAAAAAAAATTTGACTGGCTACTCTACTAGAAACACACAAGTTTTGTTTTTTTTTTTTTTATCATATTGAGTGTATTCATTGTGTCACATAGCTTTAATATAGATGACTTTAAAAATAGAGCAGTCAAAAACGACGTCCAACAAAATAACACTGAACACATGATAAGGGCTGTGGCTATTCAAAAATCATTCAGTCGTAAATAAGAAAATAATTAATATTTGTTGTGGAGATTTTGCTGATTTTTGGTCAACTCATCCGTGAAGAAAGTGCCGATGAGTCCAAACTCTGTCTTACTGAAAATACTAATTAAAGCTTGGTCAAGGAGAATAGAGAAGTTGTCAGTACAAGTTGATGGGCATGAATTCATCTCTGTTCTCAAGTTCAGTCCCCAGTGGTCAGGTTTAAAACCCCTTCAGTATTTGGAGCTAGGCTATTGGTGGCCTTGGGTATAAGGTCAACAACTCTAGTCTGGAGTCACTGTTATCTGGTTATGTCCATGGATCCTAGGGAGGCAAAAGCAGCCATCTCCTTTGACCTTCGTTACTACAGCAACGCTGCATCACTTTTATCAGAACAGCTCTGCTTTCCCCAAATAACTCCAGACAGCTGTCCACTGTCTCAAGGAGAGAGGACAGTCTGCCTTTCAGAAAGCTTTACTGCTGTTTCATCTGAGACCTCAAGGCTCATGCTTAACCATTGAAACCCAATAGAAAATTCCCTAACAATATCCAGTCTATAATGATAATACCTTCTTAAATTCACTGTGTTAAACCCAAACAGGCTATGCTTTGTACTCCACTAGATCTGCTGCATGCCTTGTAGCCCTCAGCAGATAAGTTTTCTGTGAATTTTTAGTATTGACTGAATTTTCTTGTGTCTGGCTATGCAATTCGAACACTGTGTGGGAATGGCAGTGACAAAAATACTATTGAAAGAGACAATTACAAAATAGAAATAATTGAACAGCTATTGTTGAAGAAATGCAGGTAATTGTCTCAAAATGGACTTATAAAGAGAGGCTTGAGGTTTTCTTACTTTTAAAGTCATTATTATTGGATATATTCATCATTTTAGCTTTTTTCCTTGGGGCAACAGGTTCACGCCTTTTTTATACCCAGTAAAAATTCAATTCAACTTTATTTATATAGCGCCATATCATAAAAAAAACATTATCTCAGGGCACTTTTCATATAGAGCAGGTCTAGACCAGACTCTTTATAGTTATTATTTACAGAGACCCAACATTTCCCCCACGAAAAACTCCCTTTTAACGGGTAGAAACGTTGAACAGATCCTGGCTCATGGTGGGCGACCGTCTAACTCTACCGGCTGGGTTGAGAGAGAAAGAGAGGGAGAGATGGGGGGCAGGAGGGAGGAGAGAGAGCATAGCATAATAATGAGACTAATACCAATATATACTATAATTATACTAACAGGGCTAATAATATTACTAATAGGACTAAATGAAATGGTAACAGTAGCAATCATAATAATTGAAGCAGTGGATGTTGATCAGGCTCATGGGGCAGTAGATGGATCTGCAGCCATGGATCCAGACTCAGGAGCATCAGGAAAAAACCTGCAGAAAGCAACAGGAGGAAGAGGAGAGAGACGAGGAAGCACAACACTATGGGAGAGAGGAAGGACAGTTAGTAACGAGCATTTTTGAGGTGTTAATGTGACAGGGAGAGAAGAGGAGGCAGTGGAAAGGGAAGCTTGATGCATCATGGGAAGTCCCCCGGTAGTCTAGACCTGTAGCAGCATAGTGAGGGGATGGCTCGAGCTAATGCTGAGCCAGCCCTGAGTATAAGCTTTATCAAAGAGGAAGGAAGGATTTAAGTCGACTCTTATACGTTAAGAGGGCGTCTGCCTCCAGGACCCAAACTGGAAGATGGTTCCACATCAGAGGAGCCTGATAACTGAAGGCTCTGCCTCCCGTTCTGCTTGTGGAGACTCTAGGAACCGCTAGTAGTCCTACACAGTGATCTGCTGGGATAGTAAGGTACTATGAGCTCTTTAAGATAGGATGGTGTCTGGCCATTAAGGGCTTTGTAGGTGAGGAGGAGGATTTTAAATTGTATTCTGGATTTCACAGGGAGCCAATGCAGAGAAGCTAACACAGGGGAGAATGATTTCTTAAACTGGTTCTTATTAATACTCTTGCAGCAGCATTCTGAATCAGCTGGAGACTATTTAATGTTTTATTGGTACAGCCTGATAATAGGGAGTTGCAATAATCGAGCCTAGAAGTAACAAAAGCCTGTACTAGTTAATTTGCGTCATTTTGAGAAAGGATGTGCCTGATTTTTGTGATATTACAAAGGTGAAAACAGGCGTCCTTGAAGTTTGTTTTATGTGGTAGTTAAAGGACATAACCTGATCGAAGACAACTCCAAGATTCCTAGTGGTGGTGCTACAGGCCATAGCAATGCCATCTAGAGTAAGTATGTCATTAGATAATATGTGTAAAAAGCATTTGGTTTTTTTTTTCTTTTCTTTTTTTGTTTCAACGGGAACAGACAAGCAGAGAAAAAGGTACTGGAATACTATTATGGTGAGAATGTATGTTTTTTACAACTCCCTTGAAAGATGAGCAGGTCATTTTTCCTGTTTTGTGTTTGTCTGCTCTGTTCCACCTAAGACCTGGGCCAAGTGATAGTGTCATCTACTACTTCTCTGGGAATTTATGTAGCTCACAGGCCTACTCATAATCATCACTTTCATTGTCAGGGCAAGGCACAAAGCGGCTATGGCTATCCCCACTGAATGGTTGACCTGACCTCCTTACAGCGTCCCTCGCCAGGAGCTTTACTCCATTTGTCCCCAGTTCAACCTTTCTCAAGGAGATAATAGCAATATATTCACTGTCAATCTCCATGGTTCAGAAAAACTGAAGCCCCATTTGCATTTGCACAAAGTGGTTTACATAAATACAAAGAATCATAATGTACATGTACATTTGAACTATTAATAAAAAACAATAAAATTGGATTAAAAAGACAAGATAAGACAAAGATAAGAAGGTAGAATAACAGTAAGGTAAAAACACAAAGGGTAAGCAATGTTGAAAACATCTAGCCAGAGGATCCAAGGGACTGAGTGGGCATGTATTTCTCAACCATCTTAGACAGATAAGAGGGGGGGGGCCATTCAACGATTTAAGAAACAATTAAATAATCCTCAGATGGATTCTGTGGTCTTAAACACAACAGACCAAAGAGATAAAAGCATCTTCTCTATCGGCCTTGTGAAAGAAAAGTTGGTTTAACATTTATTCACTTTTGATGGTGCTCCTATAGAAGTTTGAAGTTTCTCTAAGGGGTTAGAAAAATGTTTAATGAGGTTAGCTGGGCCTAAATATGCAGCAGTCTGCAGCTTTACCATAAATCTAAATAAGCCAAGCTATGCTTGTCTTAGGTTCAGTAAATTTCTAATGTATGGACAACAGCTGAACATTTTATAAGTTACTAAAGATAACCAACTGGAACTAAGTTCTTTGTCTCAAGAAATAAGATAAAAGATGATCTTAAGACTCTTTCTATTGAGAGATTCTCCTTTGCCTTCTTGTGATAAGGTCCATCCGGGTGGTATATTGTGAAATACACCAGCTCACCATATAATGTGTAACTCAAGGTAAACACTGTTTTAGAATGATTAAAGGCTGATATTATGGAATTAATTCGACTCATGTTAAAAGTCTTTGAAAGAGAAAGGCCCTCAGTTTTTAGCCAACAGCTGTATTTTTCATGTACAACCCAGAAAAGGATCAACTCAGTGACACCTGAGATTGTTGCTGTGATTTGTTGCGCTTCAACTCCAATGATTCACTGGTACATTCAGCTGCTCAGAATGTATTATTGTTTAATACTGTTCTTCACCTCTTACATTCAGTGCCACAAATTCTGAAAGTGTCGGTTTGTGTCCTCACATTGCTCCTACATTTACTCAGAGACAAAGCCAACTGTGAACACAGCACAACTTGCCCTTTCAGAAGGAGCTCCAATTGCAGGGTTTCCTGCGGTGCTCTGTAAACAGCCAGGGCTCAGTGCTTTTCACAGTAATCATCATATGCAGCACAGATCAAGGTCACTGTAAAAGAGAATAAAACTAGAATGAAAAGAAGCAGTCCCAGATATTGTCATAAAACTGAAAATTATAAATGATTAAACTGTACAGAAACACACGTGAATACATTAAAACACATTAAAAATCAAATCCTATAGATGCCAGTGGCTCGCTTAAAAGTGGACGTGGCGTAGCAACAGAGGAGATACAGAGGAGTGTTGCCAGGCCTGGAACATTTATTGTATTTGTAAGATAATGTATCCCTTTGTAATTCTAACACTTGCTAAATGTACAATAATTCTGAAATGTTTTCCAAGTTCTTCCATAAGTTTGAAATGATGAGGATCTGATTTGTAAGCAGCATAATTATTCATCATATGCTAACCATAAGAATAATGTATAATGAAAGCTGAACCTTGATCTGCCATCAATTATGAAATCACATCCCTGTTGATATATTGTGAAACAGCCACTGTCGCCAGTCACATCATCTTAAGCTCTTTGTTCTGTATTTCACAAATTATTTGTGGTCAAAGCATCGTTCGGTTATCCTTATGTTTTGTTTGGTATAATTTATGCTACAAAATAATATTTACTTGTTATGTTAGCTGACCCTAACGTTCACTGCAGTCAACTGGTCAACGTATGATGTACTGGCAACCTGTGAATCATAGCACAGACCTTCAGGCTGTGATTCACACACCTTTACATATGTTGTTAGACCAGGAGGAGGAGAATAAGCTTTAAATGAACAAATTAGACCTCAGCTACATTCAAGTTTACCAAATGAAATCCATACACACACCTATGATATTGCTCTGCTGGCGCCAAACTGACCAAGGGTCAAGTGCAGTTTTATATGATGAGTAAGCTGGTAATCCCAAATCACATTTGATTGGTTGAATTCATAAATCTGTCTCTGATGAGTCATCAAAAGGATTTTTTGATTCACAGGAAGACAAAAGTGAGGCATTTTGATTCTGATTTTTGATTTTGACTCTATACTCAAATGTAGGAAAAACAACACATATCTACTATGTAACAAGAGATAAATGAGAAATTAACACAAGGACACAGGAACTTGAAAAATGTATTTTTCATTTCACTGTGTCTTTAAAGCTGAATCCATGATACTTTCAGTTGATGCAATAGATCCAGTGGATTTTCAGATATAGGTCATGTCAGGCTACCTACCCTGAGGCTAACCTGTGGCCGCAGACAGAATGACCATTTGTTTACACTTGCCTCTACCCAGACAGACATTAAAGCTGGTCGGTGGATCCCTCAGGGTTCTGGGCTTTGCTAGATCTGTTCCATTCAACTACAATATCTACCATTTCAGGACACTTTAGGTTTATCATCAAGACTACATCAATGAATCACAATAGCCAACTTTATGTAAGGAGTGAACCTAAGACCTCTTTGGTATATTCAGTGTGTATTTAGCCTCGAAATATAGAAATGTTTGAAAGGCAAGCACGGCAGAGCAGAGCCGTACTTAAGGGAGGAAAATTAACAATCTGACTGCTCTCCACTTGAATTAAGGCAAATATCATAATCTCAGTTAGTCATGTCTTAACTAAAATTATTTAAACCCGCTTATCTTTACATGGTATAGACTAATTCACATTGTATATCCCAATTGCCCCTGTCCCACATAGAGTAGACTTGTGTAATTCCTCTACTGTAATTCCTCTATGGCTACGACCGCCTCCACTGGAGACTCTGACTATCCTATCTCTACTACAACCTTGGTTACTATGGTTACTCCTGATATACAGTAAGTGAAACAGATGTGCATAAAGAGCTATGCTAGAGATAAACACTGAAAGTGGGTGACTTGTGAATGTGACCTTTGTGCAGACAGTAAATGAGAAAATACAGACTAAGTGAAAGAGAATGAATTAGATGATCACCCATTTTTGATAATGAGATTGACACTAGCTAACTAAATATCTCATATGAGGTCAGGACAGGACAACTGTCAGAGAACAAAACTATTACAATAATGACTCACAATGAATTTGTCTACCTTTGGGAAATCAATAAAAATGAAATTATGCGATTGATCAAAAGTGTAACAGTATAAGTTATTACTCCTGTAATAGTATTATTGGAGTGAAAGACGTAACAAGCCAATTATGTCTTTTGGCTTAAAATGAAAATCAATCAAACTAAAATAAAATCCAAATTTGTGTATCTTCTATGCATTAAATATAACTATAAGGTGACTACATTCAGCAAATATTTTCCAAATGAGAATTGCACTAGATAAGAATTAAGTAATAAATCTAAGTTATATGAGAACACAATCAAAATCAAACACAATCAAAACACAAATATTACTATATCAATCAATCTACCACTAAATCAAAATATGTGAGCTGTCAGTCCACATCATTAAAATTTCATTTATTGTAGCGTCGGAGCAATCCAGTGTGTTTTTAAACAGCCAAAGGATGTTTCCCTTGTGGTGTATTTCTTACTTTGCCGTCAAGCATTGAAGTGCATGCAGATCTAAACTTCAAGGTTAGAGGTTAACTATCACGTGACCTACCATTGGGAGAGTTATGATTTCTCCTATATTGGGGAGCAGCCCCAATGTTGGCAATTAACTGACACTTAAAATAGAGAATATTTATCTCAGATTATTCATTTTATCTAAGAACAGGCCTAAATTTCCCATATGTAACTAAAAGCACAAAGGTAACACAATTAACATTGAATGATTACATTCAACTGAGGAGATACATAAAATACTATACCTGTTCTCATTTGTGTAATTCTAGCAAAAAATCTACTAAATCTACTATGGATTTTAGATGAACTGCATTCATATTAGCAAAAAAACACAAAAATAATAATTGTAATAATAACAAAGCAAATTGATTGATAAAAAATACACCAAAACACAGCATAGTAACATACTGCATTACAAACTGTCCATAGTTAGAAATATATGTATATTGTGTTTCTTAGTGAATGTGTGAAGACTTACAGATGAATACCTATTCACCCCCTCACTGTGCATTTATCAGATCATAGTTTCAAATACATTTGTCTCTATCTACCATTTCATCAGAGCCAGAACCTGGTGAAAACCCTTCTTCAGGAATTCTCAGACCATGAACCATTCAGTCTGTGTCAGATTTAGAATCTCTTACCTTTTGCTGTGATGCTTGAATTGTACCCTTGGTTGTTTTGTGAGTAACCAGCTGAACAACACAGGAGCCCAGGAGAACCAAAAGCAGTACTGACACTATTAGAGTAATTAGGAATTTAACTAAGCCAGACCCCCCATGATCCAAAAACATCTGAGAAATCCCCCAAGCTAAATCTGTGATTAACATGTAGCTCTTTAATGTCTTTTGCTGTGTCATGAACCAGCATGCTGCTGCATTGTTTTAGAGAGACTTTCACTACTTTGCTGCAACTACTTCATTCTAATTCTTTGTTCTATTCTGTCCCTACTCCACAGAAATACAAAGAAACTTTTTTTGTAATTCATGAACTAAACACCCACACAATGATGTTTGTGTACTCTCGAATGGCACTGAACAATTTTCTACTTCCACTTTAACTGATCCTGGGGACATGGCACAAAACAATTGATTATTAACAAGAGCTTTGGCCAGTACTGTGGGGATATGGGGCAAGAGTAACATTGTCTTTCAGGGGATTGGAACAATTTGGGACAAGTTTACTTGAATTCTGTACTCAAATCCTACTATCACACACATTTGAACATATGTAATATGTTTTCTCATTAATTGCTTTAATTGTTTTGCAATGTATTTAGCAATCCCTACATATTACAGGCACTCAACTGAATCTATTGGGTAGGTTGGGGTGTAACAATCTTAAGCTCCTTTTTCAATTCTAGAAGCGAGGTCATTCCAATTAAATAGTCTACAATCAGCTTAAGCAAATCACAACAAATCTGAACGCTTGGATCTATTCTGCCCTGCCTTTGACCTTAAAGGCCTTTCTGGTAGTCAGGAGAACCTGGAATAGGCCATTCCCCTTGGAGACAGAGACCCCCCCCCCCACACACACAGGTTTGAGTTGTACAAACTCACCCACTTGATTTGAACGAATAGGCTCATCTTATGGTTTTTGGGAATCTGCTTGACACCTACAATATAACTTTCCCTGTAAGACTTTTAACACACACAGTCATTGATCCACCAGTTCAAAACAGAGTAATTTTGTGGTGTGTCAAAGATGGGCTTGCCCCTGTGGACTTAGTACTGTAGTTGTGTAAGGTGCATTTTAAAAGTTTGTATCCATTTGGAAACTTATCCACAATTGAAAACAAATATTTATAACCTTATCAATTTTGGCATTTGAATAAAATGTGCATATTTACAAAGGGATCCGATGGCGGTTCCAGACGATCATGCTTTACTAGACTGACTTTTCTTCTAGTTTGCTGAAATGTCATACATCTGTTCACTAGTGCTTGTGAGATTTGTGTGATGCCTGTAGAAGATAAAAATTTTGAACAAATATTCTTTTTTATTTATCCACCATTTTTCTACATGTGTTGGTCCATGTGCAACATGGGCCAGCATACTGAGGAAATTTTAAATTACATTATTGTTGGTCTTCTTATTGAAGACATTTTCCTATTTTCCCTGAGAAGTCTTTTATAACTTTAATTGTCCCATCTCTAAAGACAAGTGAATTCATTCTGCTGTCTCAACAAGTGTGTTCAGTGCCCACAACTGAAGCTCACCGTCAGGAGATACACTGAAAAGTTTCATTCGGCATCATTCTTAAAAGTTGTTTATTTTTCTTTTAAATCTAGCATGGCCGTTCCATTTTTTTTTCTAAACAAAACATCCTATCTTCTCTAACATGATTTCAGTATATTATAATTTGTAATCACTATGCTTCGTCGATAGATCTGTTCGAGATTTAACTTAAATCTCCCCAGCCACTCACTACTGCATAACCAGCAAGATGTTTGTTACCAGATGCTCTATGGGCTGAACAATCCGCATAGAGAATCATATAAGAATTTGGTATTGATGTCTCCATTAAGTATAGCCATGGAGATATTTTTTTCTCAATACTAGCAGTATAATAATGATCAATTTCTTCATCAGTCAAAGGAAGAAGAATGAATAGATTCAAAGGAGGTTAGCACTTCAAAGAAATGTGGATAAAGATAACTTGTTATACCAAGGGCTACTGGCAAAAGTTGAGATGATGGGATGCAACTGGTTGGCAATGTGACCCATGTTCCTGCACCAGGATGAAAAGCCATTCTTCTCATGTACAGTGCTTGCAGATGAAATCGATAAGTGTATGCTTGAGATCATTACCGTCTTTGTATATATCCCCTGTCCATTGCACAGTGGGAGTCCATAGCAGCATAATCATGAATAAAACATCTGCACTATTTTGCCATCCACAGAAATCAGAGCATCTCTTCTTGTATATGAAGGCATGTTTTTGATGAGTCTCACTCTCTGTGGTGAAAGAAGACACTGTCCACTCTTTTGAATCTGTACCCTGCATGTCACCTCAGGAAATCAGAAGCTCTATGGCCACACTTAGCCGATCTTTGTAGGAGCACGATAGATTCACAAAGGACAAGCTTCCTTTGATGGGGAGGCTATCAACAAGTCATCATTATATTGTAGGAGGTGCTTTCCCCTGTAAATCTTGACAATCACCTTTTACTGCCACTGTACACACTTCACAACCTTCAGCAAAGTCCTATGGGCATCTAAGTATAGTGTTTATCTTTAAATGTAAATGCAAACAGATACTGACTGTCAGGACAGAAATGAATAAAAAACAATTATGGATACAAATCAATGACTGTGTAGCACATGGGACCAGAAGAGAATTACTCTATTGCCCAGATGGAGCTGTTGGTATTAAAGTGTTATCACTAGCTTGCATATCCTGAACAAATGGAAGCATGGACTGGCGGTTTCAGCTGGCACTCTTCGATCTAGTTGAGAGCGCACCTTCAATTCTGGCTATTGTCTTTTGTTATGATTTAATGTTCAATTGTAGGCAGCTTTGAGTGAGTGTTATTCTGTGAAGTAGAGAAGACCTTACAGTCCCACATGAATCTTGTGTTCAGCCCATAAAATATCTGGATCTTCCAAAAAATCAGAAAGGGTCCATTTTAAAATGAAAGAGGGTGCTGTTGCAGTACAAATGTACTCTGTGACAGTGAAAGTTGTTCACGTAGATGCAAAGGTCATCACCTGCCACATGCCTTTTATCACCTGTGAGTGAGTGAGTCCGCTACAGCTTCTCTCAACGATTGGCATTGTGCCACCATTTCTCCAACATGTTTTGGTGTCACTGCTACAGTCATTTGTGCATATGAGTCATTGACTTTGAACGATTGCTCTGTGTGTCAGACAGATGAATTGGTAAAACACGTCCTTGTGGACCCACAATAACAACTTGTTCACACTTCAGTCTCTCTTGTGTATTCAGAAATTCATCAGCCAATTTGCTTGTATTCATCTGAAGGATTAAATGCTGCTTTACAATAACAATGCAAGAAGGCCTATCAGCAGACATCAATGATGCACACGATGGTGATGTTTTAACAACATTGTTGAATGTTTGACACAGTGAAAATATGTAACATATCAAAAGCTGGCAATGTCCAGCATTACAGTCAATGTGGATTTGTAAAAAGTGAGCCACTTGTGAAGCCCTGTCATCAGGAATGGTTGGAAACAATCCATCTGGATTGCAGTGAATAATTACATGCAGTTTGCATAACAATTCTCAACCCATCATATCGATAGGGCGCTTCTCAGAGATGAGAAAAGAATTTTGGCCTGAACCTTTCACTGCTACGGTAGATTTTCACATTGGCTCTGTAATAGAGTGCCTTAGACGCCTACATTAGTAACTAAGTTAGAGGTCAGGGTACACACTTTTAATTCTAACTGCTGAAATAGTAGCTCTGCTTTCTACCATAATATCTATAGTACCATTAACCTCCACTGGTATAGTTGGATCATCAGAAGGACTTTCAGAGAGCTGAATTGTTGCTACTTGTTATTGTTTTTATTAGGATACCATCTGCCCCCTTTTAATGATAATGATTATGTTACATTATCTGTTTAGGACTAACAAATGCTCTGCTTTGGGAGAACCCCGTTTTTTATGTAAACCCATTATCCTTTCTTTTCCTCTTTCTGTTTGCACTTTGTACATCATTTTTGCAGATTTTCATAGCATATTTTACTGTTCACTTATTGTGTATTTATTATTATTACTATTTTATACTATTTTATAGTAGTTTTTAGATTTTACTTCATTTACTTCCTCTTTCTGAGTGTTGGGCAATTTTAACAAAGCAATTTCCCTACAGGGATCAATAAAGTTTTTCTGATTCTGTTTATTAATTGTCCAATCAACAGACAGTGATAGAGTTTTTGTAGACTGTAGCAATGTATTGTTTTAAATTTTATATAAAAGTTTAACACCAAAGATTTCAGTGTATTTATTTTTTCATTAGAGGGGAAGAGTGACGGTTGAGACACATAGTGAAACACTGCTATTTCTCAGTACTGAAAAGCAACTAAGTACATTTACTCAAATGTTGTACTGAATTACAATTTTTAAGTACTTTATTTTAGTAATGTCTATTTTCTGCTTTTTTATACTTCCATTCAACAACATTTATTTGCCAGCTTTAATTACTAGTTACTTTTAAGATGAAGATTATACCCAATGGATAATGTAACAGGGTTTTAAAATACAAGACAGTGTTAAAGATTAGACCAGTGAGTTAACAGCTCCACCAAATAGCGATTTTCCCAACTTCCCAAACTTCTCACAAAGTTTTGTTTTAATAAATGTTTAAACAATCCAATATCTCACCAAAAATCAAAGAACAGAGAAATAGTCCAACAAATGAAAATCAAAATATTTCAAACTAGATCCATGTCCAGCTGTTACAACAGTAACATGCGGCTACAATGATGCCTCAGTATTAATCCTTTAAAGATGTCATATATAACAATATATCAGTCGGAGGGAGCAAACCAGTACTTTTAATTTAATACTAAGTACTTGTGTACTTTAACTTAAATAGGATTTTTCATGCAGGATGTTTATGTGTAATTGAGTATTTTACATTGGTGCATTGGTTCCTTTACTTGAGTAAAGGATCTGAATACTTCTTGCACCACTGCGATTTTACTCCCACATTCCCACTCTCTTTCATGTATCTGAGATCCCAGACTGGATTTCCTTTACTGGGTCAAAAGAAGGACTGAGCTCTGTCTTAGAGAATCTGTCCTGTCTTCAGCTATCTGCAGCTTACATTCCTCGAAAGAACACTCATAAGTCCAGTCACCATTTGTTCGCTCACACATGAGGGAAAGGCAACATATACACCAACATACACTTCTCTGCCTACTTATTATTCCTGCACGAATCCATGGGGAAAAACATCGTTTTATACTGTGATTTACTGTGATTTTATCTCTGTTTGCCTAGCAATGGCAGATTGGTTTGACTGTTTACTTTTAGCATCTATTTCTGAATTATTCACAAATTTGCCTCTAATCACTGTTGTAGACTGATTGTTACCCATATACGCAACAATCACATTAAACAATGAAGCATGCAAACATTAACATCATTAAAGACTGCTGCACCATCAAAAGGTTTCCATTACCTTCTACTCTGTTTTACTATGGTGACAGCAGTTTTAGAGTATAAAGACAGACACTCAGAATATTTTTCCTCAGTTTACACTATCAAATGGCACCTGGGCTTCTAAGGCTTTCAAACATTAAAGAACTATTTTTTTTTATTTGCCACTGGTCTTAATTACATAGAAATAAGCATTTTTCAGCTACCTCAGAACATCTTCCCTTGGGTGTATCCTTACTGTGGGTATTATCTTTTGTCTCAGGTGCAACCAAAAGTTGCCCCATGAAATTTCCACCCTTTCAGTGGTGTGGTGGGGTTACAACACAACAAACTTCTTTCTTAAATTTACTAACCAACCGCTCTCAGTGACATTCAACATTACACTGAGTCAAGCCACTTTTAAGTTCACTTTAAGTTCACTCTATTTTCTGCTCACTTTAATCTTATCAGTTTTGATTTATCAAGATGTTCACAGGCATTTGCAGAAAATTTACACAGTTTCTTTATGATCCCATCAAAACACAGACATGGCAAGTCAGAAGCAATGAAGAACATTTAATTAGCACTTACCAGCTTTGTCTCTGTTTGGAATCCTGTTTGTGAAACCAAATTATGATGGAAAACTTGTGAGCTGCTGGAAGAAGCTTCAGGAGACCCAGATGGCTTAGCAGAAGCATGTATTGGTGCTAAGTGGACCAGAAGTGGATCTATCAGAACTGGGGCAATAGTGAGAAGAGAAGTGCTTATATATATATATATATATATATATATATATATATATATATATATACATATATATATATAACTACTCTATTGGTTTTCATATTACTTTTTTGAACACACATTCATGGTTCCTTGAGGATGAATCCTAATGACTGTAGTGTATCCCTAACTCCTAGTGTCACTATTAGTTTGACATTTGTGTTTACTAATGAAATAGTTTATCAGCTATCAGATCGATAGCTATGATATTTATTACATCCATGGTGCCAGGAAAATTTCATTTTAATAACTCTGGTGACACTGATTTCTCCACTAATACCCTAATGAGGCTGATATTTTCAGTTTTTAGTGAAATATCTCACCAACTTTGGATTTTTTTCCCATGAAATTTAGTTATGGCATTCATGCCCCCCTGAGGCATGAAAAACTGATATGAATTCCTCACATCAGACAAAGATTGTTGCTCAATGTAATTAAACCCAAATTAAATGCATCTTATGTTTTCATGCACAGTATTTTCGTTCCACATGACAAAATCTGTAATCATACTATGTCTTGATGACATAAATTCCTGCAGGTCATAATCTTTTCCCTCATCCGACATTACGTGAATGTGGCATAAATACAGCCTCACAGAGCTGCTAGTACAGTTAGAGCCTCTTATTCTTGTTTCAAATGATTAAGAATTCATTAAAAATCAATGTTTACATAAAGGTCTAGCCTTGGAAAATTTAAGAGATGACCAAGGAGCCTTAAATCAGAAAAATGGAAAGTTACAGTATCTTCATCCATTCAAAATTAAACATTCCTATCCTAAGGTTTAGCATATGTATATGCACATTGGAATTCTATACAGACTCTCATTCAGTGCCTGAGCTTCCTTTGTGCACTTTCATGGTTGCCCTATTACAATGTGAGTTAATTGGCCTTTGTTGCGCCTGAAAACCTGGTTAGCAGGGCCCTCTAGCTCTGCACACCTGTTTTTCTCATCATTGGCTTTAGTTCCTCAAGATGTTGTAATTATTTAGATACATAGTTCAGGCTACAAGGAGCTGGATAAAGCAGATGTTGGGGGATTACAGATCCATGAGGTTAAAGCAAAATGATTGCAGGTGTAGTCCCTGGGCTAATTCTCCTTGTTCATCCATTTCTTTCCCTCAGTGGTGCTGGTGGCGGATGAGAATATCAGGGCAGCTTGGGTAGTTTCCCAGTTTAAAGTGCCAAATGTTAAACCCTTATTTTTAAAAATAATTCATTTTGAGATTTCAAGAGTTTGAGATTGGTTTGTTGCCAGAAACATTAAGCATCATATCTAATGGTCTTAAAAATACCTCTCCAAAATCAAACAAGTAATTTTTTTTTTTTTCATATTTAGTCTCAACAAATTCCATGAGTATGCATAGGGCTTTTCAGCACTGCAGAATTCTTTATGACACTGTAGCAGAAATGACATTTTGCACGTTTCAATAACTTAAAGTGCACAGTAACTGAAATCCCATTTTCCCTAAGAAGCTCAGGATAATACTCAGCTGAATTGACAGAATAAGTAAATCTGGACATGGACAGATGGATATAATCTTCTTATGTAGCAACACAATAGCTGTATCTAGAGGTTCCAATGCTGACCAGTCACCTACGCTGACCTCTGTCAAACAACATCACAGTGCTTAACAAGATGTGGGATCAGAGAGTTTTACCTTCTCAGAGGCACTGAGGTTGACGGTATCAGTTGGCAGGATGTCACAGCATATTTTAATTAAATCATGGAATAAATAGCTTGTTCATTAGACTGATTCTTTTTTTGGGGCAGGTGTAAAAATAAACACCACCCTTGTGTAGTCTGTTTGTTCTTTGAGGATGTCCTCTGATGGAAAAAGTTAGACTTTTTGTCCTTGTTCATGTACACTGGAGGGTAAAGTCGGTTTTAGTCCACCAAAAATCTAGGTTGTATAAATTCTTCTTTCAACTAAAATCCAATAGTTAACATTTAAGATTTTAAAATATGTATATATTCAAAATGATACCATAATCCATATTATTTGGAGATTTCTGCAACTCTGTCAAACAGGAGGCATCTGTCTACAGAAGCAGAGTATGTTTTCCATAAAAGCCTGAAATGAACCTGAGCACATTGGTGGGAAGGAAATCTGATTTTGTACCAACAGCCAAAAATACAGTGGCTTTTCCTGTCATGTGGGTGCTTGGCACTCTACTGGTGCTGTTAGTCACTGGTTTATATGAACACATAGGCAGCCGTATAATGTGCTGAAGTCCCCTCCAAACAATACTGTAGAACATTCCCACAGTAACATGTGTGGTGTGGGAATGGGATTTTCCATCCTACTTTCCTTATCATATACCCTCATATACTGAACAGTTCAGTGAAGCAAATAAGTGTCAATATAATTTCTTTTTCTGATCTTTTTTAGTGACCGACTGTTATTTCCATTTGATCTGCTGAGGCAAACAATTGGCATTTGTACTAGGTTCACAGCACTCGTCATCTGAGTACAGCCCGAGACAGAAAATACTATAAAATGCTATAACTGTGTGCTCCATTGTTCACCGTTACACATAGGGTAAAGAAAAAAACAGATTCTAAGTTAGGTTGTCATAAAGAATGTGTTATCAGGCAAATTGCGCTCAGGATGAGGACTAAAGTATGTGTTTGCTAAATGTAACATAATCTCAAGTGAAATGATTGAATAAAAAGCAGGACAGAAGCACTAACCCTAGCCTCTGATATGAAATTATTATTTATTTATTTATTTATTTATTTATTTATTTATTTATTTATTTATTTATTAATTATTATTTTTTTGCTTCTTCACCTAATTTTACATAAAAGCCTTGGAAGTAACTGACTGCCATAGCTAATCAGCTAGCTGGCTGGATATACTTACAGTTAGCCATTTCAGTTCATGCACTATTACTATAATTATATTTAATTATAATATCATTAATTTCACTCCTTGAACATTTGATCTTGTGTTTTTGGTTTTGTGTTTTTGGAAAGGCTACAAAAAAGACAACAATCTCCAAACTCTTTAAATATGATGTATCTTTTGCTATAGCCCCATGCACGTCACTTCAACATGTGGAGAAGTCCAAAGCTTGACAGGCCTCCATCACTGGCTACAGTTGATAACTTCAGTAAACACTGAACTACTATAAATTACAAACTAACTAACAAAACTAAATTAGAACTACGTCTTGTTTAAGTTGTATTATTTGGTCCTAAGACTCTTTTCTTGATGATTGATTCACCTAATTGGAGAATCATCCTTTTCTGTACAGCTAAATATCTTTTAAAAGGTAATTTTCACCACGCCTCCGGGTAATTTTCCTCTTGTATGTCCATATCTGCTGGAAACAGGGGATGTTTCTTCATTTTTGGAAAGTTAGCCACAGCAGAGAGAGAGTGAGAGTGAGTGCCAGCCACTGTGGTATCGTTAAACTGAATATTCACAGTCAGTGGCATCAGCTGTGAATATGTGTGTATAAGGGAGGTTGTCTTTTTTAATAATAGACAAATCAAGGGCAGCGCTGACTCTTAGTACAGATGTCAGCTTCCTTTTGCAAGTCCTTTTATTCTTTTTGATTCAATTGGCAACACATTCATGAACTCACGTTTTCTCTGTGGGCAAAGAGAATGGAAATTTTCAGTTAAAATCACAAGTTATTATTGTGGTTTCATGCATTTTTCATCATGTCAAAGACTCTGGAGGAAAAAAAATATTTTTCTTCAGGTTGTCAATTTCTCGTCCTTCCACCATACGTCTGCTTTGGTATGTTTTATCAAAGGAATTACAGAACTGTGAAAAAATGTTAGAAAAAAGTGTGCTGGGCTTTGCAAAGTCCAATCCCACACACCTTTTCTTGTACCATAAACACATCCACAACTAATCATTGGAGCCTTGAAAGAGACAGATTTCTCCAGTGCTTTTATGATGATCCTCCAAAACACTGCTCTCCAACCCAGCAATCTGAAAGGTAATTGACTTGTCATACACACACTTCCACAAGGCTGTACTCACTCAACAGCAAAGCAATCAATTGTGTATAATGTCTCCAGAATAATCCAACTAGCTCAAGGACCCTTGATGAACCTGAAGTTAAGGAGGATAATGCCCATCTCTGTTGCTATTGAGTGCTGTGTTTTTACTTTCTACTGAGTAGCTGCCATGCTAAGTCCTCCAAGTGTAATCATTAGTATTATTATTTATTTTTGTTCATTATTTTGTGGTTGGCAGTCAGGCAGGAGAAGTTACTTTCTTTATCAATGAGAGCAATAACTCTGGATAGAAGAGATGATTCTTGTCACAGGATGATGTGAGGGAAGAATCATTTGCAGGCTGCTAAAAGCTGAGTCAAATCTTCCATGTGGCATCAGTACCTGTAAGTTGTGAGATGTCTTGACAATCATCTTGACAGAAACTCCTAACTTGAGACTTCTATTTTTGACCAAAGTGGTTGTGTATATTATTTGCAGTGATGGAGACTGTTTCTGACAGTCTGACATTCAATGAATAATTCCTAATACAATCATTTCTACCTGCCTTTCTAAAGTATGTTTCAGATTTTAAATGCTTTCCCTTCGTGCTGAAATATAGACTGGGTTATAATGCTCATAATAGTCATTCAGCGAACATTCATACCATAGCAAAAGATCAATGAGGTGACTTTGCACAGCACCTCAGTTTGTAATATCACACAAAGAAAGAAAATCTGACATATTACTAATCAGATCACAAAGTCCATCCCTCTTTTACTATTAAGCTGCAATGTACTGTGAGTTGTTATAGAATTTTATGTTAAGGGAGTGGAGGGTAGTACAAGCCTTGTGCTCCACAAAACTTTGCAAGATGTTGTCATGTTCCAAGATCGTTGAGACACTGAATTTACCACAACCTGCAAATCTCTTTCTATCTCATCCATGCTTGCTGCCACTTCTGTATTCAATTTTGCTGATCATCTGAATGTTGGCAAAAAGACAATGTCCTCCTTTTTAAGCCTAGATACAACTCTGACTGGCCAGTTTTCGTTTTTGTTTTTTTGTTTTGTTTTTTTTCCAGCAATGGACACAGCTTTCAATGTGCACAACATCGTACCTGCTTTATTCGCTGAAAGAATCTGAGACATGGGTAGAGATTTAGAAGTCTGAGACCGGGCTAAAGTGATTGTCAGCTGTAGCTAGAAATCCAAAACATCGAGTTCACAAACGTTCATCACAAGGATCTGGTTTGTAGCCGGAGGGTCATTTGTTCAATCCCAAAACTGTGTGAGGTGAGGTTCTTCTGAGTAATGCCATTATCTACTCCAGTACAACTGCTCAGTGGCCAAGAGATCAGAATGTGGTTATACTGGACAGCTTCTAGGTGTGAAAGTGTGCAACTGTGACACAGAGCACAGAGACCGAGTGTTTCTGAAAAACAAAGCACTGCTCTCTGTGTAACTACTGTGGGGAAAGGTTAAAAGAAACTATTGTTGTTGTTGCCCAAGTCAAACCAATCCAATGAAAGACTAACTCTATCTTAATGGGGTTTTGGTCTAAGGCAATTATAACAGACTCTTTTCCTCTCTTTTCCTTCTTCAGTTTACATCTGAGCAACTTTGTAAACAGCTCTGGGTGAAAATCCCTGTTGGATTTTAAACGTATTGACTTAAACTACGTGATTTTATGCCCAGCGGTGCCTCTGTGCAGAGGCTGCATGCCTTCTCTTTATATTTGCAATAGATTATCTCTGTCTGTGTTTTTTTGCCAGGTCTTTGGCAACTAATGTTCCTGTGCCTGTAGTTGTCTCGGGTTTTAATCTCCTGTGTTTTAATTGCACCTGTTTTGACTGAATCTGAAAATGTTCAGGTGTTTACCTGTTAATGTAAAGGTCTGTCAACTTTTTAACATACAGTATAATTTGCAGGTGTATTTACAGAAAAGATTAGGACCTAAAACTGAAAAAAATACTATTTTGTCTTTCTTTTCTGATCCAATCTACATCCTTAACCAGGGGTGCACCGCTGATTTTATGTATCAGGGTCAGTTCACTCAACAGTTTCTACCACTCAGCTCAACTGCCATCTTCTGCGACATTGAAAAAACTTTGTCAAGACAGACAAAACCACCCTTTAACAAAGAGCATTTCCCATTAACCCTAGATTGTTCATCACAACTCAACAGAAGAGGTGAGTCCATTGGCAAGTCAAGGGGTCACAGCTAGCTCACACGTGTCTGTAGTAACAGAAGGACAGAGATGACTGAGCACTGCAGGGGTTGTAAGACCATAGAGATTACAACTACATAGTTTAGCAAATGATTTGAGATGAGCACGTTTGTGATTTTTATCGATATGGACAAAACCAAATCACCCACCCACACTCCTTCGCTCAAAATTTTGTTTTGTTTTTTCTTTTAAATGGGAGCTGTACTTTTACTGTTTTTACAAATTACTAAGGTTTCATTTGTTTCTTACAACTGCTGTAGTGGAGAATATGGATATTAACCCTCCGGAAAGAAATGCTGAATGAAAGACTACTTTGAGTTAAAGAAGCTTGTGGAACAGAGGCTAGACAGGATTGGGTGGCTATACTATATAGAATTTGGAATGCAGCTAATTTGTGTGGTGTATTTTGGCAAGTGTAGGATTCAGACTTTGGCACATCCAAGGAACTAAAAGTCATTACTTTGCACCCCCTGCTGAATCTATTTTGGCCATTATCTGAAGATCTGTCCACCATATGCCCCTTCTTTATCGGTGTGCAAAACAAAATTACATCCTCAATTAATTAATTAATTGTAAGATCTGGCATTCAATTTACGGGAAATAACAGGTTCCAGTCTTTTGTACCTTTAAAGGCTTAAGTTTAACACCTACTGGCCATGATCATGTAGCATCACATCATTTGACATGCAATAGTTAATACCTCTAGCATACACAGGTCATGCCATGTGCACAGAAGTAGGCAGGGCAAAGTAGCAAGTACAGTGTGTGTTTGTCCTGGGGGCAGAAGTGCTTTTTTCTGGAGAGTTGATATGTGCTCATGCTGGGAAAAAAAAGATACTGGTGTAAGCTTAGAATGATGCATGTCAGTGCATCACCAGCAAAACAGTAGGTGTGTCTCAAATACCCCCTCAGAATGCCCCTACTCTACAGGAGAGATATATGAGAGACAACTTATCCCTTGTTATCAAAAGAGTATGACCTTGGTTGCACTATGGCCACATGCAACCTAATGTCTTTTGTCCTCAATTTAGAAATATTAGTCATTCCCTCACTCAAATAAAAAAGAAGGGGTCTGCAAGGCTGGACCAGGTGTTCTGAAATGCTGGCAGACTTTTAAATGAGTAGAGACAGAAGAGACATAAAAATTGTTCCTTTTTTATAGCATATATCAAATAGCTTCTAACTGATATGCTACATAAAGTTGATTTCTTCATTTCAGAAACTTACATAGACACTGCCTCAGTGTTACTGAGATGTGATATTGCCAATGATTTTAATCAGACATTTGATCTACATCTCTGTTTAATTTTATAATAAAACAGAAATCTGAAAAGAAATATTGTTAAGTATAATTTATAAATGAACAGCAGAAAGCTCCATCATCAGATGACAAGACAAGCAGTGGAAAAAAGAGAGTGAGCAACAACAAACAGAAGGAGGCATGACCAGAGAAAATCCTCCAGTCTGGGCCAAAGAAACTTTTAAAGAAGTTTGTTAACAAACAAGTACATTTGCATTTCAGAGGACCTCCAAGAAACTTCCCCTGAAACTGACCTGGACCTTTTGAAGGAAGTGCAGCAGTTAAAAATCTAAGTCCCTTACCTGGATTCCCACACACACACTGAAGTAGAGCAATCTACTATGAATCCCCAAAGCAGCAAGGTCCAAGAGAGGATGGTGGTACAGAAAATGTATCTACATATCCCAGGATCTTTCAGCTGAGATAAGACAGAAACATGCTGCTTACAGAGATCTGAAAAATCCATCCTGACCGCTAGTGACAGCAGACTGGGGAAAATACATAAAACTCCTGAAGGCTGATGAGGCACATCAGACCTGGTAAAATGTGTCTCATCAGCTCTTGGCTAATAGTAGTGTGGAAAACAGAATGGATTCTGATTTGATCTAAAAAAAGATGAATAACATTTTATATTTGGTATTAATCTCTCTTAACTATGAATGATGGAAAAAATGAACTATTTCTGATGTAGCACATTTAGTTAAATTCTAGTGAAAATAACGGGTTAAACATTAAAATTATAATTGATACAAGGTCTGTTTATGTTAGAGTGACATGCCAACGCTTGGATCATGGACAGAGATGGGAGTCCCTGTTTTATGTGTTGTGAATTCCCTGTTGATGATATTTTTTGTTTTTCTGTTTGTGTTATGACAGTGTTGTGTTACAGCACTGTTAAAGGAAGAGAGAAATATTAAGATTACATCTTGAAATGTCAGTGAAATATCAAAAGTGTTAAACATTAAATATTTTCACATTTGAAATCCCTGGTGTGTGACATAGCTCACAAGCAAGAAATCATGTAGCACCTCATGCGTTGACTGGTACAAGCTGGTAGACTGGTAAACATTATGTAAAACAGATATTTCAAGATATATTAACAAGGATGTATGCAAATAAAAATCTTATTCCAAGGTTCATAACTCATATTTAAAGATTAATTGTTATTATCTTGCTGTATAGCTGAAAATGTAGTTAATTCTTAAATTCATAATGTAGTCATATCAGATCATGTTTCCAATTCATTTCATTTTTTACAACTCCTTTGACGTTAATATAACAAAACAACTGAAGTTCTGACAGAGACCTTATACAAAAGCATATCAGTCGTTGACCCATAAGTGCAGGTTGGATGGGCCGGAAGGACATGGTAGACAGCCTGGACCAGGAACCTGATTCAGTGTGGCTCTGCCTGTCAGAGGTCAGCCCACAAGATCTTCCTCTCAAAAACTTTGGCCCATCCCGTCCAGGGGCCCTGTTGTCTCATTCCTACTGCTCTGCTGGACCTATGCTCCTCAACAGCTGCTCTCACCTATTACTGGACTAGTTGCCTCAGCTACTTGTCCCAAGTCTCATCATAACAGGGGCAGCTATGGTTCTTAGCTCTGGCCTTGTTCTGGTCTCTGTTCCCACCAGGACTCCATGGCATAGCCATAACTCTGCCTTCTTGACAGTCTTGACCGCTACCCCTGCTCCAGAGACCTTAAGGTCCATTGCATCCCGGAACTGCAGCACTTCCCTTGCATGCAAAGCCTTGAATTCCTACCCCATAGATCAAAGGGGGGGGCATAATTTGCAAGTGTTTCCATAGAGGGCAATGCTGCTCATTTTCCTCTGTAGTATTAGCCCTCCTCTCAGGTGGCGGCTGACTCTCCTTTCTAGGTAGATCTGAGATGGTGGAGATCGGGAACTCTTGGAGCAGTGGCCACAGTATCATTGGCATAATCCCATGCTGATAAACCCATGCTTTGTATGGATTTATCAGATGGGAAGGCCCGTATTGTCTTTCAGCCACACCTCTAGCTCACTGCAGGTATTCTCAATGCAGGCTGTATCTCCGAGACCGCTGGCGAAGTACTTTCCCAGGCTTTTCATAGGCTTCTCAGAGATGGTAAGGATTGGTCTTCCTGAGATAGAGAAGCAGGACTTATCCACTACTCTGCCCATTTTCATAAACCAGGATCTGGATTTTTCTGACTTGAACAACATCCTTGCCCATGCCAGCAGCCTCTCCGGCCCCTTTGCGATCCATCTACCTACAGGTATCGACTCTGTGGTCACTGTCAGGTCGTCCATGAAGGCGTGGATTGGTGGTTGGCAGCTCCCAGATCCCAGACCTAGACTCAGGGCCTCTGCACTCTGGTTCTGCAGATTTCACCAGCATGTTCTTCACTAGAGCAAACAGGATCACTGAGATCATGCAGGATGTGAGGATTCCCACCTCCAGTCCACTCAGATGTTGTTGGTTCTGTTGAGACTCTCAGGCTGAAATTGCTGAAATAATTTAGGGTGAAGAAAATCTTGCCTTTAACAATGAGCTGTGAGATGATTCTATACTGGATGATGTCCTTGGAGTAAAATATTTGTACTGTGTCTTGAAAAGTAGTTCCCTTATTGATCCATTTTGAAGTAGGATTTGAAAAAGGCCTTTTTGCCTGATGTAACCTGAGAGGGCTTTTTCAAGTAATGCATAGAGCTGCTTCTCTTCAGAATTCAGCAGTAATGCTCTCTCTGGATGGTGAAAAATGCTCTTGAAAGAATCAAATAGCCATATTTATGTTAAAATTTATAAACATGGATTTGGAACTATATTTATGCCTTTCTCTAAGTTACTTGCCTATGTAAACACAAATTTAATTGTTTTGTCTCCCTTTGAGCTAACTAGATCATCAAGGCAAAGAGGCCTAGTCTCACCAATCATTGTTTTAGTATTAGAACCCTCGGCAAGTACCATCAGAGTAAACCAACAAATAAGTAGTTTTAATATGTAGTATATGGGTATGATTTCAAAATAAATCTCTATACAGCTGAAATATTATTAACTATTTCAAACCAAGCATACTCGGTGCCATGTTTACTTGAGCTCATTAATGAGTTTGGCAACTTTTCTGGATACAAAATATATTGGAATAAGAATGAAGAAAGCCAATTGAACTTTTCCAGGCATCTTGCTACAAGCCAGATATTGGAAAGAAAGAGGGACTGAAACATTGTGATATTAATACATCATGTCATCCCTATTGGGAAGAGATTTGAAATAAATGTTCCTGAACTGATAAACACTTTTAGAAAAGATCTTCAGTTTTATCTGCATACACAAGTCAGCCAAAACATTAAAACCAGTAATAGTAATGAGGAAAATCCTAATATTTATAGCATGTAAATATGTATGACTTACATTTATTCTAGAAGGAATTAATGTGTTGTGCTTAAACAATGATATTACAAACTGTGTGACTTCCATGTAAGTTTGTTGTCCCTGCAAGTGAAACAGATTAACTTTATGTGAATTTTCCTCCCTAACTCATTATGTGACTTGCATAGAAGCTCATTATTTGTTATCAGTGCTGGCCAAGGCCAGACCTTGATGGACCACAGGAAGACTATGTGCTTGTGTAAGTCATCAGAAAACCAGTTTAGACTAGTATGTTGTAGATGACTGAGAATGAACTAAAAAAACCTTTGCTCTCTTTGTCCTCTCATCTCACTCTGTCATTAGACACTGACATCTATATGCATATGTCACTTATGTAACCGTGTCTTTGCATCTGGGACCTGTCAACATCTGATCATTAAGCTGATTTTCAACAAAACTTTCCACAACATGCTGTAGCTGTAGCTGTAGCTGATATATGCACTGATAAGTGTATCTCACACAGACAGTGTGATGTTGTCAGCTGAATATGGTTGAGAGAGAAAATTGCTGGTGAAAGTGAAAAAAATCGTGCTATTGTATGAAGATCAGAACAATCATTCAAAACCGGATTAGTAGTTTTTCATGTGACATAGTAAAGATAGTCAAAAAGAAATGTGCAAGCAGTGGATTGGTTTTGCTTTTAAGTTCACAGTGGGAAAAGCAATTATTCACTGCTGGAGAGAATGCTCTTCTTTTTTAAGTGGCATAATGTCATAATGCTAGTAATTTTGGCCAAATTGTAAAGCAAGACAAAGTAATGAAATTTAATGAGCTTATTTTTTTTGTTTTGTTTTTGTATTTTTTGTTTTCTGCATTTGGAGCTGAAAAGTAGTGTGTTTGTTGGGAGGTAAAGTTGATAGACTGAATTCTCTGGTAGCACAAAAACCCCTGGCAAACACATCCCTTTCTGTGAAAAAGATAATTCTTTTAAACTTATTATTAAGGATATCAAATTGCTTGAATTACTGGTTAAAGGAAATTAAGCTGATACTGACGGACAGTGAGGCCCCAGTCCCCAGTGTATTTAGGCACTGTAGGCACTGTCTTATGTTGTATTCATGGAACTTAAAAAAAAGATCTAAACTCACATGAGAGGATTGAAAAGTATAATCTTTTCCTTGCTGTGAAGAAGTATTCACTTGAGGTGTACTTCAAAACATTGGACAGCAAGAATATAACAAGCAATTAGAATTTTAAAAATTTGATCTAATTATTTTTCTTGGATGTTTACTTGTACAAGTTTGGCTGTTCACACTCTCTTATCTGCACAACATATATCACCCGTTTCATGAATGGCCCTTGTTCATAATTAAGTGTGCATTCATGATATGGAATCACTGGCATGATCAGTGCCCCCAAATTGCTCTATAAGGCTACTTGTTCTGCCCCATTGGTTGGCATGCTTTATTGACAAAAAAGTGACAAAATGGCAAAAAAGGGGAATTTGACATTGCAGAGCCCCAAGTCCTGCTGTCAGAAATCAGCAGATGAAAACATCACAAAGTTTGATGAGGCAGTAGTTTTAGTAGGGGACTTGAAAAAAGTTTGCAATAAAAGAGCAAATGGTTTAAAATCAAGTTAAGTGATAAAACATCTTGCTCATGGTATTATGTTAGTTGATTTCTGTGACAAAATTTTACAAATTCATCTAGATTAAAGTAATTTGATTCTCAAGTAAAGTTTTCCCGTGGGGAAAGAAGCAAACTATCTGTACTGACTTGTAGGAGTAGGAAAAGCACAGGTGTTACTTGTGACATTAACAATGGCTACATTCTGTTCAAGTGTTCCAGTAAGCTCTAAGTTTGACAGTGAGCCAGCGTGCACGATACCAGGACACTGAAAATGAGACATGGAATTTAAATATCATTTACACAAACACACATTTCCATCCACCTGTTCTCATGCACATTTTTAAATTGATCTTTGTTCCACATTTGAATGGAAGTCTGGCTCATTATACTGTATGACAAATTGTCTTCGGTTTGAAAATAAGCAAGAGGGTCTTGCACACAAATTCTGTTTCCATGTCACTGGCATAGCCAAACAGAATGCCATAATTAGGCAACATGCTCCTAAAGCCTCTAATGAACTCACTTGCATGGAAGCTCATTTGCCTGCCTCTCTGAGCCTGATACATTACATATTACACAAGTAATTAAAATTCATAAACCCCCATGAAATGACTGTACAGTAACTAATGTGCAGCTAAACTAAATTATTGCACAATATTTCCATCAGCTCTGACACTAAAGCCCAAACAGCAAAGACCAAAGAGTAATGACAGCACTTAGACATAACTGATGGCCTTTCATTAATGGTTTAAGTATTGAGGACACAAATAAGAGGTATGAGAAGTCTTTTGGATTGGAAGCCTCAATATTATAATGAAAGCCTTGTTACACTGTGCAGTGCTGTCAGTCAGCTTACTGAGCTGGGACCTGAGGTTGCAAGACTGGTGGGAAGGATAAACATAGAATCATAATGAATATTTGTGTTGAGTTTCAAATGCCATGACATCTGCAGCATTTTCAGATGATGAAAACAATTTCACTGCTCCAAAAAGTACATCTGTTGTCAGAGAACATCCAATTTTATCATCAGTGGAATGAACTCTAAGTCTGCTAGCACCGTCAGCTACCCATTGGGCTGCACTCAAACAGACGATCAACGGCATCAATTTCATTACTGTAACTTCGGCTATGGATGACACATAAGAAAACTGATTATTCTTTATAATGTAACAGAGCATCATGTACAGCTAAATGACTTTTCTCCTTAGCTGCTGATATCATAAACACCTGGGCTCAAGCAACTTTTACATTTAGACTGTACCTTAACAGTTGGGATCTAAGTTAACTACTTTTATCCTTTTTAATGGAAAAAAGACCAAAAGACTGAAGTACAGCTAGTGGCCATTAGCCCCGTAGCATTCGCAAAATTGAACTGAACAGATTCCAGTCAAATTCTAAAGGTCTTATATAGTAGAGGAAAAACATTTAGAGTGGTTCATGTCAACATGGAGCAGAATCTTAAAGGAAAGTTTCCAACATCTTGTGGAATCCATCACATGAAGAACTGAGGCTGTTGTGAGAGCAAAGGGAGGCCCTACCCTGTATTAGTGTGGAGTTCCTAATATTATGCTCAGTGAGTGCATGTCTTTAGATGTTTAGATGCTGCCCTAATACTGTGAGCCAGACACCCTGGAAATTAAATCCTCGAACTGCTGGGGTATAACTCAACTGGGTGCTAAAAACTCAGTTTGAGGACTCAGTTACGTCTACAAAATAAGGGAAAGCTAACACATTCTCAAAGCACACTCAACATTTTTACATGATTATAGAGGCACACAGTCCTTCACTCTGGCTTTCTCTAGTGGTTAATATTGACTGATTAGAATGGGGATTAGAGTGGGCACAGTGAGCTATCTGGCATTTTGAAGAGGCTTTATCGCTCATGCTGCAACACAGAGTGTTTTGGCTGTTTTACGTCATTACTGACACAGTCATCCCACTCCCAGAAATATACTCCTATTGGGTTTATGTACACAAATGTTTCCTACAGACACTTATCTTGGCAGTGTGGGGCCTCTGAAACAACATCTAGACCAAGTGCTGAAATACTCTTCATCACAAATTGACAAATACTCCATATTCAAATGGAGGAGAACATGCTTCATTAGGTCACTGACATTACATAAATGTCTAACTAAGTTGTACCTGGATTCCCTTAGGCTAAAAATACCTCTTTGTTATCGGCCCTGACCAGATCCCCTATCAATTTTGGTTGTCTGCCAGTCTGCCAGTAAATTACGTACATCAAACCTCAGCCTACAAAGTTATTTGATGCATGTTATGGATGTTGTACAGAGAAGCTCTTTCTGATAAGTTCTTTGTCTCCGTAATTAAACTTGTCCTTTAATGACACTGATGAAGAGAAGCTGTAATTATTAATCTTTACATCCTGAATTTATGCGACAATCAGCCTTTACAAATGAATTGTCAGCCCCTCAAACAGGCAATGGAAGGGCACGTTGCAAAGCGAAGATGAACGGTGACTGATGAATTCACTGAATGGATCCAGATCAACAGGGAAATAATTAGCTTAAGATATGAACTTTATATGAGCTATCTAAATAAAACCAGTGAGCTTCTGTTCAATTAGAATATAGCTGCAGTGACTCAAATATTTATTTTAACTTAGAACAGCTAAGAAAATCTGAAAGCAGTGTTTTGTTTTGTTTTTTTCTATTATTGTTGTTGCCAGAGTGTAGATTTATGTTTGACTTCCATCATCAAAATTTAATTCCCATAGAATGCAAAGCAAATATTGACATTACGACCTACCAAAGGATGAAGCATGCTTGAAATGGGTCTTTGCTTGAGTGACAGGCCAGCATCGATTTTTTGACAATGAGACAGTTGGGAAAAACAATCAGAGGCCATTTGAGCTGAGACCTGGCCAAAACCCCTACACACTCACACACACATACACACCAATGATCATACTTCTCTGTAATCATGCTTTGATGGTCATAACCAGCTAGGCTTTCCCTACCAGGCATGAAGGTCATTGGCCTTTTCTCCTCATGAGAGCACTGACTACATTTCAAGTTGTCTGTCTCGCTGTTTGTTTGGGACAAGAGATCCTCCACAGGCAAATTTTGAAAGACATAAACACAGAGAAGTTGTAGTAAATATGACATTGACATGAAATATAAGAGTACTGTTAAGTTAACTACACATTTCTACAAATTCTATAAAATGTAGAATGTGAATATCTTTACAGTATCCAGGTTTGGTTGTTGTTTTCTACTAAAGGCAGGGATGACAAAAATGAACCAAAACATATCAGAAAATGGATATGCCACCACAGATCAAAAGCAAATTACCTGTGAAATGAGAAAAAGACAGTCTCTTCAACTAACTCCGCATCTCTATACCCCCATACCTCTATCAATAACATGTATTTTTTGTGTCTCTTCAGAAGTAGTTAAGCTCTCCAATCACAAAGTTACCTCACTGAAAGAAGACATGCCTGATCTGGTTATACATTCTGTTTGTAATGGTGAAATTTTTTTACCTTATTTTTAACTTGTGGTTAAATGCTGTTCTGCATTTCAGCTTCTCAGTACTTGTGCAATTACAATAAAGTTGAAAAAGCTACCAACGGGAGCAGTCAACCTAGTGACACTAGCCTTAGGAGCTCATGCTATCTTCAAAAGTATCATAAATTATGTCAGTGGCTCCTCTGATGTCACAGCTAGTTAAACAAAGCTTTGTTGTTGCTGATGGAAAAGTTACCAACAGGAGCAGTAATGCTTGTTTTAGCAGTTAACACTATGTTCAGAGGTATCATAAATTATCCCTCTGGCACTCAAAACATTACTACTAATTTAAGAAAGCAATGGGGGTGCTGAGGGAAAAAATACACCAACTGGAGCATTCAACCTAGCAGCCTTTGCAGCTAATGCTGTGTTAAAAAAATATCACTAACTATGCCAGTGGCACCTCAAAGGCAACATTGGTGCTATGAGCATAGAAGTTACTGACAGGACCAGTCAACATGAACCCAGCCACTTTAACGTTAGCAGCTGATCCAACTTCCAACGCGTTCCGGGCCCCAACCTCGAGTTTATTGATGATTGATTGTTTATGAGGACATGTCTTAGATGAACATACCAAATTCAGATGGTTGATATAGGCCTGAAAACCAAGGTTAGCAAACATAAACAAAAAACACCCATGTGACAGCATTCCAGTAAACTCCTGTTGTGTGGGACATTTCTGATTCAGTATATCATTTTACAGAGATCGATATCCCTTCTTAAAGTAAGTGATGCAAGTTGTGTACACCACTGTAACATACTTTCACTTCAGTTCAAAATATGCTCTCATATCCATTTTTTAGGATGTTATTAATTTAACATGGGATACATTTTTAGAATCTAAGGCTAAAAAGATGATTAAAGCCCTTAAACAGGCATAATGTGAATTCAGGCTGGTCCGTGCAGTGACTGTGTTCTAAGTGAGGCTGCTCTCCACATAGCAATTGGCACTGTTATAGTTTGCAGAATAACCCTCAGCTAAGGAAGGTCTTCATGATTATAATACAAGCACAACCACCTGGTAGCACTGACCTGAGTGAATCTGATTAATCTGGTTCATCAGCAAAGGTCATGGAAGCTGTATGTAATGAGATGGTAATTGGAGAGAGGCAATAGTATTGTTCACTGGGACTGATCCTAAGCTATCGGGGAAAATATTGCAAATAGATCCCTCTATTACAACTAGGGGCAATTGTGGCTTTTGGCAAGAATCTGTTTAAAATGCAGTTGGTATGTAGCCTACTGAAGAGCTAAAGACTAATGAATGTTAATCGTATGAAAAATTTTCAGCTCTCTTCTGCTTCTATTTCCATGGCATCCATTTTATAAGCCTTGTCACTTTTCACTTGTTTTATTTACAGTATATACCTTATCCAATATTAGTGTTTATCTTTGCAGGAGTGAAAGTCTGTTATTTCTGAATGAGCTACAGCCAGTATCACTACCTGACTGTCTTTTCTTAATGCCCTGATTTACATCATACAGTCTACTGTGCAGAATTAGCCTGCAATTGGCTTGAATTAAAATTAATAAAGAAATTTTATATGTTTGACAGCTTATGATATGAAAAAAACATAACTTGCCTTTCAGCCTCTCCTTAAAAGTCTCCTTTTAATTTTCCAATGTTTGAGCTGTTTTTGAAAGGAGTTCTGAATAAGATTCAGCAGATTCTTTTATACCTTAGAATCGACAAAAATACTTCAGTTTTCAAGTACTGGCAGCACATCTACATCTGTGGTTTTTTTTTGTATTTACTCAAACTAATGCTAGCTGTCATATCATTCATTTAAATTTGGATGCAACGTACTAATTTTTGTGGCTCTGAGGTTCAATCATGCACAAAATAAAGATCAAGATCATTACAGCTGTTAACATCAATTATATCCTTTGTTTAACTAATCAATCCTTACATGAGGGCACACCTGTGCACATTCATGCACAAGAATCCTAATTGCTATCCCTTTTAGATAGTATTCAGGATATGATGTTTAAGTGGAACATGAATATTATAATCTGGTTATCCATGTCTCTCTAAATAATGATAAGACAGTGAGTATCAGCCCCCAGCAGAGTGTCCCCTATTAAAATTTTACTTTACTATGTAGTGCACGCATACACAAGAGTGGGACAGACATTTTTGAAATTAAAATAGGTGTCAGAATGAATTACAAAAAATCCTTCCTAGAAAAATCATCTAGTAAATGTATGACTATGAAGCAAAGTCATCAGTTTGTGTAAGATATGGAGCTGGTAATTAAAACGTCAAATAATTCCCATTTCACATGGAATGTTCAGTTATCCTTGGTGTTCATCTGCTCTCTTCTTTTGAGGGGGACAAAAAAAAATCTCAAGGGACTCGAGTGTGTTGCTAGCAGAACAAATTATGTCCCTCAAACTGTTATGACATCTGAGGACAGAACCAGACAGAGACTGTTCTAAAGTCAGCTACAACCAGCTGAATTTTAATTCATGCTTTACATTTGTCACAGCAGGTAGCAGATGAAAACATGCCTCAGATGATGTTTTGGATATGTAGCAGCTTGGATTCTGCCGGTGTTTCATCTTTCCCAAAATGCATTGTTGAAAAACACTGAGGATTGATAGAGGTAATAGACTGAATCACTCAACCATAACCAGCCCATGAGCTGCTCTGAGATCTGCCCTTCTATCGGAAATCTAACACTTTTTGTTTTTTCTCAGGATTTGCTCATATATTTTGATGATTCATTTCACCATTGACCTCTAATTTGAAAGACAAAATATGAGACACAGCTATAATAATGTCTAATTCTGATCACAACAATTGTGCAAAAGCTTGGAAATTAAATGTGTTGACAGTGACATCAAGCCTCCTGAAAAAAACAGATGCTTGAGTCAGCAATTCTAATCCAATATAATTTTTGTCAAATACAGCAAATATCTTCTCATTTTCCACTAGCTGTCCATTCTGTCTGTGCAATGAAAAAATCCAGTGATCCTACAAAGCGCTGGCTCTGTAAATTTGAAACAAACAAATGCGCTCGGACCGAGCCATCCTATTTCAGCCAGTCAGCAGCAGGGGACGTTTGTGCTCATGCACAGGACAAGTGAAAGAAGAAAGAGAAGATGAGGGAAAGGAAGCAGCTGGAGCAAGAGTAAATCCGCAAATACTAACTAACAGTGCCAATTTAGGGATTAGCAGGGGAAGAGGAAGGAGCAGGTTGCTCTACCTTAACCTATTTCTTAGACATATTTCTTAAATAGTAACAGATGCCAGGCTTGTGATACAACCATCCATTTTGCTCTCAGCACCAACTGTACATTGAATCCAACTTGTTATTGCAGGGGACGGCAAAACGGGGAAGAAAACATAAGGAAACAAGAGATCCATTCTCCTGCCTAACATTGCTGAACAACAAATGGAAACACCATTGGTTCTTTTTTTCATCCCCACTCTCCTGTTTTATTTACCGTCGGAAAGAAGAGTCAGTAATAAGTATCAATTTGAATAATGCATAGCCAGGCCCACATCTTTTAGCGGCAATCAATTATTCAATGTTGTTTTGCTCCCACTCAGCATGTTCCATAATAGTACTAACTCCTGTCATAGAAAAACTAACACCACCCCAAAATATTCCTTTTATTCAGGTTTCATGCATAAGAAATGAAAAGAATACAGCAAACACATGAGAAGATGATGGGAAGGTAATAGTGTTCTTCACTTCCCCTCCTCACCATCTGCATAGAGATTGTAAATGGAGGTTATGAAGGTTGGTACTTTTTTCATCTCTGCCCCAGTGCAGAGTTGTGTATGAAAGCTGAGGAGGAAAAATGAGTTTTCAGTTGTTTTTTGCGGTCTGATTAAGTTGTGGTTTTTGCAGTAATACCACACTGTGAGCAAAAGGAAATTGAAATCCAAGACATGTACAGTATGTACAGCAAAATTAGCACACACATTTTCTCAACACGACAGTAGTGTTGGAAATTAATTCCCCACTGTGTGCTTAGTTAACTACTCAGCTGCTGCCTGAAAATCTAATAATACAGTGAACCTGCAGTAAACTAATTGCTTTGTGTTTAACAAAAACTCTCCTTTTTTGCTGATTGTTTAGTGTCATCAAAAAACGCTTGGATGAGAAACAGCAGATAACGCCTTTCTAAATCAAGATAAATATAGGCATCTGCATCAATATGTAATTTTAATACTTTTTAAATTAGGGAAATTATGAAAAACAAATGGGGATCAGAAGAAAACTGCGTTGTTTTGTTTGTAGCAATTAGCTCTCTTGGTGTCACAGGTACGTTTCAATAGTTGGATTTAAGATAATTAATAGTCATCATGCTAATACTGTTAGCACTGTTGATCCTCTTTTTGTATCCAAAAATGTAATTGGAGTGCGATGCCACACTGGTGGAGTATTTAAATTAACTGAGATTTGTAAAGGTTCCCATCAAAACATGAAATTTCACTCCACTGAATTTGCTGTGTGATTTTTTTCCAACCATCCCCAGGTGTGTTTTGATCAAAGCTCAAGTAAAGGTTTTATGCTGCATAAAATATAAATGTGAAGTCCAAATGAATTCTACCACTTTTAATACAGTTTCCTATGCAACAAAATGAACACTTGATTTCACCGAGGACATACAAGAAATTCATCTCCAAACTCATCTGCTTAACAGGTAGGACACTCTTCTGGTAAAATTCATATGGTTTTGATGAATACTGAAAGAGAGTATGCAGTAAAGGTTTATGGAGACTTCAACAGAAATATCCAGTATGCTCAGCAGTACCTGGTATAAGAGATGGCGGTTAGGGAAGTAAGCCAAGCAGGACAGCATCACAAAGCAAAATATCAAGTCACTTTCTTTGTTGTTGTTTCCACCAGGTCATTTGAAGTAGTGTATGAGGAGCAATCTTCGTGATAGCAGCACTCTGTCTTGCTGAGCCCAGGATGGAGGAGTCCGCATGTGACCTTGCTATGTAAGCACTCTGTACCTTTAGGCCCCCTCAAGATTTGTGAACTACTGTAAACCATATCGCATCATAAGGCACCAGCACAGCAGGTGAAAGTAAATCTCTACCTCCCTTGATCCTCAACACAAAGTCAAGGTCAAAGGTCATGGCTATTTGCATTTTAAAAGGTGATTGAATCAAATATTCATGACTATCTTGCAAGCTAAGCCTCACACATTTGTTTATTTATTTAAGAATGCATTGTGAATGTAGTGTGAGACATGCATACAGATCATAAGCGAATCCAGAGAACCCAGAGAACATTTGCAATGTTAATGCGGGCATCCAGCTACTTCACTTTACTCTTCCTGTCTCCCAGAGGAGAGTGAATAAACGATTGAATTCATGTTGACTTAAGCTTCGTTTCAAGTTCATCCAACTAGGATAAAAAGGGAAAAAAAGAAAGAAATAGCTACAGATGTGAACACTTTACAAAGTAGAAGAAATATTATAATCTCTACTCTTCTCTTTGTCTATGGAGCAACGTGTTCCAGCTCCCTGTTGTGTTTCTGGAATGACTTCAAAGATTGCCTCTTATACAAATACTCACTGCTTGAATCCACTGCCAAATTTAATATTCATATACCACGTTCTAAAAGATGCTGTCCAACAGTTCAAAACAGGACAGTTTCTTTCATATCATAAACAAGGTCATGACTAAGCAACATTATTTAATGATAGATAATTCAACTTGTCAAGAAAATCATTTGCATTGTTTGGTTCATTCATGTAGTATTTTTAAAAATTTTGGTGTCGAGATCTCCACCAAGCTAAGTAGTAACAGGAACATGAATCAGATTCATCCTCCCCCACCTCTTTGTTAAGTGCAGGTGAGAGGAGCTGAATGATCCTTCACAGCACCATCAGTGTCCATTTTGCAGTCTAACCTATTTTTGAACCCTCTCATGAAGTAACACCCGACTTTACTTAGTGCATCCTGTTAGAAACTCAAATCCAGGAGCTATTTCAGAGGAACCAGTGATATGATCATGCTGAAATATATTGTATTTCGCACTTTTTGGTCATTTAATGTGATCTTGTTAAACAAGTACTCTGCAGCAATAATGCTGGTTTTCAGTGGCACTGGCAGGTCTACTAGCCTGATAAGGTGCTGTTTAATTTCACATCACTCATTCAGCCTGACGTCATAGTGATCTTAGCTGATTTCTGTTTGGAAGAGGGTTTAGTTTGATTTGTTTTTCCATAACCATTTACCACCAAGTGACATATCCATACAGCCAATGTCATAATCAGTTGACACAAAAGCTGTGGGAGTGGTCTATAAAACACATTCCTGTATTCCAATTTTTCATTTGTGTTCTCTACATTTATGTGTTCCTATATGGAGGATTTAAAATACCTAGATAAGATCGATCAAAGAAATAAAGTCAAATGTAATGCATTGTTCAATGTATTTCCTTTTTTATATCTGCTTGTACTTTGTCATGCTTAAATAAATGTATTTCTTTAAATAGTATTTTGTTTGGAAATTTTTTTTTTTTTTGTGACAGGAATTTTCTATGCCAAATTGAAATAAAATCACAACACAGACCACAAAATGAAGAGGTGTATTGCATGTCTTTGCCATCCAGCATAAACTTTATTTTTCATTAAGATAAGAGAGGGAGCTTCTTTTTTGAAATGGCAAAAACAATGTCAGTGCTAAAATGAAAAAGAATCACGGTCCAATCACACCTGGAGGGTGAAACCATTGGCAGGATATATAGATATGTGTGGTGTATTTCATTCCTATTTGATTTGTTTTTATCTAGACATTTTAAATCCTCAGTATCCCTGGATACCCTGTCAACAAAACTTTTTAAATTAGAGGAACATATCACTATCCTTGAGTCATACAACTAGGAAATTTGACTTGACAGCAAACTGTCATTTAGAATTTGTAATTTACATTACACCCAAAAATTAAAACTCAACCTTGATAAAATGTATAGAATATAAGACTCTCTCTTTTAAAACCATCACTGCAGTCAACTTTGAATCCTACACTTGCTTACAGAGAAATCTATACTATCCATTCACCCTGTTACCACTTAAGCGCTTACACCCTGTTCATCGCAGTGCCTTGTACTTTATAACTGATGCCAAATTTCATACTTAATTGACACAGGTAGTTTGAGACAACGGGAAGGAGGAACCAAATGCAGACGCAGACCAGGAAGAAAGGAACAGTTCAGTGATTGTAATCGAAGAGATGGTGATGGTTAACAGCTCACAAGATGACAAGAGCATAGGCTACAACTTGCAGAAAATGAATGATACAACAATCTATCGATTGACTGTGGAAAGGCAAGCTGATCATGAAGGAATGAAAGACAGGTGACCAGCTGGATCGATGTGACTCAGACGGGGAGAAAAGGCAGAGGATATCTGGTGGGTGGATGGAGAGTGGCAGTAGTTGGGCAGAATGGCAAAGTAAACAGGGCTGAGACTGGTTGTTGTCAGAGAAGGCTCTGGTCTACAGGCATAGGTCAGGGGTACATATAAACAGATAAACAACATGTCCTTGTAAGGTGCTAGGCTGCCAGAGCAGCTTCAGGATGCCTTGGCATTGATTCTACCAGTCTCTGGAACTCTACTTGAGGGATAAGACTCATTTCTCCAAAAAATTATTTCCTCATTTGTTGTTTTGATTATGGTGGCGGGGAGTGTTGTTAAAATCTCCCATTGTTGTTCAGTTGCGTTTAGGTCTAGTACCTGTAGACCACAGCATATGGTTCAGTTCATTTTCACACTCTTCAGTGACTACTCATGCCCTGTGGATGGAGGAACTCTCATTCTGTGTCTTCACTGATTTTCCATTCTTTTCCTTTAATTGTTCACCTGTTTGTTTTTACTGTATGTATATGTACTATTCAGCCAAAACATTAAAACCGGTAATTATTTTAATATTGTGGCTGATCAGTAATTTAGCATGCAACACCTCAGGAACACATTATCTAATGATATACTTATGGTGTTGCCCTGGCCTCCAGCACTACTGTTCTCTTTGATCAGGACATGTCCTTTAACTCCCGGAAAAAAGAAGGACTTCAAGGACGCCTCTGTTTACTTACGTAACGTTGTAAAAATTCAGCACATCCTGCCTCAAGAAAATGCAGAAAAACCAGTACATGCTTTTGTTACTTCTAAACTTGATAATTGCAGCTCATTATTATCAGGCTGTGCCAATAAAACATTAAATAGTCTCCAGCTGATTCAGAATGCTGCTGTGCAAATAGGGACAAGAACTAGGAAAAGAGGTCATATCTCTCCTGTTTTAGCTTCTCTGCATCAGCTCCCTGTGAAATCCAGAATACAATTTAAAATCCTCCTCCTCACCTACAAAGCCCTTAATGGCCAGACACCATCTTGTCTTAAAGATCTCATAGTACCTTACTACCCCAGTAGAACACACTGTAGGACTACTAGTAGTTCATAGAGTCTCCACAAGCAGACTGGGAGGCAGAGCTTTCAGTTATCAGGCTCCTCTACTGTGGAACCATCTTCCAGTTCCAGTCCAGGAGGGTATGGGTTATAGTTAGAACTGGCTCATCATTAGCTCGAGCCATCCCCTCACTATGCTGCTACAGGTCTAGACTACCGGGGGACTTCCCATAATGCACCAAGATTTCCTTTCCACTGCCTCCTCCTCACTCCCTGTCACATTAACACCTCAAAAATGCTCGTTACTAACTGTTCTTCCCCTCTCTCCCATAGTGTTGTGCTTCCTCATCTCTCTCCTCTTCCTCTTGTCATTTTCTGCAGTTTTTTTCTGATGCTCTTGAGTCTGGATCCATGGTTGCAGATCCATCTACTGCCCCATGAGCCTGATCAACACCCACTGCTTTAATTATTATGATTATCAGTATGATTATTATATTATTATTATTAGCCCTAATAATCTTAATATTATTATTATCCATCTTTATGTGGTACCTGTATTGTGCATTTTTCTCCAACTGGCAGAAATATTCATCAGTAACACCAGGATTATCTGATTTGTTAAAGATATCAGAGAAGTAGATGATGATTCAGAAGTCTTTGATGGGGCCAGGGGTCCAAACCAGGCTAATACAAATTTAATGTAAAAGACTTTGATCAAACTGCATACAAATCTGATTTATTACTCAAATCAGAATTTTAGGACAGACTGTCTGCACTGTATTAACAAGTGATCAGACTGGATTTGTGTGTCCAGACAACACCCTCAAAGTGCCAGTAGAGATTTTATTTCAGTGTCTGTCCACAGATCGTTTTTCTTGTTGTCCTCCATTGTGCTAAAGAACTATACTCTCTGACAGTGCTCTCCTAGTATCAGGATGGATTTCGCTCAGTCCGTGACTCTGGATTTGACATTGTGTGTTGCATTGCAAGTGACACAAAAGGCACTTTGAAATCCAGTTTGAGTGGTCAGAGCATCTGGACTGAGATGCATCTGTAGATAACCAATTTGAATCACATTCCATGGGATTTTTTGCTGTCCAGACTTTGGAAAATCAAGCCAGTTACAATTTGGATATGCCAAAAAACAGATTTGGGCTGGTAGTCTGAACAAGGCCAAAGGGATTAGCTGTTAACTAGCTAATTTGTAGACAGTGTTTGTGTGCTTTTCACACAGAAAACACATCAACAAACACTATAAAATAAAACATGGATACACTTTCTTGTTTTAGAAACCAGGCTAGTTAGTAGGGGAGTCTTAACTGTCATCAAGATGGAAATCAATGTCAAGGTCAAATTAAAGTGTTAAATCCAAGACCAGCTGAAACATAGAAAAGTGCTTTTGAGCTTTACAGATAATTGCAATTTGGCCTTATCGCCCATGGTGACCTCTGCTGTGCCTGGAGCACTTAACAATCCCAGGTGACTTTTAGTTTTCCTAAGGTCCAATCTCTCTCAATTGCTCAAGAACTAGTTTAGCTGTTAGCAAGGACAATTCCCTGTAGTGTGCATTTAGACATACAGTAGGATCACGGCCTGTGCAGGAGAGTGGTGGAAAAGCTAGCCCAAGGGCTTTTCACAGATTTCCCCTCAATCGCAGCAACAGCATCCCACCTCAGGGGAAGAAAAAAAAAAAAAAAATCACAGAAATATTCCGTGATGTATGTGTTTCAATCAGTATACAGTATACCTTTCAAGAAACCTTCTTACTTATTCATGAACCTAAGGGAAGTGGAACATATGTCAGGTGTTTACAAATTCTAAAAAAGCCACGAGTTATCCAGTGACGAGAATTTAAAACTGAGAGGAAGCCAACGACATGCCAGCATCAAGGACGGGCACAGCTTGGTTCTTCATGACTGACATTTACACAGCTTTTGAGGCATCTGAAATTTTTTTCTAAAAAAAAAAAAAAGGCTATTTTTTTTCCAAGTCGCAACCCTGTTGGAATTGTCTTCATTCAGGTACTTTTCCATGCTGCTGGTCACAAATTAATGGGGAATCTCAGTGTACAGGCTTACTCACTTGTATATCAATCTGTTAGTATCACCCAAAAGAGAATAGTAACTCATTGCCTCTGTTGTGACTGTCAATGTGTAGGAGTGAGTAGTTCCATTAATGGCTTGTTTTTGTCCAAGAACATCATTTTGCCACTTGATTCCTGGTCGGGGACACATTTCAGGGAATTGAAACCAGTTCTGGGGAAAGCAATTCCTTGTGACTGCCTGTGTGATAGAAATCGTGGTACAATTTCATTATGAAAGCATTTTCAAAGAGGTGAGAATTTTGAAATGTACACCCTGTTACAGAAGGCAATTATATACTGTCAAGTTTAAGTTTGACTCTTTTGTTTTAAGATAAGGATAAAGAAAAGAGCGACATGAAAGAGTATAGTCATTAATATTCCTACAAAGGTCAGATCTGTGCAATCAATGAACTGAATTCAACACAAGCACCCTGGCAGCACAAGGATTTGAGAGGACTGTTGACACCAGCTGATAACAATTGTTCTAATGTACAACATGAATGAGTCTAAATTAATAGAATAACAATTAGCTTTTCTTTAACTTTAAGCTGATATTTTGACTTTTCCTTGCCCTCCTTAGATTGTTTTCCTTTTGTTGTATATTGAAATTTGATGTAGAAATTTTGGTCAATTTGAACTTGATGTTATTTTATGTGGAGGGGACAGTAACAGGGAGTCTAACAATAGAATCACAGCAATAGGCAGTTTATAAACGAGACACACCGGAGAGACAGCAGTTGAGCCAGATTCTGTTTGGTGTAAATTTTAGTAGGCAAATCATTTTAAAAATCAAGTGTTTGCACTTGATTTACAGTATCAAATAAAACATTTTTTACTTTAAGAGTCTTGATGTTTGGTGAGTGACTAAAAACTGGGCTATTCTCAATTTGTTTTTTAGTTATGTACTCTGTATGTGGTCACAGCTAAAATTTCCCAACAAATGTTGGATGGACTGTCATGAAATTTGGTACAAATATTAATTCCCACTGGATAAATAGTGCCACCATCATGTCAGAGTTTTCACTTATCCTGTGAACTTTCTCAACATCCACTTGATGAATTGGAACCAAATTTTACATGTTCTCCGTTGCCAGAAGAGGAATCCTACAGACTCTGATCATTTCCTGACTTTTCCTTCAGCATAACCAAAAGACTCACATTCGAAGTTTTTAGAAAAAGTCTTGATAACTATGTTGCTCTGTATCAAGGATTATTCAGCATAATTCAAGACATGATCTGGTGTCTTACAGGGTGACATAAGAGGAAACTCAAATCTCAAAGATGCAACAGAGGAAAACATTCAAGCTCAGGTCATGTGTTATTCAAGGGGCATGGAAATGGTCCTGGGACAAATGAATGATTGTCCCTGCTCAGCCATACTTGTTTTTTTTTGTATGATGGGTTGATGTAAACAAAATTTTGATGGGTAATTTGTGTTGTATAAAAACAGAAATGATTTCCATCTTGAGAAATATGACAAGTTTTACTTTGTCATATGTTGTTTATTTTTTGTAGTTAAATTGAAATGATTAAAATATTTTTTGAGTCTGCCGCCAGAAATCAAAGTAATATCATCTTTATTTGATCAGAAAAACTCAAGTAATAAATGGCTATGTAAGTACAGCATGGGGCAAGATGGTGGGATTAAAGGGGATTGTGAGGGGCTTATCGCATTTAGTGGGGCATATCAACACTGGGCGGACCAAGAACCACTCAGTACTAAGTATTTTTGTAACGAATTTCCTTCTTTCTTGAATGTTCTATTGACTCCTCGTGGGGCTATTTAATCAAAAGAAAAGGTATCTTTCAATTTAAATCTGTGCAAATATTTTTTTTATTTCTGATATCTTTGGGTCTTGTGTATCTGGGTTCATTTAGAAAAAAAACAGGTTTGTGTTCTGTCGGTTATGAGTAAGCAACTATACCAATAATGCTAACAACACCACTGTACAAATTTAATTAGATCTGTTCACCGTTTCAATTTGGAAGAATGTATATAATTTATGTATTCTCGGTTCAGTGGTTTCGCCTTTCTGGTAGCAGCCTACAGCATCTCTGTTAGGCAATGGAGGTTTATTAACTACTGGATTTCGATTAATTCTAGATTAAAATGTACACCGAGTGGTTCCCAATCTCTCTTCATTACAGAATGGACTCTTATACCCTGTGTTTATGTGAAATTTTGTATGTTCAGTGCTTATGGCAGTTATGCCTGGGCACAGTAAACCATTTCATTAAATTCCTGTCTTCAGGATGAGTCCCGGCCCTGGTCTCTACTGAGCTGGTACGAGTTCACTGGCATCAACCAAATCCAAGCTGATGCTCATTCGGGAGGGCGTGGATAGAAAGCCTTCCCCAAAGCCTGGCTCCTTCACAGGTTTGCAATGGTAATGACTTGCCCGACGTGGATGAGTAAACAGATGTACTGACTTCAGTCAGGAATGCTTGCCTCCTCCTCTTACTCCTCCTGAACTCTGCAGCTCTCAGCTAAGAGACAGAAGGAGGGAGACATGTGAATAGACAGGCATCAAACGGAATGTATCTCAACTCACTGCCTGCTGATTGTAGTATGCACACCGGCATGACAAATCATAGTGAATGCCTCAGAATGGAGCGGTTTAAAACAAGGAAATACTGCTCGTCTCAGCACAGATCTTGCTGGCGGCTATGTGCATACTGGGAAGTGCATCAGAAATGGTCCTCTATATCCATATTTTCCTGCTGCTATATTCAAATATCTGAGGTAGCAAACTCCTGAGAATGAATTGACAGGGAGATATTAGCATTTGTTGTCCAGTTGCCCGTATTGTATGAACAGTAATGACACGTCAAGCTCAGCTGATTAGAAAATGTACATATGACATCTTATGTCATCTTAGAAGCACTTGAAGCCAGAAGGACAATTATTCCATTGACTGGTAGGCTTTTTAGCACAACTATCCTTAAGGTTTTCAGATAAGGTAAGCCCCTGGCTTAGCCTAGTTCGAATAAGAATTAGATCATTCCATATTTCATGAGGCTGACAGGTACATACCGATCTAATTTTGTCCTTGGAGACATTCGCAAGGCCCCACACGCGATTTATCTGCAGGTCACCTGCGGGGCTCCATATAGGAGATGGATGAAGTGGTAACAGATGACGGTCTGTGGAGCATCAGCAGCCTGAGTTATGAGTGTACTTGTCAATAAAGTCTTCCACAGGCTATACTACAGCATGTAGTAGGAGCAGGTTAGTGACCATAAACAGCCACGACTGACCATGAACGGCAGCATCAAAATGGAGGAAGCCCCCTGTTTGAAATGGGGGAAGATTTATTCCCCACTGTAGTGAATTGGGTGGTCATATTTGAACCACTTGTCAAGGAGATTGGCTGTGATGACAAGGAAATGTGGGCTGCATATTTACTTGCGAGGGATGGTAGCAATTTCTTTTGCATTATGAAAGGCCTTGTAAAAATGATGCATTTTTGTATCACACCTCTGTGGAACAACTACTCTTTGAAATTAAGGTATATATATATTTTAGCTGGCAAGGACGGAAATGAGACACTTCAATCTGTTTTGTCTCATTCAGACATGCATTCAGACATATACCATATTCCAAGCATAAATGCCCAGGCTGAGCTGGCTTCTGATGACTTCAGTATTATCATTTCATTTGCCATGTGTGAGTCCTCAAGCTTTAGCAGCATTGTGGAGTCAGATAGAGCTTTTCTCTTCAGATGGAAGTTCTCTATTAATATAAGGATCAACAGCTCGAGATTACCTCTGGTTACCGACCACTTTGATTTCCTTGAAACCTGCAACAAAATTGTGGTCAATCAATACAGTGTAACGCAAGGTGAGGAAAATCAATTTGTTCTCAATTACATCACAATCAGCACCATCAAAGCATCCATCCCCTCCTTCCTCTAAGACTGTGAGTGCCAGAGAGAAGTGGATTATAGTAATTAAATCATTTGGATGATTGGCTCTGTTGCTCCAAAACCTACAAGTCTTTTGAAATATACACAATTATAAATGCTCTTGGCACCTTTATATTCAGCAGGTTCCCAAAAGCACTCTTTGAAATTAGGTATATAGTGAGATTTTAAGGTGCTCTAATCAAATTAGATGTGTATCAGTCTCATGAGACATGAACTCAGTGGAGATGGATACTGCTAAATAAAAGATAATAAGGCCTGTTAAATCAGGATTATCCCCCTAATCTGGTTTGTACTGGCCAGGGAGAGCAGTGTCCTCTCAGCTGAACAGGCTACATGTGTATACACACACACACACACACAAACACACACACACAGCAGCAGCAGCAACCATGCTGCATTGCTACCCAGCAGCTAAGACCTTTTTTAGGTTATTGCAGGCAATTGCGCTCTGAGACTAAACTATAACTGAATGTGTAAAAAATCTTTTCATTGGAACGTAATAACAGCCCTTTCACTGCTGAATAGAATAATGAAGATCTCTTTCTACCTTTTGCTCTAAATTGGCTTCTGTAGCTCTTCTGTGTTTGACAGAAATTCACTCACACACACACACACACACACAATCAGAGGAATTCCCCATCAGGGATTATGCTGCTATGCTAATTAAGTATCCTGACAAGATCAAGTGGGCAACATGGCAACTGATGAGACGCCCACTTTGTGTGAGCCCTGCTCTGACTCACTAGTCTGCTATAAGACCATAGGCAGTGGCTGGGTTGGAACATCGGGGCCGGGCCTGGGTTGCTCAACCTGGAGGACAACATTGTTACCTCTTCCAGTCCATCAGTGGTGGCTGCCCTAGGGAAACAGTCGATACTGAATGTATGAGCATTTAGTCACTGCTGTCAACTGTCAGATAGAGCAGATTAGACCTCACTTGGCTGCACATGGTTAACAAATCACCAGGATTGGTTACGGGTGAAAGTGCCGTATGTGTACCGCTGCAGGTGGGTGGCAGCGTGGATGAGAGGAGAGCAGTCAGATAATAAATAAAAGTGTTGCTAATCGCTAACATCCAAATCGCCTGTGGTTTCAAGGCTTTACTGTGGGGTTGCAGGGAAACAAACACTGCATGACCCAGTGAGGCACCAGTAAGCGTGACAATTATTAACCCAGCGCCCTGTCCGCCATTCTCCTTACTGCGAAAAACAATAAACAAGAGACAAAAAGCTGATGGTGATGTAATCTGTAATACACTTGTGCTTTGACCCACTTTGTCACAGTAAAAGGCTTCATGCAAGGAGGAAATCAGAGCCAGTCCATTGTTTGGATCCTGATTACGTTTTCCTAAACTTATATTAAAGCTGCACTTATGTATATTTGTATATTAACATTGGGCAAAACTACTATTTTTAAATCAAAAATAGATGTTCATAGTGTTGCACCTACAATGTTTGTTACTTAACTATGTAGTTCCTCTGAGCTCTACAGAGCTTTTTAGCATCTTCAGATCATTTTTTTCATTTTCTGTTCAAAACACTACAGTTTTGTTCACTACTCCTACTAAACTTTCATACAATAATGAATATTGGCTTATATGCCCTTATTTACCTCATGTTTTCCCTTAGAATTCTGACAGTTATACTTTTGTGTAGGATGTAAAAAAAAAGGGGATTGATAATGGAGTGCTGTTTTTGACCCCTTTGTTCTTTCTGTCTTTTTTTAGCCTTTGATGATGTGGTGTTATATGCGTTTTGCCCTAAATACAGTACTTTACTTCATGCTGTTGTGTGTAGCCTACCGGATCATGATTGACTTCCTAACAGAGTGTGATGTAAATAGTATGTGTAAAACTGAGATTTAAGGGGAGCACTGGTGGTGGAACATAACTAAGATCATTTATTCAAGTTCTCTACCTAGATGTAATATTGAGATATTTGTACTTTACTTAAATTTTACCATTTTATGATACTTTTAACTTCCAATCCACTAAACCACCGAGGGGAATATTGTGCTTTCCACTCTACTACATTTAGTTGGACGCTGTAGAACTTGTAAGATTGAAGATTTTACACAATGGAAAACATAACAAACTTTTAAATCTAATGAGTGTTAAAGATTAAACCAGTGGTTTCCAGCCTCTGTGGCAAAAGGCAGTGTGTAGTCAAGGTCACATTTCAGATGTCTATGAATTGTTAACAGCTCTGCCAAATAGTGTTTTTTTTCCTCTAAACTTCTCACAAGGTTTCATTTCAATAAATGTTTAAAATATCTAATATCTTATCAAAAAGCACAGTATAGAGAAAAAGTCCAAAGTATTGTTGTGTTGGTACTTTTACTAGTAAAGGATCTGAATACCTCTCCCACCACTGGTGAGCATAGAGAACCTTAACCTTGGGAGGTCGAACAACCAAGTGAAGCGACAAACAAAACATATTTTTCAGTGGATGGGGTCTTTAAAAAGCCTGAGTAGCCAGTTTTTTGCTTCCCTGATGACCTAATTTCTGCAGTGCTCTGGAAAAATGATATAGCTATCGTCAAAGTATATGGAACTTGTAATGTTTGTCTATATGCCTTTATCAAGGTTGTTTAGAGTTTAGAGAGTATTAAGTATTAAACAGGGTTTTTTTTTTTTGAGTCTTACTCAACTTTCCATATCTAACAATAAACTGTCCAATTATATCATCCCAAGCAAAGAATTCTCTTTCCAAGTCCTAGCTGGATTGCAGGATCAGCCAGTTAGTGCTAGTCCATAGGCTCAGCTACAGGGAAAATCAAATGCATTGGCCATCCAGATAAGGGAAGACCCAACTCCCCAGTAGGCTTTCTTGAAACCAGCAAAGGGGTTAATAAAATGATGAACTCACAATTGGCTCTCAGCTCAGCCAGGCAGGTTTGTGTTTTTCAGACAGAGCTCACTCCCTGAAGGCCCTGCTCTGCTTTCACAGCAGCTCCTGGCTCCTGATGGCAGATAATTGCAATATATTTTAGAAGTGCAAGGTTGCGTGAGTGTGACAGTTGGTCATAATGGGTCCTTGTATGAGTGTCAGATAAGCATGTGTTTTTTTAGGTTGTGAAACAGGGATAGGAAAAAAAACCTTGACAGGAAACCCAAGCTGTGGACAGTGTCTCTGGATAATGTGATGCTGGAATTGTCTGCATTAGGTATCTGGGGCACATCTGTGTCTGTATAGACGAATGGGCCAGGTGCATCATTCAACCCCTCCATTTGATCCATCCCTTCATATCTGTCCAAACCGGAGCAGCTAAAGTTGACATGTGGATACTTTTACAAAACTGCGCTGCAGGCTGCCCCATTTTTATGGCCTACCTATGTCAGGTGGTCGATGCTGCTGTGAAGCATGTGTAGTATTTAAAAGTCAGAGAGGAATTACGGAGAATTTTGCACAATTTTACATATCTGTATTTCCTGCCACCTTTGCGCTCGCAAATAGGACAGGACATCTTTTGCTTTAGTGCCTGAAATCAGAAATATGTCACATGGTAAAACTAGCCCCATGTTTGTTTGGCTCTTTAACCTTTTCGTATCCTCATTAAATGGTCATTCAAATACATGAAGTAATTGGGGTTACATCATATTACACTGGTTTCTGTAATCAATCTATAAATATATCTATAAATTTGAAGTTGTATTATCTACATTGGTGAGCTCAAGCAGTGAGACACTGAATGATAGCAATACAAGATTAACTGTAATTATATTCATGTAATTTAGGATCAACTGCTAGTTTTTTAGGTGCACCTAATAGAACAGCCCTTCAACAAATCCAAATACATGAAGATTACAATTTAGGTTTTTGTTGAAACTGTTGGATGTAGTTTGTGGTGCCGTTGAATTTTGATGAATTATACTAACAAAACACCTCTCTGCATAAATAACTTTTACTGCAGGGCTGCTGTATTAGACTGCATTAGTTTTAGCTAGATTAAACTAATAAAACTGAGTGTATGTACAGCTTGAAACAGAAAGTAAACTTTAAGATGTGATCCAACAAAACATGGAGTGAATTTTTGCTTGATATTTCATTAATTTGACCAATAGAGAATGTAGTCTGTGTTTATCCACAGACACACAGACATTAGCTAAAGAACCTTGCAGTACAACACTGTCAGTGTGTATGTTTCCTCTCCTTTGTACATTTATTGGGTAGATTTATAAATGGTAAATTAGTAAATTTTTAGCTCAATCTGAAACATTTCAAAGACATATGTGTCTTTGCTTTGGTGTATGACGCCCCAGGTGAATTCACGTCTCATTGGGCCCACTGATGCTTTTCTTTTTAACTTTCAATGAAATCACACTAAATTCACATTGCACTGTGTCTGAATACACCTTTAGATGGAAACCCCTCTCATGGATGTCAATCTAGGATGATTGTGGAGCCAGGATATATTTGGGAACAGCTGGCCTGGCCTGATTTTCACAGACAGCCTGGCTGTTGGATGCCAGTAAATACTTGTAGCATGTACTTGTAAACATCCAAAACTGTTCCCATAAACAGCAAAAACTCATGGGATAACAAGGGATATATTGAGTAAATTAGTGAGTCTTATGTGAGGGTTACAGTATAGAGTACATTTATTTGTGAAATACAGCTTGGTCAGATGGTGACTACTCACACAGCTAGTTGGGGAATTACTGCAGTTGGCAAGCTAACTGTCAAATAACTCACAATAGCTCTGAAATTTCTCTAACACACTTCATTCACATTTCATTCACACACGTAACACAGTTTATCAAAAGGAGGTTGGAGTACCCTCAACTTTTGTCCCTTAACTTTCTGCAAACCGTTGCTCTTTGGGGAACATTTTTTAATGTGAAAGAGGCTAAATAAAAGTGAGTGGTGCAACATAGCTAATAAGCTTCAATAGCTTGATCTGTTTGGGATTCTCTGGCTCGCTGTGCCCCTCAAAGGTCAACACTGTCAAGGCAGCCAGATAGTAATCAATGCTGTGAATTTGCAGGTCAAAGTTCACAAAAATGACCTATGTGGAATATTCACACAAATTTATTTCCACTTCTTGAGCAGATAATCTGATTTTTGTGATCCCTTTGGAATGAATTAAAATGCCAACTAAATTTCAGCGTTACAACTCCTGTGTGCTAAGATTGTTTTAAATTTGGAAAAAGAAAGACTAGGCATTTCATTGTACTTCCAGTCTTTGTGCTAAACTAGACTAATCACCTCCTGACTCTAGCTCTGCCGTTAACGAACAGGTATGAGAGATATGAGAGAGGTAATAATCTAATCCACTTGTGATCTCCCAAAATGTCAGACATCAGATAAGCATGAGGATGAACATACAAGTTGTTTGTGCCAGAAAAGTACAAGATAAACCAGTTTTGTGTGTTGGTGATGATTCCAAAGAAACAAAACAGGTAATACAGCTTTACCCATTATACTACAGTATGTAGTAATCACAATAACTTGTCTTGACAAGTAAAATTTTGAGCTGGTATTACAAATGTATTAGCAACTCCCCCATCTCTTTTTCAGTCTAACAGGCTTTCTTCTATTTATTTCATTATGTGATTTCCCTCACAGTTGTTCAGGCTCCCCGTTGCTGTCTTGTTACATGTGCTGAGGTATGATTGAGTAATGATCTCTCCTCTGTATCAGACACACACACGCACACACATACACACACACACACACACACACACACACACACACACACGCACACACACACACACACACACACACACACAGTTCCCTGTAACTGAAAACCAGCGTGGCCCCAGACACATCTGAGATCTACCCTCACTCCTTCTCTGAGGAGAGCACTTAAAGCCAGCAGAGGGGTTCTCTGCAGCCCCCAGTTTGTGCCCTACGTTTGCCACTGATTTCCGTCACAGCTTAGTCATCCGGGAACCCGTGCTTAAAGCCTGCCCACCTTTCTTAAAGAGTACGCTGTTAGCCCAGACCATGAGACCATCCCACTGGCCCTTCAGACTGACAGCCCAGTGATTGGAGTGGCTAGAGAGGAGAGGATTGCCTGAATATAAGGCTGTTGAGATAATCATACCTGGCACTCATGCACCTGGGCTTGAAATCAGTTGAGATGTTTTACATCTGGCTGAAGTCATTCTTACTTTTTCTTATCTGTCTTGAGCTCTAATCTGCTGCAGTTCTGTACTACTCTTACTTTAGGTTGAGTGGAACATTGAGTCTGTGTTGGTATGAAAATAAAGTGAATAATACCTGAGCACATAGAAAGCTGCCTCCCACATGCACAGGGACATATTTTCAGAAAATGGGGTTGCACACATCGTGCAAGCACTTATTTAGATTGAGGTAAAACACTTGAAGATGTAAAGTCAGATTATCTAAACTTAAATATGAGACCTTTGTGTAATGATTTTTCTCAGAATCACAGCTTGACATTTCTGTCTCTGCACAAAGCATTTTATCTCAAGTGAGCAGTCGGTTATTTGTTGCACTGAGCATTACTTTCAAAAAACCCAGGGAAGGGATAGCTCGATAATTGATTGAGAATTATCACCAAAATCTGCAGCTCCGTTCAGCTTCACATAGCTGTTTAATGAGTTTCAGTTCTTTGTGTAGCTGTCCGGTATTGCAACTTTACTGTTTTGCTAGCGTTGTTTTCAGCAGGAGCAGGCAGTTGTTTTAACGAAAAAGATGTAAAACCCAAACTGCAGATGGACACGGTTAGACACCAGCTGGTGTACACGATGGAGCATTTCGCAGCTAAAGCGCCAGATGTTTCCCTCAGGAGCAGGTGGAGACAAAGATTTTTTAAAGTCTCTGAAAACCTTGTTTCAAAAAACATCCTTGGTTATTATTTATCTCTCATTACTCAGCTAATCTGCTTCATCAGGACAGCGTGGGTGTGGTTTGATCAAATTTGGTTGACATTGACCTTACAGCAAACAAGAAACCCCACAACTCCTGTCGGAGTTTGATTTGCATATTGCCAGAGCCTGACGGGTGCATGGATGTGTGTGACATCACCTTACAAATGACTAATGCTGTTTGGTAACATCAGCATCGCAGCATTCAGCTGAACTGTCTCGGAGATGTCCTAAAATATCTGCTGTATGCAGGATGAATCCTTCTGATGTACTCTGTGTGGCGCTATCCTCGGGCCCAACTTGATAAGTTTTTGTCCCCATGAGCGGTAAGAATGTAAGAATTACAATACTTTTTCTCCGTTTTTAAAAAATTGTTTATCTTGTTGATAGTCCTCTGCTGCATAATGAGCATTAAAGCCTTATAGAGCTGCTAGAAAAGCTAAACAACCTTAATCTTAATTTCCTTTATTATTCATCCGTGGCAAACATGATAAATAGAAAAAAATTGTCTTATTCTACCACTAATGTGTTTGTAACAGCAGTTCAGCCTAGTTTCTTATATTCATTTATACTAAAAATGTATTTTCTGTACAATTATCTTCCTTTGCCACACTAATCCTGCCTTTTTTTCTCCGTCTTTCAGAAACATTTGAGTGGCATGCTCTCAGATGCTAATCAGGATCACAGTCTTAGTTAGTGCCTGATTAGAGACAGGTGCACTGGGAAGGTCAATCAGTAAGAAATGCAGACAAAGCTAATATGTTGTCTGCTCCAGGTGCATCCTTAGAGTGATTACACTCCAGGAGACAATTTTCCGATTAATTGCTTTTTAGTCTAACAAAATAAAACATTTAAGTGTAAGTCTAAGTGCATTTATGATGAATTCACTACTTAAATTTGGAAACACAATGTGAATACCTTGATTACCTTGAACTATTGTTTTTTAATTTCTTAGAGTAGATATAACAAAGTAAAATGTTAATGTTTCACACATCCTGTATAGTTTCTAGACTGCAACTTCACCCCAAAATGTTTGTTTGCAATATATATTATATATATATATATATATATATATATACTACTTATAAATGTAAATGCAATCTTGCTAGCATTTTTCTAACCAAACCTGAACACTTTGTGATTAAAAAACACTTGTCAGTATAATACATCTAATTTTGTTTCATTGTTTGATTTTGTTTTACTCTCTTTAAAGCATTTATATGAAAATACATACATTAATCGACTAAACATAGGGCGATGACAATAATACTGGTGATAATGAATCTGAACTGCCAATAATAATAGCGGATATTGATAACTCTTCTGGTCAGTGGGGGTTCTACAACTCCTGTTTAATGGGTCTATCTTGCTTGAAGTATATGTAGAAAATATATACATACATCTAATGTCTATATATAATATTATAAAATAGTTTAAAATAGTTTATTTTTTGAGTTGTACACTTTGCTCTTGCCCATAAAAAGAGATTTTTTATTTCACTTTAAACTGGTAAATTTGCTGTAATGATTATCTCCTCCATTTGGTAAAGGCTTGTTAAAAAAAACTGTGGTCAATTCAGATTTCATTTTTCTTACTGAAACCTATAGGAGTTCTCTTTTTCTTTTATTGCTTCCTGGGCAGGACTATCAAAGGAACACAATGTCTGATCTACCTGCAGATGGGGGTGTATGAACCAAAAAAAAAAAAATACAACTACCGATGGAAAAGAGTTGCAGCCTCGAAAGGAACCATGAGCAATTTGGTTCAACACCTGAAACAAAACTGTGTCACACAAAATGGAGACCGCATGGCAAAGAACAAAGGCTACAACAAATCATTGTTCAAGATATTCACCTGTAAAGAGGGATAGTCAGTGCCTTATCATACTGGGGAGGGAAAAATGAATCTGCATAAAGACCTCAGCCAACCAAAGCCAAACTGAAGACTGCTTTAATAACAAGTCAAGGATAAAAGCTGGTGATGATACGATGATCCATGAGCAAAACAGGGCCTCTCGACAAAACTGAAGCCAAAGTATGTTTGTAAAACAATTGCAGAGTTAACTTTCAAGATTTATTGCTGATCATATCTACACATAATTTTTATATTAGGTTGGAAAACTGTATGATTTGCATTAACTGAATTCTAACTCTCACTTCTCATTTTTTAGTATCAAAATGACCAAGCAGGGGGCAAAACTTTACTGCACTGATTAGCTATGACAAGAAGTACATGTTATCTGCAGTTGAATAAAACACGCATAAGCTTTACAAAGTTTTTATTTTTATTTGAATATACACAAGTTGCATTGCTTGTTACTTGCTATATACTTGTTCTGGTTCAAAACTGTTTTTCAGGGAAAAAATGTTAATTGTAGGTAGCACCTCTTTTCAATTAATGCTATTTTTTTTATTATTTAATTTTTATATCTAAATTTTTAAAAAAGATTTGAAATAGATATTACTATAAAAAGAACTAGAATAAGTGACTAAAATACAGTGAATAAATTATCCTTAATGTCAGAATTTATTATTTTCTGTTTATGGTTCAATACAATAAATCAAAATGAGGTCCACTGTTAGAATTGAGTTCTTCAAATAATCTATGATGTGAATGACCTGCTCCCTATTGCTTTGTTTAATTGAGAGGTCATAAAATGATATACTGTAATAAATTAACTCATCTGAGAGTCAAGTGAAGTCATTGTTATAAAAGCTATTCAAAGCACCAGCCTGGATGCTCAACAAAGTCACTTCTCTCAGCCTGTTGGCAGCTTGCTATTTTGGTTCTGTGCAGGGAAAGCTTCATATGCACTGGGACTGGATTTCATTTGAGGATGTAGTTCACACTCTCTTCCTTTAAAAGATAACATAAGAGAAAGAAACATAACATACTGAGTGCTGTAAACTCCTCCACCTCCCACACCAACACCGTGATCATCAGATCTTCACAAGGGATTCAGCTGAGATTTCATCTTCACCCTGCTGGTTGCTTATTTCACAGCTCTATCTGAACTCATGGAGGCAGTCCTTCCTGATCTTGGTGAGTGTGCCTTTTAGAAATATTACCTAGTTAATTGAGTCCCTCTACCAAAACCCTTTTATATGATATATAGTTCTTTGATTTGATATTTCCTTCTAAATATTTCGAAGAGAAAACTATTGGTTTTGTTGACTACGAGTGCCATGATGTTTGCTATGAACCAGAAACTTTATCAAGGTGAATTCTGTAAATCACACTTATTTAAAAGTGTCAAATGCACAGGGGTTTAGAGGTTTGGACACCAGGGAGGTGACAGCAGGATCAAAAAGGTAACCAATGCTACTCACACAGAGACCTCCAGGGTGACGCTGCACAAAGAGGAAGCTCATCCATTCCATTCCTTCAAGGTTTTGATTTTGGGTTCAAAACATCCACAGGTTTTTTGGTTACTGTGTCCTATAAATTGCAATTTTATATTTATCCATCAAGATCTGATTACAGTGTAGCCTCCATCTTAAATTTAGTTTTATCTTCATTACCTTGAGAAGATCTTGTGTTGCTTTCACAGTATGTTTTGGGTCATTAGAGCCTTATACACTTCTGAATTCATCCCGCTGCTTCTATCAGCCATCACATCAACAATAATCACCAGTGACTCAGTTCCATTAGCAGCCATACATGTCCATAACACTGCCCCCACCATGTCTGACAGGTGATGTGGTGGCTTTGGATCATGAGCTGTTCCTTTCCTTCTCCATACTCTTCTCTTTCCTTCATTCTGGTAAAAGTTGATAAGAACTATTCAGGCTTTTTCAGTTTTTTTCTAACAAAGTCTAATCTGGCCTTTCTGGTCTTGAGTGTTACCAGTGATTTACACCTTGGGGGAAATCCCCTGTATTTACATTCATGGAGGCGTCTCTTGATTGTAGACTTTGACAATGATATGACTTTGACAATGATATGACTATCTCCTGGAGCTTTCTTGACCTAACTAGATGTTGTGAAGAGTTTCTCTTCACCAGTGAAAGAATTCTGTGATCATCCACTTTCTTCTTTGGTCTTCAGGCCTTTTGGTGTTGCTGAGCTCAAGTTTAGGAGTGGACAAATCAACACCGGTTCATTCCTTCTTTTAAAGAATGAACCGGTGTTGATTTGTCCACTCCTAACTTTCTGCATCTATCCATTTTTTTTCAGCCTAAAGACGCCGCCTTTATTTCCATCACGACCTCTTTGGAACTCAGATTAGGTTCCCATGAGCAGTGACCAAGTAGCGACCTGATCTTGGTTAAATAACTCAGAATCTTACATTCAATACCTCAAGCATTTCTGTCTTTGGTGAATACAAACCACATCCAAATTTACAACTTACTAGAGAAAATCATTACTACAAAACATTTTAAACTCTAACTGCAAACTTAAACATTATACCATCAGCTAAAATAAAAATATTCTCAAAATATTAAAATATTCTCACTGAGTCAACATGAAAAGAAGTTCCAGGTAAAATGTAAAATTTTCTCATTTGACTTGGAGAAAATTTTTGGCCAGTCTATTTTTGTATGGGGGGGGGGGCTTCTTCGTATTTTGTCAGAAGCTTGAACAAATTCAAATCATGGTTTTCTAGAAGGGAGATTAAATTCGATAAATTTAAGTTTATGTGTAACAATTTTAGGATTTTCTCCAAATATTCAGTGTCAGTACCTCTAATATTTTGATTAAAATACAAATTTAAAGTGATAAGTTAATGATTGTATTAGTGACATACATGTCTACTTCATGTCAGAGAGTAGATTATTTTTCCTTAGTATGTGTGATACAATACCCTTAAACAGAGCTCTACCAAAACCTCTTAACCCATATTTAACTCCATAAAAACTCATAAATGTGGCAAAACATCTGTGCTAATAGGTAGGAACCGAAAAAAATAGAATTGAGCTCAGATCCCTGCCAAGGCAAAAAAATCTCACAATGTTAAGGAAAGTAATAAAACCAAATCCGCACCAAATATTGATGGGTCCTTCCCTGGCCTCTGCCCCAAATGCTCAGTACTTTTGGTGTAATCACTTATCTATTTTTGAGGCGTTTGGGTGACTGTAGTATGGTGGTAGTGGCAATACTGTGTCGAGCAAGAGCTCAGAGAAGCTGTTTGCCCCATCATTAATGTAATCAAATCACCGAAGGAGGTAAAGGAGCACATTGGCCTCCTCATAAACAGGTAGCATCAGCTGGGCCAGCTCCAAGAGGAGTTCACAAAACGTAAAACAACTTCAGATGGGACACAGAGAAAAGGCAGGCTCAAATAAAAGCCCACGTAAAGGCCTGGACCTGCTGGATCCAAAAGAGAAGGGGCTGGAGAGGAGCAACCAACAGTAGAAGAGCACATGTGAGTCTTTGGAGATGAGCCTCAGAGAGGAGCTGGCCCTCAGTTAGGACAGCTGGGAAAAGGCAGTGTTTGAAATAGAAAGGAGAAGGATCTACCCTGCGACTCAAAGGAGGAGGAATGGCTGAAGAAAGCGAGCAAGAGAGATGAGGAGCTAGAAGCTCATCTGTAAGGACATCTGTGAGGATCTGTCAGGTTCTTTCAGTGTGTCTTTGGTTATTCAATTTTCCTTTCAGAAATGGGTCTCAAAAAACAAAAAACTAGGAGAAATTAAAAACATATTAAAAATTAAAACTGAAATACAACTTGTTTTGAGTTGTTAGACTGAGAAGTAGCATTCTTGATATGCTTCATGTGAACATTTCTGAAGGCAAATTCTTTTCTTGAAAAATGTGTAGCCCACTAATTACTGCATTTGATTCCTATGGGGGTGCAATATGTAGTTCCATGCCTTTTTCCGCCAAGATGAATTCTACATGTATGAAATCCATGTTGTTAAGAATGCACATTGTTTACATTTTACGACAGACATTGTAAGGATCAAATTGTGTGTCTCGCATTGTGTTTTGGTGTCTTTTAGCTTAACAATGTGAAATTCATACATGTACCATTCATCTAGGTTAAGAAAAAACATGGGATGCAAATCTAGAGCAACAAAATCAGCTGCCGGAAAATGCATCCCTACAGGAATCACATGCGTTGATGAGTAGGCTAGATGTTTTTGGCCATTTCAGCTTGCCAGTGTGAATACAACATTCAGCATCTAACACCCAGTTAGCCTGGGGAAGGAAGGAGTGTCGTGGAAAAACACCCTCATCCACATTGTAAACTTATTTCTGGAGATGCATGAATCAAATTTCCTCTTGATAATTTGAATTTAAGACATTTATTTATGACCTAGCTAAATTGTTATTTGACCGCTACAACTAGCAGTGAATCCACCCCCATCACCTGAGAAAGAACACATCAAATAGAACTGAGGGAGGAACCATACCGCACCATTATATTTAACACTTGATTTTATCAACTTTAACTTGACGGAGATAGATTGACACTCATCCAGTGGTCCGCGTTTGAAAACCTCACTGAAGAACAATTTTCTATTACCATCTGAGATGACATTGATCGAGAACAGTCAAGAGTTGCCCTCAGAAATGTTCAGATGAAGCATATCAAAAATCCTAATTCTCAGTTTAATGATTTTAAATGTTCATAAACTATAGACTTAGGATAACTGATTATTGATAAACCTGATCATTTTTAAGCCATATTATGCCTAAGAAATCGACAAAAATTTCTGTAGTTTGCACTTCGGCTGTTCTCAGCATACATTTTCAGCAGGCCCCTGTCTGACAATATGAAGAAACGGCCCTTTTATTTTTGTTCTCAGGCTTTTTTTTGTTAGTTTTTTTTTGTTATATGAATTAGAAAATGAAAATAAAACTATCTTTTTTTAATTTTGTCCATCCCTTTGACCATGAAAAAGTGAAAAATGAAAAATGCCATGTATTTCAATTTTAATTTTTGTATTTTAAAATGAAAATCAAACAAGCAGTTGCATTTTCATTTTTTTAAACTCGTGCCTGAAAGGAGAATCAAATGACCAAAAGATACACTGACTAGGTAAGCTGCCTCAGCTCATTGTTTTGATTTGCTGGATTCTAACACTTTGTTTTAGATTCAGTATTAGATCAGTCTTTTTCTTTATTATTGGAGGTATAGAAAAAGAGAAACTCTTACCTCTCACATATCAGTTTCACATAGTTTGACAGGGGGATCTTCTTTTAAAGTGTTTTAATGACTAATTTGGTGTTTAAATTACACCCAAAAGAGCTTAACCTAGCACTGCTATGCTTAGTTTGACAGACTTTAACAGTAATTCATTCATTCAACTTTTCTTGATACAGGGCAGTCCAGTGAGAGCAGTTCACTTCATTTTGTATGAGTGCCCTGTGTACACAGGAAAATAAAGGCACAAGTAAAAATGAAACATTTAGACAAATATTTTCGAATTATATATATTCTAATGACTGAGAAAAAGCCATTGTAAACAATATTGTATCACTGCACCAAAATAACAGATTGAGGTATTTTCACCACACTTGAAAAATGTCGATCTTCAGCCATCTTATCTTCCAAAATCAATATGCACTTAATAAGCCACTGTGAAGAACACAGCAACAGATGGAACAACATTGTCATCCCATATGTGGCAAGCTTATAAGAAAAATTTAGAAGAATTTTCCATAAAACAAAAGATCCATGTCATTTTCAAACCCAGCCACACCCTGAGGCAAAGACTGCTCCATCCCAAAGACAGAACTCCCTGGCACCACTGAGCAGCGCTGTGTATTCGGTCCAATGCAGTGAGGAGAGCTCAGCCCTATACATAGGCGAGACTGAACAACCACTCCTCCGATGCACGGCACAACACAGAAGAGCCAGCTGCGTGGGACAGGAATCGGCATTTGCAACTCAAGGAGAAAAGACACTTGTTTGAATATTCCAGTGTCCATATTTTGGACAGGGAAGACAGGAGGTTTGAGAGAGTGGCAAAGGAGGCTGACTCTGTCCATTTTGAACATGCCCTCCCCAGGCATTTTGGCCCCCATTCACACCTTGACCCAACGACTCTCTGAGGCACACCTTGGTACAGGTGACCCTAACGGCTCACATGCTTGGGTGTGTTTAACGACCCTCAGAACCACTCCCCAAAGGGTCCATACCCGCCAAGGGTTATATACCTGGGACTCCCATATCAGATTTTAGAACTGACGACCACTGTCCACATACTTCTATGTACTTTTTGTTTGGGACTTTTCACAGTTTCAGTTTCCTCATGGTTCTAATTAAAGAAATTCTTAAGGCTCTAGCATACAGGGATCTTTAGGGCTGCTCCCTAAACAATCACAGATGGTCCCTCCACCTTCCTTTGACTCCTCTGCTTTGGGACATGTAGTGTATATAATGGGTTCCAACCCCATCACCAGACAAGAAACTTGATTTTTTTTTTAATTCACATTGATATATTCTGCAAAACTCTGTTTTATGTTCGGTGACATTTTTAATGTTAAATGCTTTAATTTATTTCTTATTTTTCCAACTCATAAACTTTTTCTGCCACTGTATGTCTTTTTATGTGAGATTACCAAAGGGGACATTGCCGTTCAGTTAAGGGACAGATTATGAACTTTAGAGCTACAATAGAGAAACTGGATGTAGACTTACTGGTTGAAATCAAACAGTAATTGGTGGAACTTCACGCACAACTTGCCCTGCTCTGGTAGTGCTGTATGGCAATGTTTCACACTAACCAGTCTGAGGCCCCTCTCCCCTGCTCGATATCACATATAGGATACATCTTCTTGAGTGTGGAAGTGTTTTTCATCTCTGCCGCACTTTGTTTCTTGGCACCAGTTATCCAGCCCCTCTAAACTCTCTAAACTGAGTGTGTGCCAGGCATTTGGACAGGTGCCTGAAGTGGCAGCACGCTGATTTCAATCCCACTGAGCTTTACCTTTGTTTGATATGTTACATCAGATGTCTCGTAGTCGACCATGCATTCACAGGCCAGGCGTGGGGACCCAAATTTCCTTCCTTTGTTCTGAGACAGCCTTCCTCAGGGTTTGTAAACATGGTGTTGTCATTGAAAGCTTTCTGTCAGGGATGTAGGAAAGCAAACCCTGCTCCCACTTTTTCTTATCCCACAGTCGAGACTTTTCAGAAGGTACACGTGCTCATAGAGGTTTCATTATGCTCTAATTTATGAAATCTTGTATTTCTCTGTGGAAAAAGTTTATCATTCCAACTTTTGCAGAGGAAAAGTCTCTTCTGCACTTTTTCTTATCACACCAAAGTCTTCCGTTCAGGCCTAAGGGAATGCACCTAGTTAGTTAAGAGCAACATGGAAAATACTGCTGCTGCTTTCAAGAAAGGAAAAGCTTTCTTCTATGGCCCAATTTAAACTTCCATGAATAATGGATATATTTATCAAGAAACTATAATACATACTGGATAGGATTGCTGCATGTTTTCATGTACAGTATTGTGCAAAAATTTCAGGAATCGAAAATAAAGTGAGGATGCTTTCAGTAATAATGCCATAACTAGTTTTTATTTATCAGTTAACTACATGGAAAGTGCAGTAAAGTGAAATAGCCTATAATATTATAATAAATCTAATCATACTATTGGTTTTGACCACCTTTTGCCTTTAAAACAGCATCAGTTCTCCTTGGTACACTTGTGCACAGTTCTTCAAGGTACTTGGTGGGTAGGTTGTTCCGAGCACCTTGGAGAACCTGCCACCGTTCCTCAGCGGATGAAGGCTGTGTCAGTGTCTCCTGTCTCTACATGTGATCCCAGACCGACTCCATGATGATTGAGATCAGGGCTCTGTGGGGCACAGACCTTCTGTCAAACGACTCCTTGTTATTCTTAATGACACTGGTTGTATGTTTGGGCTCATTCTCTTGAAGCAAAATGAATTAAGGACCAATGAGATGCCTCCCTGATGGTAATGTGTGATGGACAAGAGTCTTTACATCAGAAGTTCCTAAAACCTTTTCATAGTACTGTACACATCCAAATTAACAAAGTTTTCACAATTATTGAATATGGCACTATTTAATACCCATTACTTAAATAGTACATTTTTAAAGCAAGTTTACTCAGTCCCATGTACATATAAAACATACAAAAATACAGTGTAAAAAAATACCATAAATACAGTGAAATTAAGACATAGAATGAAAACAAATGAGAAATTTTAAAATTTTAAAATATAACTAATTAAAAGACACCTAAAAAGATTTTTTTTTTTTAAACAAAAACTTTTAAAAGAGTTTTTAAAAAAAGACAGAGGAGCCCTACCCGACAACAAGTGCCCTTAGTATCCAGTCTTGCCCTGGGGAACATCAATGGAAGCTGATTTGAAGACCTCACACTAGGGTGTATGGAATAAGAAGGTCAGCATCTTAGTACAGAGCAAGCCTATCAGTGCTTTAAAGGTATGGAACGTAAAGTTTTCATGAAATGAAACTTTTTTTTTTGCAATAAATTGTAATCTATGCTTTTTCAGCAATAATCATTCATCTTATATCCACCCTACACTAGTAGATATTTGGTCAATTTCAACTGACTCAGGAGCATTTTGATCCAAAAGATGTTTCTCAGAGAAAGACATAACTCTGAGAAAAGCAAAAAGAAAGTCCTTATCTTTGGTTGCTAAGGCCAACAGAAGCTAGCTGACACTGCAGGGAATTAGATTTAGATTAGATTTAGGTTACTTGTCATTTTCTTTATATACTGTACATGCATGAATTTTAAGATAGAGACAAAGTGCCGTTCATTCCAGCCCATGCTGATTATCAATTCAAGCTCACAACACAGCCTTGCTGGTCAGCTTGGGAAGGCAGCATGTGCAGCCTTGTTAAAGACATACCACACACTGAATCTCAGTGGGTTGGTATATGATTAATCTACAGGTTAATTTTACAAAACATGTACAAGTGTATAAACTGAGATTACTGCTCTAATTGGCTTAGACTGCAAAGTTAACGGGGAAAAGTAGCATGGCTATGATTATGTGCTGCCTCCCCACAGATAAAAAAGCTATAGTGACTGCAGCTCATAGTAGAGCCTCAGTCACTATATCACATTTATGGCTCTTTGAGAGAGTCACTGGGCACCTTGCAGCTGAGCTAGCAGCTGTACTACGCGAGGATCTCCAGGATGTGTGTCTTAGGGGGAGTGTCAGAACATAGCCATAGCCATTCTGTTTAGTGCAGTTAACACCACTGTTCGTTAAACTCTGGCAGGTGTTTCCTGCCACTGAAGAGGAATAAATGTCATTCACCAGCGCTTATTTGGCTTACTAATTCTATCATTACCAGCAGCTGTGTGTGAGAGGCACAAACAGGTGGCAAATTTATCCGGTGGTACACATATAAGCAGACACATACAAGCTACTGTGTTGAGCAGATACAATATAGCAGTTTTTAGGCACAGTAAGTTTTTTTGTTGAGAAATTCATCCATATTGACATTAAACAGTGACAAGAATCAATGTGATTAAGTGTAAGGCGTGAAAAAAGCAAACCTACTACATAATTCCTCATTAAGCAAAATTTAAAAAGTCCGGCCAAGGAAGCCTGTAGTTGGTTAACTTAGAAATATTATGACATTGTTGTTGCTCTCACTAACAGAAGCTAACTGGCGACATTTAATAGCAGTTCTGCAGCTCTCAATGAATTGTGTATATATATTCAGTCAAATTATTATAAAATGATATTTCATAGAGAAAGAAAGAATTATCCACTTGATGATAGATTACCGACATACTTAAAAAAGAAAGAAAATAATATAGAGATGGCAAAGTTGTGGCAATTTTCTTAAAAATCTATAGATAAAGCCATCTTTATGTAATAATGTGTGCAAGAGAAACAGTTCTCCTCTTTCTGTCTTTTTGTGGTGTCCCGTGAGTAAACAAGCTATACCACATATCAACACGTTGGTGTATTTTGCATAACAACAGCATTTTGAAGTGAACATAATCATTTTTTTTTTTTTCCAAAATTCTGCTTAATTTCTGTGAAACTGTGATGAAATAATCTCCACAGAGCTTGGATGTTACTTATCAGCAATCTCAGAAATAATGAGCACCGCACCTGACACATCCACTTAGGTTTCATTAATAGAGTTTTACTGAATTGTTGCTGCCCAAAAAGATGTCAAGATCTTTTTCATGACAGACAAGGGTTTTTTTTTTCTCCTGGAGTGATGTACAGCATGCTGTTTGTAGCAGCATGGCTACAGCTATGTACTAACATTCCCTTCAGGCACACTGGAGAGCCTCTCATTGTGGAGCTGCTAGTTCAACCACAGCACAGGTGCCCACACAGTGACTCTTTCTCAAAGGATCATATGTGTGTCCAGGGACTGTGAGAAGTTCATCAGAATCCCCGTCTTTCCAGCAGAGACACAGACAGTCTGTCAGTAGCTTCTCATGCCCGGGTAGTTCTGACTATGAGCTCTACATAGCTGTCCATGCAACACTGAACAGTGGTCAGTTCATGTCCCCTGAACCCTTTGTGTTAATCACTATGTAGCCTCGCCTCCTCACATTTTTATATAAGTGTTGAAGAGGCACTTGTTACAGCTTCACTGACTACAATATAGCTGGATTTCCTCAACCCTAGCACGACGGCTTAAACAAAGAGAAGGTGGGCTACCACCGTTTGGAAAGATGCCTTTGACTCAGTCATTTGCAGAATTCAGACCTACCATTAATTAGATATATACTGACGTCTTCAGTATTGGTAATGAGCTGAATTTTAATGAATGAGTGTTACACTCAGGCTAAAAATGATTCAGTGGAGAATTAACATTTTGTAGGCAAAGAAACCTAACTCAAGGTCCACTTACTTGCTTGTTCAGGAGCTTTTGGGCATATCACACTAGTCTTCTTTAGCAGATAATGTTTGCTCAGTTGTCATGAAACTGAACAACAGATGTTCAAACTCTCTATAATTCTGAGCACTTTTCAAAGTTAAGAAAGTCAAGCTCATGTTCTTCTCTTCTTACATGTATTTCTCTGTCAGGGTGCAAATCATTTTACAAGTAGACTTCAGCCTTAATGTCTATGTTCTGTGAACACACGAAGAGTTAATTAAAAAAACGAAGGCAGAACAGAGTTGGAGGTCAAAGGACCAGATGCATATTACTTACCATATTACCTTTGTGCTGCAGTCCTTGTCACTCTACTATTGGCAAATGTGTCAGCTTCCACCAATTACAGTGCCTCCAGTTGGTAGCACCACTGTAGGGAACTGAACCAGGATCTGTCTGTTGGTAAGTTGTCACTGTGACACAGGAAATTGACTCAGTTCTAAATACTCAGTGATTTGATTATTTACTGGAAATAAAAATGTATATTCAGCAAGTTCAAAATGTATGGGTATTTTTATGTCACTGTTACGTCATATACAGTGGCATAAGAACAACATTTTATGAATCGAAAAGGTAATTGTGGCTGTCGTTTCAATTTAAAACAAATCTGAAACATGTACCAAGAATACAATAAGTATTAAGTTAACTCACAGTCCAGTTAAGTCTGTCCCTTTGCACCAGTCCTCTGCTGTATAGCTTCAGCAAAGGGCACAATGCCACTGTCCTCGTCTGGATCACTGCCAGAAACTGACACATCCCCAATGAGGCAGCAGTCTGGCAGAGTACACTCACAGTCTTCTCCTCAGACTTTTCTATTCTCTGAGCTGGCTGCAATGCAGCATTTAGTGAACACTTTCTCTCAACTTTCCTCCACAGTTCTCTGGGAAGATGTAATGGCATTAAACCGCTTCATGATCTTCCATACATCATCTACTTGTGGAGCTGTAATACCACAGCTGTTTTTTTTCCCCCAGCAACTAAGAACATTGTCTCGATATCAGCATCATTGAGGTTCTTCCTTTGCACATTTTTATTGCTACTATGGACCAGGGGATTACAGAATGTATGGGGCAATTCCATTATGTTAATTCATGCTAATTGAAGTTGTATGCATGCATTTGCCAATTTTGCTGAACTTGGAATCATCAGCATATGCATGTATATACTTTAGGACTACTGCAAAATCAAATATATTGTATCCATTTTTGTAATCTGAGCATTTTATTTGTGCAAATATACTCATAACATCATGAATGGTTCTGATTAAGATACACTATCTTGTACTTTGTGTCATGTCAAGCAATTCACAAGACTGTTTATAAGGGGACATCATTTGCTCTGCTGTTTCAGTTGGGCATTTATTTTAAGCTTTTGCAAGGGCATACAGTATGTGAATGACAATATCGCTCACATAAACAGAGGAAGCAAGAAGCAGTGTGTGGCAATATACAAACAAATGGCTTCTGTTCATCAGTGAATTACAATTGCTTCATGTGCAGAATTCTCAAGAACATTTTCTAGGGTACTACTGAAAGCAGGCATCATATGACTTCAAAATCAAAAGTGAAAAAACCAAGAGGTTTGTGTCACTATCAATACAGGGGTTCACCTTTTTTATACTAAGGGCAGTTGTGTGAATAAAAAATGATGAGTTATTTCGTTGAAATAGTTTACTCACTGTACTGCTTAATGTGTGTTATATGACAATGTGAAAGAGTGAACTAGGTAATGATTTCACACACAGCCATCTGTCTGTTGAGCATACAATCCGCATCAATTAGAAACAGCAGTCCAGTAGTATGTAGGAGGCATGATTATTCACACAAATGTTTCACAGAAGTTCAGCTTTGGTGAGAATTTGCATTATTGACCCGCTGGTCAATGATGCAAGTTGTCTTGACAGTTCTGACCTTTGAGGGGATGGAGAACTAAAGAGTTGTGTCACATCATTCATTTTTATTTCACCTCCACTGCCAGAGTAACAACTGTTTGACAAAAGAAAACTTATTTGCAGACAGCTATAAGACAGGAGTCAAAAGCACAAATACATCTTTGAAATAAGTGCTTGATCTTATTGTCTCATTAGCGATTGAGTCCAGATAATGAGTTTGCTGCTAGGTAGTTGACACATCATTAGCAAGCATGTTAGCCCAGAGCTTTATTTTTCTTTTTTGATAACTATATGCTGAAAGTAATGGTGTACAATGGTTCACAAAATGACACGGAAAAGTAAACAGAACAGGAGAGAGGTGATAGAGAGAAGCTCCAGGACCTAATGTGACTGAGAAGTTAACTGTTAGCTTGCAAACTACAGCAATTCATAAATAGCCCTTACTTATTTTCCATGGATGAGCAAGTGTCACTTTGCCGTGTAACCGTCACTTAAAAAGTAAAAGACAAAACAATACAAAATCAAGCAATGGATAAAAAAAATACTAAAACCAGATGACAATACCAAAAGCTGAAAGCTAAGAATCATGAACAATTAACTAAAACAACAACTACACTAAACACAAAGGACAGTTGAGTTTGATGGGTACTTCATTACTTTTGCAAGTATTTGTTATAAACCAAAGTATCAAGACAATTTGAAATTTTTATCAAATCCTCATATGTGAAAGCACGTAGTAATTTTCATGGCAATCCATCCAACAGTGAAGACATTTCACTAAAAAATGCAAATATATGCTAATGGTGGCACGAGAGCAAAAGTCAAGGGATTCCCAAAATGGGGGAATTCATACCCTATCTGAGAACCATGGATGTCTGTACAAAAGTTCAGGCTAGTGTAATCAGTAGTGTTTAGATGTTTCAGTTTGGACCAAAGTGGTCAATTTTGGCAGATAGCATGGCTGAAAATTAATTCACTATGGAAAAACACAAGTCCTTAGTCTTGTTATATCCAGGCAGGTCCATCATGTCCAGTGAATGAACCTCTCTGGAAAGACAGTTACCTCCATTAAGACAAATTTTCTGTTTCACATTTAAAAGATAAATAAGAACATACACAAGGCAACATGTATTTATGGTGCAGGTTCACATCCAGTTTAATAACCTACTCCCTTCTAGTGTCTAATACAATAATAAAAACATTATTTAAACTGACCTATTTATATAATACGTGTATGTGGCAATATATTTAGCAGATGCAAACAATTTTGTTTAAAATTCTGAGATTTAAGACACACTCATACATGCTCTTGAAATTCAGTTTGATCCTACTTTGTTTTCCTAAATCAGCACATCGGGGTCTACGTTATTGATTGGGTTTTAGTATCACCTAGTATCACCTTAGTACCACCTATAATGAAACTTATGGGATCCCACCACATTACAGTAATTTGCTACTTAGAAGAAAACTTCACAGGAAATCCATACAAATTAATAAAAGTCAGCGAGGCGCTTAGAGCAAATGGTACAAGATGCCAATATTACTTTGCAGTCCAATTCATAATCTATTCCGGTGAGTCTTTATCACCAATATTCATGTAGAGCACGAGAACCCTTTGAGATTTATTAGCATAATAAAATTACATTTACCGCTGTCATCTGAGACTTTATTTACCCCATTAATTAGCTTATTTTTTTTCTAATTTACTTCTTCAGCTAAGGGACATAGTCTGCTCCCTCATTCCATATGGTATTTTATGCTGACATCATGCCTCTCACTTGTGGCTGTGCAATTACTAAGTCACCAATTTCTTCTGCTACATTGGTATGCAGGAGCTGGCTTATAGTGGTGACCATCTATTTTAGTTAGATAATGATGACAAACTGGTTTGAATATATAATATATGGAATAAAAGTTCCAGGCTAAGATATGTCGATATATCAATTGCTGCAACTCTGAACTACTGTGGGAGTTGTGTCTTATCTCACTTGCTGTAACATATTGCAGTACAGTCATAGCAATCTGTTGGAAGCAGATAGGAACCTGTCTTTTTCAAGTGTAACAGGCATGACATGCTCATACTGTATCAATATGGATGATTCAACACAATTCTGGCATGTGATCCTCTCCTCTGTCTTTGATGGCATTCCCACAGCTCTTTGTATATTCATGGTGAGTTAGTTTGAATCAGAATCAAAAGACACATCCAATGATCTGTCAGTTTCCATTATAATTTCTTATTGTGATGATTGGAACTAGAGCGGGAAAGAGAGGCCTGCTAATTGTGCACAAAAACATCCTCTATGTGTGTCCAGTCATCAAGAAGATGAACTCCATTTTGATGTTTAAGTACATGTTTACAACCAGGAAGAGAGGAGTGTGATAAGTCTTTTTGATGGCTGTGAAACATTTGTTAACAATCACTCACAGAAGCATAAGAGAAAATTAAAGAAACATTATGTCTATTATTATCAATGCTATTAAAAGTTGTAGTGGTGGTATTTTTGTTTTTCCTTTTACTGATTAAAGCTGCATTAGTTGATTTTTGCCACTTTGGAGCAATATAACAAACTGTTAACACATAAGTAACTTATCAGCTTAAAATTTCTTTATGACTAATGTGTTAGGGGGCCAGATAGGTTAGTGAAACCTGACACATGTAAGTCAAATATTCAATCTCCTTTTAACTCTCTTTTTGTCAACAGTGAGCTTAAAAATGCTTTGTAGATCTGAGGGGAACAGCAAGGTTAATCTCAGCTGGTTCATCAGAGGACGCATTTTATATTACAAATTGTAATTTACACTATAAAAAAAAAAATATGATTAATGCAACATTACAGTATACTTTTATAGTCACACAACCACCAGCTGGAACACTTTCATCAATCTTGTACAAGAATGTAAAAGACTATTCTTGTTGAATGTGCCCTTGCAAACCATAGCTTTGTTTGGAGCTTTGTTTGGAGTTACCTCCAAGCTCATGAGTCCTCCAACAAAAAGAAAAAAAGGGAACTTTCATTGACTTGATATAAGACATGTATGACAGGCCAAGCTGAACTCGAGCACTTTAACATTGTCGTGCTCCACCAAGTAGTGTAATCAATACATATACAGATTTGAGTAATTGTTTTGGCACTTTATGCCACATAATTTGATAGGTAGTAGTCAGCACAGATAAGAAACATGGGAAATTGTGTGATCACGTGTCACATTAAAGTTCTTTTGGGTGAATTGCTCAAACACGATAATCACATTCCAGTTTTTTCAGTCTTAAATATTTTACACTGGATCAGTCCTGTCTGCAGCGGCGCTGTTTTTTCTGTGTCATGAAAATCTCAGGACAACATGTTCTACATAAAGGCCAGAATGTCAAAGTATCATACCTGGAAGACTTGTGACCAAAAGAGCAATATTATGCCTCGCTCTTTATACAAATAACAATTTGCTCCTTGTGGTGGGAATTATCGATTGAGTGCTGGCAGTACTGATATATTTTTATTCATCTTTTATGATGGCTACATGTTCTGTATATATGGACACCAAAATATTTCTGGCAGGGGGGAATATAAAAAAATCAATTAAAACTTGGAAAGCCAAGGCTGCATACTTGTGAAAAGTAAATGTCAGACATCTCAGCCAACATGCATATATGTTTCAAAATGAGTCACTGAGCGTTTTTTGAATACAGATGTATTAAGTTGTTATCTGCTCATTTTTCAGCTTATTTTAATGTATTAGTTACTGTGCAGAGATAAACTGAACGGTGATCACGATTTAAAGAATTTCATGTTACATGTTTCCCTTTCAACATCATCAAGATGAAATGTTTACTTAGTAATTATCTCTGTGACCTTATTTTGTAGCTTTTAAGCAAAATGACAAATAATGAGAGAAATGATAAAATTTTCTTGAAATAATTTACATATTTCGTTAGCCTTAAAACTCATGCATCTGTTAATAAAACTGGGCCCCTGAATTGTTACCGGGAAAACCAAGCCACTACCAGCAGAGCCTATACTATGTTTTGTTTTGTTTTTTAACTGAGGACTGTTTGCCCACTTAGTCAGGTTAATCATTCTGGGATAAACTTACATTTAAAGAATCAGTAGTTAGTGTTTATGCCCTGTCCATAGATGACTTTAGAATAAAATGGTCTATCCCGAAATCTTTTTTATAACACTTTCTCTCAAATAGCAAGCAAGTCTGATGGGATGATATAGCAGGATAAAGGGCATTATAATCATGTTGCCAAAATCAGTCTAATATTTTATAGTTGACTACAATTGTTTATTCTGAATTACAGCGGTGTTAATTTTCAGAAATTTCCAAAGTACAAACTGTTTTTTCTTTCAGTGCAAACTCTTGTTAAATCTTGCATTTTTTTTCACAAAACTTTTGAGAGAGACAGAGATAAAGATAAGAGGAAAAGAGAAACTGGCAGTACTGGCAGTATCAGACTTTTGCTGCAGCCTCCTGGGATTCATAAAGTGAAGCACTGACCATCTGCTGTATGCACTGAGAAGGGAGCCTCTACTGATATCTTTGTTCATTTTCTCTTAAATTATTGTCGGCAGGATGATGTAGCAAGATAGAGGCTGTAAAGAAAACAGGTGACCATCAGTAGCAGAGAAAAGTTTAACCCAAATTATTCATTTTTTAGAAAAGTATAGCCTGCTCATTTTTTCTCTTTGTAACTTTTTCATCTTAAGTTTTTTCAAATTTTCTTTTCTCACAAGAAAAGAAAACCTCCTCAGAAAAGCAAAAAGGGAAAGAAAAGAGAAACTCGCGCTACAAGCAGAGTCTAAACTTCTGCTGTAGACTCCTGAGATTCATAAATTTAAGCACTGACCATCTGGTCCTGGGAACCCTGGATCATTGTCATGTAGTTTGGAGCCCCCTCTACATTTTAACAACCCGATCATTTATCTGTCTTCACAACACCCCTGATATTACAACAACCAAAACAACAAATATACATTTGTTTTCACTTGTAGAATATTTTTAAGATTGAATTAAATCTGACAAAAATTACTATTAAATAATTGTGCCTGCATGTCTCCTCAGTCCCCACTGACTACAACAACCCAACAAAGCACTTGTTATATTTGTATCAATTCAGATCTTCTCTCATCTGGACTGTGGTGACAGGGCAGTAAGGGAAGAATGTTCAAGGAAATCTCTGTAGGAAAGTCAACCTGAAGCAATAAAAGTGATATGGACAGAAATTTTGTCCTCAGTAGAAATTGTGCCCTTGAACAGGACTACCTGTCCAATCTGCCATCACCATAACATTACACATTAAAGAGATAACTAACACTGGCTAGTGTTATTTCTACTAGGATACCTAATTAAGCTCAAGACGAATCCTCCTAGATGTTGAATGATATCAAAGGAGAGAAATATTAAATCACCAAGTGTACATGACTAATTGTTTATGGGCTTGTGGACAACAAGAAAAAAAGGATTGTATCAGCATGGGCAACAGGGCTCCAGTCAGTCTCCTAGCAACATCAGCCTTCAAATGTCAATCTGCCACAGGTAAACATCCATCCAGAGGCTCAAGACTAATACTGTTTCCATGATTACGTCAAAAATTATTTTATTCTCATTTGAAAATGGAAAAAACATCCACAATAGATGTTGTATCATTGTAATTTTTATTTCCTTAAACAAGAGGGTAGAGAGTTAAAATTTTAGTTTGACTCAACAGTAACAGCAACGGTTATGTAAGTAATGATGGTTTCCAATTGAGACTAGTTTTACAAAGGACAAATAGTATTAAAACAACTTTAAATACTTCTGAAACCACCTGTGCCATCTTAATGCATTTTTTTTACAGTTCACCTAAACAGTAGTTTCACCAAAACAAAACACAGCTCCCATCAGTTGTTAACATGAGTGATGTAATTGGGAAAATTCATAAGTCAGACACGCAAAATAAGAGATATACGATATGTGCCTGGTTTAAACTAGGCAAACTAATTATTGCCCTCTGTGTTCTACGTCAGTTATTAATACTCACGAGGGGCAAGAAAACAGACACTCTGATACAATAAAGAGTTCTGTACAAAGATCCCATCTAATGTCTCTGAAATGGGAAGATTTCAGAGACATTAGATCGAATTTAGACGAAGCTAGTTCTGTACTTCAGGTATTTGATTAGTGTCCTGAAGTCTGTGACTAATCTCCTGTGGTTCTCATTAAAATATTCTAATGAAGTTAGTGTCTGTGCTTGACAGACCACTATGCTTCAGCTGTTCTACCTTGCGTATAACACATTCAGTGATGCATAACTGAACAAAGGCAGAGAAATGATGCCAAAGCCTCTTTAATTAAATCACAGTGCTCGATCTCAGCTCTATTGTTACAACACAAGGCAAGCAGAATGAGGCCTTCAAGAACCACCCCCGCCTCCCCCCGGGCTCCTCTAGCATCACCTGCGGAAGATGCTCTGAAAGCATCTCCTCTCTTGTATAGCCATTGACATGTGTTTAGGTTAAAAATAAAGCCTCAACACAAGGCCAGTCGCCATAGCTAAAGCTTGGTTTCCCTGCCTTTAGAAGTGATAAAGGTGAATGCTAAAGCTCTGCAGGCCCTTAAGCTTTCCCTGATGTGTTTATCAGGTGCTGTCCTGGAGCAAAACTCCAAATCAATAAAGCAATTAGTACATCCCAGCCCATGACTCTCACCAGGGAAGATTTATTGGTTGCGACAGCAGCCAGGGCACACAGGGACCTCATCATTTCTACGTGGCTGGCCGGATACCGAGAGCCGCACAGGTCAATGGGCTTGATACCATCACAGGGCACATGCATGCCGTTCGTGGTGTGCTGGAATATCAAGGTCTGTTCCCATTGTACATGTCAGCGAGGTCTGACCTTTTCCACATGTCTCACTACAGCCCTCCAGCTCTGGAAACCATGCGGTGTAATGGTAGCTCATTCTTAATCAGTAGTGACTTTTTGATCTTCACTGAAATTTCTATCGTATATCCTTTATATTCCATCAAAACTGCTAAAAAAAACACTAATCCGCCACACATACACAGAACACACATATATATCATATAATTACATATACATACAGTATATGCATTTATAATTGACTAATAATTATATATACATACATGTATATATAATTATACACATACGTATTTATATATGGCTGATGCCTGATCACAAAGGTACTTATCATGTCATAAACAAAATGATTTCTTAAGTCCTATAGGAAAAAAAAGATGATCAGTAATTTTTCAATAATTTTTTTTTTTTTTTTTCACCCAGTGAAACCAGCATCACATGGAGCTTTAAGATGCATCTGCTCACTGCATTTTAAATCCATGCCAAGATGTGGTTCTTTCAGGTTGTTGTTTGATAATATTTTGTCAGTCACTTTTCAATGACATTAACCTATTGAATATTTGAACAGGTTTGGTTTTCTCCTTTTTATTGGCACTGTGGATATCAGATATGTTGATGTTCAAGCATTTTTTGAGAAACTCCGTTTTCACCTCCATTAAACCTTTTCCTGCACTCAAACCTGGAAATTCTCTTTTATCCCTTCCACCTCCACCTCCTCTGCCTCATTCCATTCTTTTTTCTAATCACACGTAACGCGTATCCCTCTTGGCAGAGAACATTCATTTTTACATCTTTTCATTAGAGGGCTGTCATCTCAGTTGAGTTTGGATAAAAACAGCAGATGGTCATTATTTGCCACAAACTTGGCAAAAGATGATGATGCTGAGCACCTGAGGATTAGCTATTGGATGATGCATTTATGTGATTTATACTGCCACCTCCTTCGAGAAATCACCCTTAACCCATACAATGAGTTGGGCACCTTTAACTAAGTCAAGCTGGTTAAATAACATGTGTTTATGGCTGACCCTGGACACAGCTGCTGTGTCGCAGCAAGAACAGCCACGTCAATTTGACCTTTCCTTTTAGAGTTGTGGATGCTGTCTCATGGGTCACTCTGTTTCAGTATAATACACGTACATTGTATTTGTCACTTAGTTATCTGTCCCTGCATGTTTTAGTCAGCTCTGCTATACACTGCACTCATGTCTCCATTAGTGAAACAAGCACAAGGCACCCAGACTACAGCAAATTCTCTTCCACGCTGAAGAATGTACAAAATGTACTTGTTGATTGTTTTTTTTTAGCTTGATTTAATGTTCCTATCCCTGTGATTTTCTGTTTGTGAGTTGGACCAAAAAACTGCTACGCATTTTGAAGCAGGCTCTCATTATTGCCAGAAAAAGGAGATAGCTGGCTGTCCTGTCTGTTAGCAGGCCCTGAGGACATCCGCTGATGAAGGCCACTGATATTCTGCAGCCATGGATAAAGCTATGATTCACTCCTCGGTGGCTTTACTCAAAAGCAAGCCAAAGCTACTGCCTTGAGCTTTGGCCTGTAATCTTTTATATTTCAAAATGCAGTAGACAGCAGCATGTCTGCCTCTTTGTTACAACTAAGTTTCATTGCATATGAGCCAGTGTGAAGTTCAAACCACTGCTTCAGCAAACAGGACAAAGAGACAAAGATCTGGAGGGTTGAGGTCTCACTCTGATGAAGACAGTCCTTTTTGTCAACACTAGCTTCTGCTTTAGATTAAAAGTTTTAATTACAACCACGACTAGATCTTGCATTTAAAAATAAATGATGAGCAAACAAAAGGAAAAAACAAAAGGCGAAAAGGAGAAATTGCATCGCTGTTCATAGCAGTCCTCTCATGCATCTCGATGAGGCCATTACATTGGCCTGGTGAGAGTCAAGGATTCAACAAAAAAACTAGGGATCGTACAGAAAAAAGGTGAATCTGGCTCAACTTTTTCTGCAACTCCTACCCAGTAGAAGAATACCTTGGCCAATCAAATACATAATTTTACTTTTGACCTGTGGATTGTCACAATGAAAGACAAAATGACTTGTGAGAATCCTACCAGTGCAGCCACTAGCATTTTTTTATTGATTAGTCTGCTACTGGTTCAATTCATTTACTGAAATGAACTTACCTAGTCTTTCTGGTTACAAGTTAACTTGTACAGTCATTCAGTTAACTTGTCACAAGAGAGGAAGATATGACTGTGCTGATAATGATACCTTAATTCACCAGTGTTGGAAGCTGCAGTGCTAAACCCCAATGATTCACTAGTGAATCAGTACACTTAGTTCAGCTTTCAGATTTTGCACTAAAGATATGTCCCGGTGGCCTTGTGGTTAAAATGAAGATCTGTCCCCAGCTTGATTTTGACTGGGAAGCCTGTCACTTGCATGTCACACCTTTTTCTCACCAGTATTTTCTCTCTGTATGCAAAACTACTTACAGCCTCCACATCACATTCTTGGTCTAAAGCAAAAGTACCAACACTAGCAATTTGTGCCAGTACATATGTGATGTAAGCATGATATCAAAGGCTAACCAACTGTTGAATCTATCCAAGGATAGGAAATATTAACAATACAGATAAAGAAGTATGTATTTATGCAAATGATCTGGCAACCATGGTTAACAGAGCATGTGGTTGTGAGGATTTTCCCTGATCAATCAGACAGTTTAAAAGTAGTTTAAACTGTGGTCTGTTGTGCTTTGTATCCTACTCTGTGTACTCTTTGCAGGTCGTTAAATCCATAAGTGCATGGTATAAAGATCCCACAGGAAGTAATCCCCTCTGGTGATATTGCTTTACAAGATGACCATAATACCTTTTTGTCATTATTCATTAAAATACAGCTGACTGAAAGTCTGATAATTCTAATAATGGTCATAATCTGATATTTCTTTGTGAGCTCTCTTTGACACCAGAGAAAATAAATAGACACACAAGAAATATTAAAGTGGCTCATGATCTTTCCTCAGTCACTAGACTTTGATTTCCCCATGTGGGTTCATGTAGCACCGATGATGCAGGATGACACTGCCAAAGCTGTCCAATCAAGGAGTCACCTGTCAGTCCATACGTTTGGTTCATTTGTAAAGAGTTTAAACATGAACTAGGCACTTCAAGTAGAGACTCCTGTTCTTGGGTGTTCAGAGTCTGCAAGTTCAGCTCAAGCACCCCTGACCCCCGAGGAAGAGAGGACTGAGGTCGCTCAGTCTGCATTTGGGAAAGCAGCATTCTTGCTGACATCACAGCTCAGCTAGGCTCTAGAGTCTTTTTATGTTTATCTGCAATGGGATTTTTATATATGATAAAATTACATAAAATACTCCAAATTGCCTGCTTTAATTTTGATTTAAAAAATATAATAATTAAAATTTTAATGAGAAATCATATATTCATGATGTCTACCTATTAAAGGGCCAACTATAAGAAATGATTGGGGGAGTTTGTAGCCAAATAACCTGAGGAGAAGGTATAAAATGAATTGGGCCCATTTTATACCTTTTATTTGCTGTTGCTGCTGATAGGCTTTACCATGAAGCAAAGGCTAAGCAGTACAATTAAAGATGCAACAGCAAAAGGTGATATAGAGTGGTTTACCACTAACTTTATAAAATATTTCTTGAATAATAAAACCACTTGTGAGATTTTTGTAAAATACAATTTTTATACACAGTGTAGTGTTACTTAAATCTAATGTCAGACTACCCAGCTTTCACTTCCTTTCCATTACTGTTATTTCTTGGTTCCTCTCTGAGTCAATATAAGAATGAGGGGAGTTAATAACATGGTCTCTAAGTAGATGTCACATTCCTTAACGTTTAGTGCTTTCAAGGAGGTGCTATATTTATCTACCCATATTTGAAATATAAAAGATTATTTTCTTGCCAAAAAAATCTTTCAAAATAGATTTGGTGACAACAGTCATAATATGAAACTTAGTTATTCATCTGCTAATAATATGATATAATAATAACCCACATCAATATTTGTCTGAATATTTATTTGTATTCAGATGAGGTAAATCAGAATTAGGTTCACACTACACAGTTAGAATGGTGGAACCGAAATGCAGTTGTTGCCAGAAGTCGGTACACTGTTATTATTCATTCATGCTAATTACACTAACATAATTAAACACATTCATTAGACAATTTATGATGCTTTCAGCGTGTTTTCCCCCATAAACTTTCAGTAATTAACTCCATTACACCTTTTAGTAGCCATGAGTAATCCCAACAGGTAAGTGAGCTCAGTGTACACATCCTCATGAAGTCTCAGCATCTTTTGCTCTCTAACATATTCACCTGTTGAAGGAGTCTACAGGGAAAAGCTATGAAGTCAAGCTGTTTGCAACAGTAAAACGATAAATTCCCATAAACATCTGTTTCTCCTCTGAGTTTAGAGTTTATGTCTCTCTACTGTATTTTTTTTATAACTGTGTTATCATAGTCAACTTATGATTCTTTAACCCCTTTCGGAAAATGTGTGATGCATGATATCGGGCTATATGGGTACATTTTGCTTTAACTTGACTGGAATTAATCTTAATGTAAATAAAGCAGTTATGAATGCATATATAAACAAAAGAATGGTTTCATATCATACAAAGACAGCTATAGATAGGAAAATCTTGGCACTAGAGATAAAGGAGATAGCTGAAGACTCAGTTTTTGAGTAACCATCTGCCCTGTTGTGGTGCTTCGGAGCATGACACCGAAAGCTTTACCAGCTGCACTGCCATGTCAGTAAACTGCAGACAACTCATATTTATATGCTCATATTTATTGAAGGATAATTGATCATTGATTTGGTAACTTGCTCATATTTATTGAAGGAATTTGATCATTGATTTGGACATAGAAGACAATTTTCCAGTGATATTTTGCACTTCTTCCTTGCCTTTAAGAATTACTCTGTTATATGGGTGTATTTTGCATTACAAATCCTGACCAGTGAACCTTTAAATTGGCTCCCAGTTCCTTTTGTGCCATCTCTTCCACTGGGGCAGCAAGAGTACGAAGAAAGCGACAGTTCAGATGCCTCAGCCATGGTTTCTTTCTCATTACCAGTTGCCCCTATTCATCCCTCTGTAGCTTGTCTCCATAAATCATAATAACCTATACCCGCATGAAGTGTAAGCACCTCATTTCAAATTAATACTGTGGTAGTGTACTGCACTGTAATTCCAAGTCTAGAAAATCTGTCTGCACAAGTATTTTTCCACTATTATCAAACCAAACTGTTATCAACAAGTGTTACTGAAAGGTCAAAAAAACAACAAGGACATGGTTAGCAAAGCCATAATTTCCAGCCTGTCTTTGTATTTATCTTGCCAAAAACACAAATGGAGCAGTGTGTGTATGTGTGCATGCATTTTAAAAGACTTATAGAGGGTATGCTGAGGAGTGTTGGTATTACATGAAACGAAGGTCCCCAATCTGGATCCAGATTCATTGTTTTTTGTTCTGGAAACAATTTTGGTTAGTTGGTTGACTGGGCCATCCGAGCTCTCTCTGTAATATTGGAACATGTGTTGATTGTAGATTCTTTGTCCCCAGCCTTTTTATACTGTTACCACCTTTACTTTTTTCCCTTATTTTACCTCAGTAATTTTTAAGGGCATGAAAAGGTCGGGAGAAAAACAAAACAAGAAAAAAGCAAAGATAAAATGAGGATCTGAAAAAATAGGATTTTGTGCAGCATAAATCTTTTCTTCTGCTATGCTATCATGCTAAAAGTCTTGTGACCCTGCAGATATATACTCTGACCTTTCAAGGGGGTCCATTTTTTGTCCGCTTGAGGGCATCCAAAGAAATTGTAAACACAGTATTGATGTAATGTTGTTGGTGAATGTCTTAGCAAACAGTTACCTCATGACGTATACACAGAGCAAAATTCATTTTGGGTAATGTTTAGGTCCACCTAACAAATATGAGCTAAATATGCCCTCTTTTTAGTTTTGTTTTGTCTTTAACAACTCCTTTGGGTAAAGAGCTGTTTCAAACTTTTTTGCTGAAAAACGTTTCCTGTTGCTGCTGGAAATGAGGCCGATGAGAGCAGTAAATTGTGAGCTGTAAAACCAAAACAACAAACCAAAAGATGCTACAGTAGATGTCCAGATGTTTTAACTAAAATGTTTCATAATGTTTTTCACATGAAACAAAGTAAATGAGTGGTACGATGCTGGAATAATTTTGCTAACCTTGCTTTATGTAGGCCAGCCCTACAACTTTGCATTAACAGATCTTAAACAACATAAACATTGAACTTACCTTCTTCATTTACTTCTTCTTCCAACCATGCTCTTCTTCTTTTTTGGGCTTTATGGCAGCTTAGGCACCATTTGGCATATTACTACCACCTACAGTATGCAATTGTTAGATATAATGGGTTTGGCTCTCTCCAACCTTGCCCTAATAATGCTTAGCAGGTTAATTGCTCAACCACAAAATTACTTTGAACAGCTGCTCCACAGGAACGCACAAGGCAATGATTTGTTGTTGCACGCGTTGTTGTTCTGTTAGAGGAAAGCAATACACAAAGCTAGTACAAGAAAAGACACATGAGACTTTAGATCTGTTTCTGTTTTTATTTAAGTATCAAACCCAATGCGTTAGAGTTAGCAGCCCTGAGTGCAAGACAACAGCGCAGTTACACATCACATCTTCGGCCACAACGTGACTGTAAATCCCACAAGGGCCAAGCTGTATCATAAGCTGCGAACATAGCAGAGTGGATCCTAACGTGAGGCTTCGTGTTGACCAGGAGAGTGCTGGAAACTGCATCAGGATATGTAAAATCAATGGGTGACATTTTGTGTGAACTTGGCAGTGTCATTCCTTTAAGCAGACTAAGCATCATTTATCTCCGAAAGAAACAGAGCTCATTGTTCAGCTTAGAAGGACACTAAAATGAAAACTGAACAGAACATTGTAGGAATACTGATATTTTTTGAAAATCCCCTTATTCACTTTCTTACTGAGAATTAGGTAAGAAGATTGATACTACTGTCATACCTGTACAGTAAATATACAGCTATCATCAGTATCCGATTAGCTTATCTTAGCCTGAAGAGTATAAACAGCAGGTTATCTTAATCTTATCATTTAACTCTGAGCATGAAGGCAAATAAGTGTATTTCCGAGAGAACAGTGCTGTCTTTGCTACTAAGAAAAACAAAGCCAAAAATTTGGTTTTCGTAGTCTGTCGTTTAATAAGATTTCATTGTTGAAATAAGGTGCATGCAAATGACTCAGAGGTCATTTTTTCTTTGTTGTTAATAACTGTAATGTTGGTAGGTATTTGACCCCAAAAAGATTATGTTTAACCCAATATCTTTGTAAAAATAAATACGTATTTGACCCACAAGCTTGGAAGTCCAATTACGAAAACATGAGGCTGATTCTTCTTGCAGCAGTGTCTTCTATCCCCCTACAGAGCCGACAGTTTCATGGCCTCCTGCCAAAAGAGTCATTAAATGAGCATTCAAACTATTTTGTGATCCATTTTAATTGGAGGCTAATGGACTGGAGAGACCTCATCTGCTCAGGTTCAGGAAAGCATGAGGTGAATAATATGACTGGAATATAGTTACTACAAATCGCTGACTCTGGTGTAACTGAGAAGCGTATGACATTGGCAAGGAAAGTATTGTACAGGTATATGTGTCAGTCTTAGTCGGTCTTAGTTGCTGCAATAATGCTTGATCTGGACGGGTTTTCATTCGGCTGCTGGTTCATCGAGTAAAGTAGACGCAGAAAGGCAGAGACAGGGGGCTATTGTGCAGCTAAAGAGTGATAATGAAACCAGTTAAAAAGTTGGAAGGACACAAGGAATGAGCAGAAGGGAGTGAAACATACTAAATACATTTTTGTACAAATAATTGTTTTCTTAGTTTGCAAATGGATTGCTAAGTGGTACATTTTCCACTCCAAACTGGACAGCTCTCACACCTATTTCATTGTGATCAGCCATCCCCCAAATTGACTATGTCTGAAACACATCAGTGGCTTGGACTGTGGAAATTGGGGCTTAAGCACCCCAAATAGCCATGTTATTACAACCGGGTCTGTTTTCCCTTCGCCCCCAAAATGCACATCATCCTTCCTTCCTGGTTCAAACACGTCTTTCCGCGTGTCACTCCCTGCAGGCCAGGAATCCAATTTAATGGATGTATTCACACAAACCTGTTGCCAGTCATGGGGAGAGAGGTGGTGGGGGGAGGTGGGAGGCAGTGATATAAGAAACAGGAGCCCTCTCCTCATTTTAATGAAGATCTTGAATTCCTTCAGGTGTACGTGGGTGGCACTGCCGATGTCTGCCAGCCGACAAAGAGCAAAGCAACAGAATCTGCACTGGTGTAGAGGCAATTATTGCTGTATTCACTAGAGCATAGCCCATAGATTTCATTTACAAGTTTCAAGCCTCATTTATGAAAGCAACACTCCAACATCCAGAGATGTAGGAGGAAAGATGGTGATACTTTTGGGGAGGACCAGCACTTTTTAGCCATTTAATGTATCTGCAGTGTGTAAATATCATTTTATTATACCACTGTTACTATGCGTCCCCAGTGTTCAGCATAAATGTCTATGCTCAAGTTTTTATTGTAACTTTTATTGTTAGCAGTGAAGTCTCCCTCCACTAAGTGGGAATACAATTGTGTACTCATGCACAAGAGATTGATAGGAAACAAACAATATGGAAGATATAAGCTGATGCATATGCACATTTAATCATGTAAAAGCCCACATTGCTTTTTAATTTTTCATTGATATTAGGCAATTTGACAATATCCATTAGCGTCAGTCCAATGCAAATATGTCATTTGTAAAATTGTTACTACAATACAGGTTACTTTAAAACAGCAACAACAATTTGGTCAGAGAAAAGTCATTCATACAGCAATTAAGATATGAATAAAGCATAGCTTCATATCAGCTTCTGATAAACGTCTGAATACATTTCCGCACAAAACAATGACGTGGATTTTGTTCATAAGGGTTCTGGATTATCGTTTTAAGACAGACTCTTTGTGAATGTGAACATAACCTTTAATCTGTGGTTATGGTTGGATGATGAAATCACTTGGTCACAGGTGCCCTGTGGAGCTTTTGTAGTAGGACCACTAGGGCCGTTTCTTACAAGCAGGTCCCCCTTCTGTTTGTATTGTGCATGCAAATGAGGAAGCATGTGCATGAGCGTTAACTACAGCTGACATTGAACACACTCCTATTGTACGGACTGCCGATTGGATCTTGTATGGCGTCCGCATTAGAAAAAATAAGAAAATAATCTGTAAGCATTTATATTTTGAACGTCTTAAAGTGTTTGGACCATTAAGACTCCAATGCTATTGGTTTGTGTCAACGTACCCATCCCTTTTTGACATAGGGGTTCCGATGGGCTGTGCGTATACCTGTGTTGTGATCAAGTGCAATCTTGGTAGGGGTATGTTTGGGTTATACTCAGCTGTGATTTAGTTTTTTAGACAGTCCAATTGTGGTAGTCAATCAATTTGTGCAGGTGGGCAGACAGCCATCTATTTGAATGTACGGTGCATCAGTCTTTTTAGTTTGTGTTAATGTATTGCATTATCAACAATGTCCATCTACGTTGGCATGTCTAGGAGAACTTAAACTTGAATTTTAAGTACAGAATCTAAAATATCCTGAGAAATAAATGCCAATTAGCGGACTTTTTAGTCATTTAAATATTTTGATAAAATGTCCAGGGTCACAGACCAAAACAGAATTTAAAAAAAAAACTTGCATTATAGTGAAATAATGCAATCACAAAATGTACCCAGGACAAAAATATTGGTAATAATGTCAGCTTCTAAATGTTTCTTGTAGCCATCTAGAAGGTTTTCAGCTGTCTGCCAGTAGTTTCTGCATCTCCTCCATTGTTATGTGGTCCAGTTCAAAGACCCCTTTTTGCAATGGCAGATTTCAGTTCTCTTCAAAGGTTTTCAATGGGGTTTAGGTCAGAACTCCTTGTTGGTCAGTTTAAAACTGTCCATCTTTTCCTTTTCCACCATTCTGTTGTACTGCTGGATGTTTGCTCTGGGTCATTGTCCTACTGAAATACCCAGGAACTTCACCTAAAACCTAGTTTTCTGACACTGGGTAACATGTTTAGCCTCTGTAATCTTCTGGTTTCATAAATCCTTCGATGTATTCACTGCCTCTAGTACCAGAGGCAGTAAAGCAGCCCCATATTACAATAGAACCTCCTCCATGTTCTACTGTAGGTAGCGTGTTCTTTTCCTCATGGGCTTCATTTGTTGCCTATAAATAAACTGATGCAGTGAATTCTCAAGAGCTCTACTTGGTTGGATGTGTGGTGTATGGTACGAGTTGAAACCACCACTCCAGGTTGCACCTGATCAGCCTGAAGCTCTCTGGATGTCCTGCATGGTGTTTTTTCCACAAACTGTGCCAACCGTTGCAGACTTCTCATTCTGATTTTCATGTTAACACCACATCCTGGAAGTGGCTTATGACTGTGAAACTTCTTGATAAAATTATAAACTGCTGAAACAGGAATTTCAAGATCTTTGGTGATTACTTTGTAGCATTGATAAGCTATTTGATTCAAGTATTTCTGATGCTCTCTTGCCTTTTCCATTGTGAAAAAGAAACTGGAAACAATCAGCCCCTTTTTAATGCAGTAAAACCATTATTCATTGGTTAATTTAGGTCATGTGAACACTTAAAATTAAGCATAGGTTAGTTTAATTTGTTTTATTTCATTGGTGGAACTAAATTCATGAAAAGGGTCCAACCATACTTCCATTTTATGTTTTTTTTATTTCACTATATGAAAGTAATTTGTTGTTGTTGTTGTTCAGTAAATTTTGACATTGTATTGAATATTCCGATTGTACAAAGTTGGTTAATTTGCATTTATTTCTGAAGATATTTCTAAATTCTGTGCTTAAAACTCAGGGGCGCAAATAATTTCAATCAGGACTGTTCCAACATTAGTTCTTGCAGCTGACAGAACAAGCCAAGCATGCCAAACTATACAGTCTCATTAATTAAAGGGAGAAAGTTGCGCACCTCTACTGGAGAATGGGGATGAATGTAGTTAGCTGCAGAGCATAGAGAGTGGATTTTTAATACCTCTACCTTGTGGACAGATATGTATTTAGGGTTTAATGATGGTGGTGGTAATTGAATGACGAATGGTCTCATCCGTATTCATTAAAGACTGATTTTGAATTTACAAAATATTATTGCATAGCTATCAGAGTACGTGAAAGTAGTTGAGCTAAGAGAAAGGCTTTTAATGTTGTGACTGATCAGTGTATATGTGTTTTCATATAGTCTCAATTATATAAGAATTTCTTTCTAAACATTAATGTGGTGTTTTATGGAGGAAAACTTCGATTCCTAATCTCCCATCTGTTCATAAGAGGACAAAAGTTTAATTAGAACCTTTTTTTAAAAGTTACAATGTAAAATATCAGTTACACTGGCTGTACTAAAAATATCAACATCAATCAAAAAGGATCTTGAGCAGTTTACATCAAAATCAGTGGCTTGCAGAACATTATATTCTCTCTTTTACGCTCAATCTACTCAAAATTCAACAGGTTAATAATTGTGCTATAATACTGCCATTTAGGCAAACAAACCACATTAAATTAATGTGTAAAGTACAATGTTGTTTACAAGCTATGTTTTTTCTCAGTAAGTAGCCAGTAGCCTGCAAAAATTAATTTGTAAATTATGTAAATCAATATTATTTCCTTATCTTAATTCATACGATGGGGAACTGTTTTCACTCCTGCTATGATTTTAGGCCTATGTAGGATTTCCCATCACAAACTAATGAATTGGCAGCACCAAATTTTAAATGTTTTAAGATGTACAAGATGTACATTTTAACAGGGTATTTTCTATTGTCTAAAGACATACAAATTTGGCATATTAATGCGGGCCCTGAACTAGATATCATGGTCTAATCAGCCCTCCACTGTAATGCACCAACAAAGGCAGTAAAAAAGAAGTCTGCTTTCCCACCCACAACTTTGCTGTTTTGGTTTCATTTTACTGCTTTGATCCTTATCATTATAAACTGCGGCCAGAACACCTAAAGCTGGTTCAGCAAAAGAGCTGCAAAAACTAAATGTTTGCTACCCGCTGCACACCAAACAACAGACAGATAAAGTCAGTAACTTGCTGTGGGGAACATCGTTGAGCATTCAGTTGCTAGAGAGTCAGTTATTTTTTTCAGGAGCTTGACACCAAAACAGAGCTGCTGGCTAATTTTGTTTTCTAATCTTGCCGATATGATTTGAAAGGTGCCTTATTAGGTTGCAAATAAGATTTTTTTTTTTTTATTATTATTAATCTTTCAATTATTTATTTATCCTGGAGAAGTTGACACAAGAGACTTTTGTTCTTTAAAAACAGGCCAGAATGTTTAATATACAAATCATGTTGATGATCTTTTAACAAAAATAAATTGGGAATCATGCTGTCTAATTTTCATCAAAATGACATTTACATATCAGAAATCTGTCAGGGCAGAGTTGACACCAGCTGCAAAGAGCAAGTCATACACTAGCATGGAATTTCAAATATTACTAAATAACACTAAGAAAGAAATGATTCTGATAATTCCTAGATTTTGTGAGATAATCTTTGTATGTATTTATGTGTGTGTTTAGCCATCCATTTTTGTGATTAGTCATGTTTCTGTTTTCTTTGTATTGCTCTCTTTTCAATCAATCATAGCACTTTAATATATTTGTCTTATATTTCCTGTCGATGAAGTTTAAGTTTCTGTGGGTGGCATTTTCTCAGATCAGAGCATGCGTATGCATGAAAGGAAACCATCAGAGATAACTGTGCTTAAACTCAGCGAGAAAGACGGATAGAGAGAGAGTAATCATTGCTGCCACATTCGGTCCTCTCTTATAGCTCCTATTTCATCAGGCCAGGGGAACAAGGCCATGCCGCCACTGTTCTCAAATAGACAATAATGATGCTGTCATTTCAGCGCCACAGACAGCAACAATAGGGAGGATGATCATCAGAACTGACTATGCATAAAATCTCACAAATTTTCTTTTTGCCTGCACAATCAGTCAGTGATTAGAAGTGACAGAGGCTTTCCGAGCACCTTACAGGCTCTTTCATTTCAAGGCTCGGAATAAAGTGTTGTGCCCCTGAGGTTGATTCATGTTTGCTTTGTTTGTAGGATATTGCTTGAACATAATATTTGAGTTGACCTTTTTTTAAAATGACAAGGCTGTATATTATCTAGACTGAACAATTGAAACTTCTGAGGGATTTGATGCAAGAAAAACTGCAAAGAGTGGCCTCAGTAATGCAGAAGCTTTGCTTAAATCATAGTTTGAATCACACTTCCCTGCATTAATGGCAAATCAGTCAGTTGGCTTGATCGTCTGTGATTCCAAAACATTGGTCAAGGGTTAAATACACTGTACATTACATCACACTACAATAAATTCATGGTTTCCCAAAGGATGATTCTTTGGCCCAAATGACTTTCCACCATATGTATTCACGTTCAAACAGGATACCTCTCAAACTAATGACTAAAGTAGTTACAGACTCAGCTGTACTTTAAAGCTGCATTAGTTCATTTTTCTGCCACATGAGGGGAGCAGAACAAGCTGTAAAAACAACACTCACACAAAATCCTCTTACAAGGCTATTAAAATTAACATGTTAGCAAACAGTTGCCTATTTAAACATCCAGCAGACACAGACTTGAGTGGTATCTATTTGGATTGGCCACCTGGTGAGCACTAGACTGATATCCCCTATCTTTTAGCTCTGTTTTGGATCCCACAACTACTGAAGGAAATATGCGGCTATTTAGCTGCTTTGTCAGTTAGCTATTTGTTGATGTACGTGTAGTGTACAGGAAGTTTACTGGCACTTTTTCAGTGAAAACAGCTGTCTGCTGGCTGAAAAGTGCTTGAAACAAAACAGTTAAGCCAGCTGGACAGTTGCACCATAAAGCTAAATCATTAAGCTGAAAAACAATAAGCTCTGTTGAAGTGGAAGGATCTACAGGTTGACAGATTTAAATGTTTTGCTTGGAAACCTTGCATTTATGTTTTTGTGTTTTACTTTTTTTCCCTATTTTTTATGGAATCTTCTTTGTGCCAGTGCTAATTTATCAAACAGCCCTGAACATACAAATTCTAGTTAAGCCAGATCTGACCGCACAGAGCTAACAAGCTGAGTATATAATGTCCAAAAAATAGCTACTTTACAGGTAACAAAGCCTTTAGATTTTGGTAAAAACATGGCCTTTCCTGTGGTATCACTCTGAGGAACAATTTAAGATTAAAATTTATCATAGATGTCTCTCAATTTTTCAATTTTTCTTTAATTTTTCAATCATCTAAAAATGTTGTTTTCTTGGTTTGTAATGTGCATTACAGTTTCACATTACGGTGGACGTTTAGGGTTGTGTGAGCTTAGTATCCATGAAACAGTGGTCTGTGATAATACAGTATATCAGTGGACTCACAAGATGCATTACTGTCCCAGGACCTAAAAAGGCTATTAATGTGACACAGAATCCAAAGGCACTGCTTCCACAAGGCATATAATACACATTATGGAGTAACTAATCATTCTTCATGTGCCCATGACACATTTTTCTTGTCCTGAATCTATTGTACTACCGCCAATATCAGCAGTTTTTATAAACTGCTTCATCTTTTCCAGGATGTTTCTGCCTTCCTATTTTTCAACCCACTGGTTGACAATATGGCAGCAATTTACACTTTCCCAATAAATCGGCTGGAGCATAAAGTGATTTTCCCATAGCTGCCATCAATGACATACTGGGCAACAGAGAGTTAAAAAATGTGGGTTTTCAAAGCCAGAACAGTGGCAACACACAATACAGAGGCAGCGTCATGGCTTCAGAAGGTATATAAGATAGAAGAGATGTTTTGGATTTAGGAGATGAAGGAGATCGAGGAAATCCACACAGTCATAATGATCAGTCCCTGTCATTTGGTGAGCACTAGACAGTTCAATGACAAGCACAGATCTTAGCCAGTTGTGTTCATAAAACAGGATGCCACTTGTCTTTTTTGAATCTTTGACCCAAAAACAAATATCTGAGAAAGGAACCTATGACCTTTGATAAATTCAGAAAGCAGCAGCAGCACTCTAGGGCTGCAGTGTTTTCATTGCAATTATCTTTGGTTAGGAGCTGAAGTCAGCAGGGCTTTTGATTGCTATTGTATTTTTAAGTAGGTATGAAATATATTTATTCTACTGGGGTATTAGCCAAAAGTAATTGAAATGATTTAGAAACTTAACTGTTTGCAGCCATGCACATGATTGGGTGTTTTACAAATCTAAATTTAAAGCATTACAAACAAATGTGCAGTACAGGATACTCAGTCATCTAATTGGTGTGTAGGTGATAATAAAGTATGCATTAATTACATTATAATTGATTTAAAGGTTACAGCAACAACATATAGTGAGGCAGCATAGCTCAACTTATCAAATCATTTTTTTTCTTTTATTTTTTGATAAAGCACCAAATTTAGTATATGTTGATAGATATATTGGGTGAAAAAAATGGATATTGGAATAACAAACATAGATCATAGTAACCCTGAGAACAAAATGAAATACTCACAATTCCATGGACTTTTACAAAATAATTGGTCATTGCATTATCTTATATAGTGGCATGAATCAGTAAAACAGTTTTCTTAATATTTTTGTGTCAAATGGTGAATAATATAAAAGAGCATTTTTTTTTTAATTTGAACAGAAGCATGTATGTAACATACTTATACTTACATAGAATCTAGAAGTCTGATTGACAAATATAGTAGAACTACTAGTAGTAGTAATAGTAGTAGTAGTTGTATTAGTAGAGTATTAATTCTAGTACACGTACAAAGCTTGTATGATTACTTTTAAAATGTATTTCAGTACAGATTACAGAATGCATGCCCTTAAATATAATTTGTTACATATTCTGTGTTGCCTTGCAACAAATTCTTTTAAAATTAAAATAAAAATAAAAATTCTTTGTTTTCACAAAGCATGAAATGGATGAAAAGATATAAATAACAGTAAGGTGACCCTGCAATGCTGCACAGATTGAGGAAACAAGCTGTAAATTGGATGATCTCCACCCCGGGGTTTAGTTAGCTAGACCTACCTAGCAAGTTAGCTGCTGACTGAAAAGGCTGATCTACCATTGGCCAGCAATTCAGCAGGTAGTGGGTAGTTTTCTACATAGTCTAATTTACCGGCAAAAGTTCAATCAAACTAGGCGTTCAAACAAACTACAACTACTGTTAAATTTCAGAGTGAACAATTTTAGACTTAAAAAGGTCATTCCTTCATGTAATCTATTGTTTTTAAGAATGTATCTCTATTCTGATTACCACCTTTTTAAATGTTGACTATAACTAAATACCTTCCAATGCTACATTTATTCCATCAAACTGTACACGCACTATAGTACCAAAAAGAGTAGTACTAGATTTCCAGTACAAGTAGAATTTATTATTTCTAAAATATAAGACATTCTTTCTTACTAAAGTTGTACGGGATCTGTGGTGTTTGTATTATTGCAGATCACATAATAATTATAAATGGTGGTGGTGATGACTGATTGACTATGTGATGAAGATATCTGCTAAAAGACACAGGTTGTCCTACAACCTCGACATCATCTTATTCACGGCCTGCAAATTGGGCTACTATGTGTCATCTGCCAATAACACTGCAATGAGATGCTAACCAACTCAATGATGATTGAGAGGAAGGAAGATGGAAGTGCATATACATTGTTAGCTGAAAGTCTCCTGAAGATTAAATAACTGAATAAACTACTTATTAATATACAGATAAGGACACTAGATGAAGCTGAGGTACTTAAAGCTGCTCAGGCTGTCACTTAAGCTTGGTGGCATCGGTTGTGCAGGCTGACCTTTAACAAGACAAAGGTTCAGCAGGCCATGAGGAGACCTCTGAAGAAACCTAGCAGTACAGGTGACAAAACTACCATTGCCCCATCGTATGCCCAAGTTAACACACCATGGAATGTCCTTCTAGCACTGGCTGAGCTCAGGCACTGGCAAAAGCAGAGATCACAACAGCAAGTTTTTCATACCAGACACACCCACCAACTCACAGTGGCTGCATTATACATCCTGCAGTATTGGGCCTACAATAACCACGACACAGATACAGATTAGCTTTTTGGGTTTGACAAATGCTGCTCAAAAGGGAAAGCAGCTGGCCTCAATTCAAGCACTGGGCAACAGTCAAGGCATTGGAGCTGTGTTTACTGGTCTGTGTATGATTCCTGCTGCAGTCATCATTCAGCATGTACCACGACGCTCTGACAGATCTTATCCCCTGGTTCTTTGCTCTCGACCATATCAATTAGACTGCTGGATCCCAGTTCCTCTGCATGGCATGACTGAACCACCAACAAGACACCCAGACATTGCCAGAGAATTTTGTTCTGGCAATTTTTTACCATCCATAAGACCGAATGGCTTTTCATTTAAGGTTCCCATCGACCAAGCCTGTGCATGTATCAAGAGTAAAGGACTGGCGGTAGGTCTTGCAGATAACCCTAGTACCTTCCGGTGGTGGAAGCTAGCTGGCCCTGAGGCTGCAGCACTGACTGAGGACTTTGAAAATTCACACCAGCTCATGGGTAGATGAGATGAGGTGCTGCCACAGCAAGTGTGCAGAAAGCATTTAGGAAAGATGTCTGCTGGCTCATCATCACTGAAGAACTGGGAAACCCATTTGAAGAGGACAGTGAAGACATGCTTGCCTTGACAGTAAAGAGATTATAGGTCCATTGACAGTGGTGACTGTTAATAAGGGAAAGATGATTGGTCAACAACAGTTACAAGCATTTGCAAATTATTTATGGAGAGAAAAAAAAGCCCATTTATGCCCCACATATCTCATCTCAGCTGTGCAGTGTGTCAAGTGTGGTCTTTGTTTTGGATACTTACATGGATGATTTGCCGAATGGATGGCAAGAGCCGTGCTTGAAAAGGGTGAAGGGAGACCTGTGGTTGGAAGGTAGCCTGTCTGCAGGCTGACAGTAACAAGACAGAACTATGCTGTTTCCTGTCCTCCTCCAGGGATTCTGTGAGGAAGACAAGGAACTAGTCCTCAATTATGGGAAGGGGGTGGCCCCATGAAGCCATCAAAAAGCTGATAGTTATATGCAAATGCATCTATCACAATGCTGCACAGCATGGCCACCACCAGATACTCACTCACATTGCTGACACTGTCTTTTTCTGCAAGAATAAAGCTCGGGCAAATACTGCCTACCCAGACTGGTCTGGTGGAGCACATCAAGACAGCAGTCAACTAAGTTGGTCCCATCTTGGGGAAGAGACTGCTATTAGACCCTGTGCTGCCATCACCAACTGGCCCAATATCCAGATATCTTCTAAATACATTAAGCTGTATATATAGATACCAAATTTGTTGCTTCATTAGTTAATTAATCACAAAATTAAAAATATTCTGCCCCAATTATAGTAGTCATGTCAGTGCAAATGAATTACTTTATATTTCCTGTTTCCCTTATTGAATTGATTAGCCTAGCATAGGTATAACTAACTCTATATAATAGATAAATGAGGGACTATGTAGGCTTTTCAGATCAGGGAATTATTTAGTATTCAATTATTTAGTATTCACCCAAAAGCAGGGTTGAAAGTGGGCCGGTATGGTCCAGTACTGCATATCACTAAAAGAGTCAGTGGTGCCAAAAACCCACATTCAAAACTAGTCACGGTCACACTTCAGCAAGGAAACACATCTGTTAACATTATGTCATCTTAAACAACACTTTGTCTCCTTATTAATTACTTCTAAGTTGTTCCAAGGTCCTTTTGAACTGTTGTTGCTGTGTTTTGATCCGTGCTGGACAGAGCCCAGCTGCCTTACATTACTGCTAGTTGACGTGAGCACTGCACCTGACTGATACCCAGTGCTGATTGGTTTTGGCAGACAGACATTTGTTGCAAAATATCCCAAATAAAATGTGTGGCAGAATAATTTATGATGTTTCACATTAAAATCATTAATTTTATCCAGCAAGGGTCCTTGAGGGTCCTAATGGTAAAACCAGATCAGTGTAAGGTTTTAGTAGTTATAGATAAGGGTAACTTACACAGCAAGTTCAGCATAGAAATTAAACTGCCATTTAATCCAAGTGTGCAGAAAAGAAGAGAACTAAAATGAGAAATCGGACCACTTACCCATGAACATGACATTAACTTTTTACTAATTGATTTTACCTTGCAGTAAACAATATAGCTATCATCAAAAAGACAAAGCCCGTTTTTAAAATCCTGTCTCAGGCTGAAGCCATTGCTCACACCAGGAAAGTGTGGACCATTAAGGGGGTTATTATTCTTTATATGTGATCTATTAAAGGTTAATATGTTTTGCAGCCTGAGGGCATGTGTTACTCTTGCTGCTGAAGCACAATTTAAAGTATTGTAATTTTGCCATTGACCTTCGGTTATTGTGGGGTTTTTTCTCTGCTGTATGGGAAATAACAGAAATATATCCTTTACAAATTCATTCTTTCTGCTTCAAGCAAAGAGCGTTTTCATCACCATAATCATATTGACTTTGGCAAATCATTTATATCCTTGGCACAATGATAAGAGAGTAATTACACAAAGCCATCATCTAATGATATTCAAGTGTATTGCTTGTTGACAAACAATGTAGTGAAAGCAGGAAATGCTCTGGTTTGCCTATCATTCTACCCAGACAGCAGCACACGAAGAGAAAAGTCTTTTTTTTATCTTAGGTATTGGTGTATCTTTGCTGGTGGATGTTTTTTTCTCAGCTATGCTCATTTCAAGGTTTTAGGACCTTGAGGTGTGTGTGGGTGAGAGGGAGATGGAGCAAGATGGAGAATATTTTCAAGCAGGAGAATTCAGATACACAGAGCGTAGACTGTGCCTCCAGCGGTCCATCTCATCACAGAATTGAATTAGAGATGATGAGTCTTATTTTTTTTCTTGGCATGCCATCATTAGGACAGCATCTATCAGGAGCTGCAGTCTTTCATTCAAATCATGCTCTTATATGTTAACTCCCAGATTTAAGTTTTATTTACAAATGGTAGTAAGATTCATCATATCATAGCTGTCTCTTAAAGGACCCTATTTTTTGCATGTTGTAGTCCAATTAACCTTTGGACTGATTAACTATATTTACATGAGAGGCTTTTTTTTTAATCTCTTTTGTCAGTTGAATTACTGTCATGTGTGTTGACAGTTGAAAGCCCTCCTGGTGATGCCTTCAAAGGCAATCTATCATCTGAGATTTAGAGAAAGTATCTTAAAAGAGAAGTGACAGCCTTGCCCGTTTGGTCAAAAAGCTGTGGAAGTTCTTTTTTGCCAAGGTGTTGGGAAAAAAGAATCCTGTGAGTAACAGTAATGAGAAAATTTCACAAAATAAAGTTTCTCATTATATTTAGAACTTTCGTATTATTTTGAGAAGCTTCTCATTACAGTGGCGACCAGGATTTTTTTTTCATCTCATTAGCGGAAATGAGCTTCCCTTAAAATCTAATATGATGGGTTTTTACTGTTTCCTATTGTGTGGTCTGTAAGAAGCTAAGGCAGAAATATTTGGATGCTATATTGTGGCAAATCCCCTTATGAAAGAAGTCTATGTTAATGGCTGAGCATACAAAGCATGTTACTTTGACAACATAGACTAGTCACCATTGCTTTATTTAAATCATATACACAATATTTTACTACTCTTAGCCAAGTAATTTTAGTTAAAGTTGAATGATCAGAAAACATTTTTTGTAGCAGTCAAATGTGTTTTGGAAAGGTAAGTGTTTTGGTTTAATTATCCCCAACTTTGCAGTTTTGCCTCAGTCTCGCTGCCCTCATCAACCGAGTTCTCGGCCACAGTAGTCAGCTGTTTTCAGCAAAAAGCTTTCTTAAATTCAGTGTATGCTACGTGACCAGCACCAAATGGCAGACTGACAAAACTGGAAACTAGCTGGTGAACATAGTGGCATTTAGCAGCTAAAGAGCCAGATATTTCCCTCAGGTGAAGACCAGAAGAAACCTAAAAGGGGAGGGAATATTGTACTTAAACCTGCTAAGTGAACAGAGACTACAAATGAATGCTAATGTTGTTCCATATCTGCTGGATGTGCAAAAAGTTAATTGTTTTTATGTGTCAATTTAAAAGGTGAGTAAAGTCAATGTTGTGTTTATAGCTTGTTTCCACTGCTCCCAAGTTGTGGAAAAAAAGATGTCCTTGAATGAAAAGTTCTGATAATGGTCACAAGTGTGGTAGCTCATGATGAACAGAACTTTGGCCAGAAAAATATGGCGGGCGAATGTTAACTATGAGAATTTACATAATTAACATAACAAAATTTCCAATCTGAATTAATATAGTTTCAGATTGAAATTTATCTAGAAAAATAACAAAATAAGTTAGAAGTTGCATGGTATTAGTGTCCCAGATTGCAGTTATTGGGATAAAGCATGTAAATCCATCTCAATGGTTGTTTAATGTGGCATTATGCATAACGATAATGTTACGTAATGTCATGTAATGTTACTGTGCTGTGTGCAGTTTACTGATGTCACCTCTGCCATGTGGAGACAGGCATGTACGAGGCCTGCTGCAGCTTTAATGGAAAAATCAGCACAGGGACACATGTTTTTCTCATTATGTATGTGGAGCAACAATGGCACCACATCACCTGAACTGGCACCTCAATGATAACTCTTGTGTACGCACAAAGCAAAACCCGAAAGAGGTTTTCGCCACATCCCAGGCAATGGTTGGGATCTATAAAAACCAATTTGATGGGAGAAGGTGTGCACTTGTAGAGAAACTCGCAGATGGTGGGGTTGTGAAGTCAAGTAGCTGTAAAGTGATGCCTCTCACACGTTTAATTTCACTTCATATCACATTATTCATAGATCCTCCGTATCAACAACATTCAAACCAGCAGTGTTATTTGTGCTAGTGAGTCCTAACTACTCCATCAGTACCTTTCAATTGAAAAAGCTATAAGCCAACTCAAATCTCAAATCAAACTGTTAATTTTTAATCAGGTTGTCTCAACATCCCATTCCCCACCCCATGAGCGCAGAGGAGAGGGCCAGGCTGCACGCTACTGACCTGGGCGGTCAGACGGGGAGAGCACCACAGCTGTTGAAGAATTGCACCAGTTTTCAATAAAATCTTAATATATCACCAAATATGGTTTGCTCCGTTAACAGCTGCTGCCGTCATATGTGATTTTTTTTTTTTTATATATATAAGGCCCCTTTTGTTAACTGCCTGTCTATCCTGTCTAAGTGTTGAATTTCCCACCCATTGGTGTCACGGCTGACATCCCCGCCATAGCTGTAGCTGCTGCAGGGAAACCCTGTAAATCTCTCCCCTGGGGGTTCAGCCTATTAGGATAAATAGGCACAGTAAAACACGTGCTTCTGTGCAAGCTTATCCCCTATAGCCCCAGACTGCTTGTGTGCAGCACCGTATTAACTCTGACACCCCTTTATGTGCAAGGCACATTTCGAGCAGTTGTACAGAACTCATCAACAACCACAGACACAAAGACGTGCCTTTCCCAGAGGAAATCTTGCATTAGAGATCTGGTGGAGTTCACAGGAAAAACTGATATCCATAATCTGCGCAGTGATTTAGTGTTGTAGAGGTATTTTCCCTCAGAGAGGAGGTGTCTGTGTTTCAGCAAGCTTTGCGTGGTCTTTGTGCTAGAGTTTGCTTCCTTGTTAATGATGCCTCATTTGCCTTTCATCTGACACAAATGAGGAGCCTATCTCTGGGATTAGCCATGGGAGAGCCAAGGCTTCAGCTGCGGTCTGATATAATAAGGGATATTTTAATGGATCTCAATGTAGTTTAAATATTCTTTTGCACCAGGTGTATCCACGACTTGTATCTCATTCATAAGATATAGACACAGCATGTGTCTTAAATTTCATACTGAAAGGAATTAGTTATGCTTATGCATCAACACTTGTTCTTCATCCTCATAAGTAGTCCACCTTAAAACAGACAGGGTCTAAGCTACTATGGGTGTAGAAGAAGATGACAGTAAACAAGAAAAATTGAACATTTAAATAAACAATACCTAGATTTTGAATAGATCTTTTCTGTTACCTATATAGCCTTTTAAATGTCTATCTTGTTCCTTCCTGTTTTCCTTTATTGTGTATTGTTATAATTTCTTCCATCTCTCAGCTACAGTGCCCACATTCTTCCGAATGTTGATGAAGGACACAATTTCAGGTAAAATTGGTATTTACAATTTGAGTCAAGATCTAGGGGTAAACAGTTTATCCTTTTTAGAATTTACATAATTAACAGTGTTTTAACAAGATGTTGTAGGTTATGTAATATTTATCTTCTTTTTTAAATACTCAGCTTTACCTAATGTCAAATTAGTGAATTTTAATGCAACAGTTGACAGTTGTTTGGTAAATAATTTCTGTGTATGTTGATGTACTAGATACACTAGTTAGTAAATAAATAAATCTTATTGGCAGTTTCATACATAATAATGTGGGCCAGTGGACTGTAAAAAAAATCCATTACGGTTTTACCGGCTCTGGTGTGTGTGTGTCAGTCGTGTTGTTCATGAAAGCATACTCACTGATCTATGGAGATGAACATTCACATGAAACTTGTTTTTGATAAAGATTGCAACACCCCCATCTATTTTGAGTCCTTCAGTCCTATATACATTATGACCATCACTGCTACTGTCCTTGTTCAGAACAGATTTGCTTAGCCGAGTTCAGGATAAAAGAAATTACATCAGCATCACTTTAGTTTGCCCAAATATAACTCATATCTGTTTTGGTGGGGGAAGTACATTCAAATAAATGACACCCAGACAATTTCTTGATTTTAAAATCAACAGGAATGTTATAACTAATATCAGAATCCTCGCCTAGCACATTCCCAGAAATCAGCAGCAATAGAAAAATCAGACACCTCTGCTCTAGTGGTTTACTGAAGGTTTCTTTCATAGTTTTTGCCTTTTTTACAAATTTGCAAAGACTGCTTGTTTAAATGGTGATATTATCTTGTAGAGCCATGACAGTAATCAGAAGGGTCAAGGTCACAGAGTCAGAGGAGAAGAGCAGGGAGAAGGGGGAGGGAATTGATGCCTGGTGCACAGCTAGATGCGCATGATCCCCAGCATGTTGCATGGATTTGAGAACACTGCACAGAAGTCATTAGTTCTGTGAAGGCTTCCACCAGTGGTTCACAAAATTGACAATCTCTGTCTCAAAAAATGATGTTATACATATAGTTCCCTTGAATCATGGTTCTGAAGGAAACATACCGATCGCCATGTGGTGGGGAGCAACTATAACAATAGAATCCAGCACACTGCCATAGTAGTCCATCTGACTTTTTCATCCACTTCAGTTGGACGATGAAGTTGCATCACATCTCATGTAAACAAGAAATCAAACCCAATGAAGCATTGCTGCGGTTAAATGAATTAATATCAGGGTAAGCCGGGGTAAATAAGCACAATTAAACACCAGTGTCAGAGCCGAGAGAGAAGCACTTTCCTTTGTCATGAGAAGTTGGGGCCCATCAAGATCAAGCAGCATGTCGGCATTCCAGCTCTAACAGGTGAACAAGCTCCACAGTCCAAACAGATGGTGCAATGCAGGTCCTTACAGAACTGGCGAGAAAGAAAAGCCAGACTCCGCATATGGTCCAAGTGCACAGTATGATGGACAGGTCCTCTTATTTTAACGGGGATTGTATGATAATGGATGATTTCTGGAGACACAGCTAGGCCCAGCATGTTTCCTGCACCCAGGACTAGCCAATACCAGCGTGTACCATACTGACTATTGCCTTATTTACAGATCAGCACACTGGTTTACACTGAAACTGGTGTAAAATGTTTAAATTATCCAATCATTAAGTCAACGCTAGAGCAGTCACAAAGACTAACAGACATGTAGAGACATGCTGCTATTCTGTCCAAGACAAACAGAGTTTGTTGTCGATTTCCATATAAACAAAAGGTGACATCTCCCATCAGTTTTAGAGTATTTAGCTGGATATAAAGTGTAAATGACAGAGGACAGGGTTTACATAATTACATGTCAATATCTTTGGATTTTGTAAAGTGCGCTACTCAAGAAATGTTTGAAAAAATAATCTGTGATGGCAGCACATCAATTTTTGACAAGTAGCTCTCTGGTAGCTCAGTGGTTGTCAAGTGTAAGCAACAGGGAACATAGCTGTCAGAATCTTCCATTAAACTTTAAAATACTTCTTTTCACAATTTTAGGGAAGATTTCTGGAGTGGGACCTCCAGGATTTGGAGTCTGAAATAGCCTGTCCCGTCATTCTGTGCCACTGACATTACACTAGCTCAAGCAGCTACTGTGCTGTCAGCAATATCAGTCATTAGTCAGACATCTAAAGGATATCTAACATTATCTGAAAATCATTAAATATAATACCACTAATATATTTGAATATTATTGAGTAATGCTATATACCACTTGCATTATAACTGCTGTATCCAATTCTAACAAGTTCCTGTCAAGTTGCTAGACTTTTCTCTCACTGACTGCAGTCAAAACTGACCCATTTGAACAACAGGCAGCTGCATTTTTTATATGATGTCATGTTGAAACAAGATAAATTTTTGATCTTGTTTCATACAGGCTTGTAGTTTAAATTCTAGAAAATAAATTTGATCTAAATTGCAATCAAATTTGTGCAGAAAAAAATCAAATACACATTTTTTCTTTCAACCCTACACAGATCCATACTGATAGGGTTACTTATGTACTGTATATTGAGTTTTGTAGTGAATCTGCAGTCCCCGAGTAACAGCTGCTTTCAGAAGTGTTTTTCACCTCTGACCAAGGAGCAAAAGGCTTAAAGACTTAAATAGAGAGTTGGCTTGTGAGCTCAGTTAACAAAGCTGCTGAAAAGCAAATCATTACAGTGTGAGTTTGAATCAGCTGTGTGCCCTCTTCCTTCACTGCCTTCTAAATTTCTCCTCACACTGAACTGAGTAATGTAACATACTGTAAATGTATATAATCTTTAAATGGCCACTTCTCCCCAATGATATTGATATGTAATCCAATATAAGAATTATAAACAGAAACTGACATGCAATATGATAGTAGTCAGATTTGAAGAGTGACAGAACCATGCAAAAGTAGCTTATATGTTACGCAAGATAGTTTCCATTTCTTTTTCTGTCTATTATGTGAGATAAAGCATTCAATCAGAGCTGCCATTTCTGGAATAAGTGACATACTGTGCTAGTCTTCACATAATGGAAATGCTGTGGGATAAATGTCTTTTAGCCTGATTGTAAGCCTCTTCTTGCTTTCTCAGTGGTTCTATTCTTCTAATTTAATTTATGACGGTAAAGACACAGAATTGAATGCCATTATTATAAGACGTTTGGGACAAAAGCTGCAAACATTAACATTATATTTCAGAGGTACAAATCCCGAAACACATGGCAACAGATTTAAATACAGTTAACCTGATTTCTGGGGGTTTCAGGGGGTCTGGGTGCCCTGGACAGTACACCACTTTCCCTTGGCACAGCAAGGTTTCAAAATGCTTTACAACAAACAAATAAAGCACAACAATAAAGGCAAGGAAAGAGGAGTAATGTAAAATAGTAAAAGATTAAAAACCATAAATAAATCGCAAAGGATAAAATGTAAAAACAAATGGTGGATTAAAAGTAAACATAAAAAAGGAAAAAATATTGAAAAAAAAAAGAAACTTTAAATAAGAATAAGACTTCACAATAGATTTAAAACAAGATACCAATATAGCAGGCTGGAGTTTCTTAGGTCCATCATTCCATAGCCAAGGAGCCCTAACAGATAAGTGTGTGGAACCAGTCCACAGGTTCCAGTCTGAGGATCTCAGGCTGTGCTCTTGTTGGTAAGGGGACAGCAAGAGTGTTTTCTCCTTAAGTTCTTTGAGCATGTAATGCATGATATCTGTGATTCTGAAATCTCTGTCTGGCAGAAAAAACTACTATTGATAAGAACAAATTGTATAATTTTAATTATACATTCTTTTCATATTGTGTATTTTTATTTGATTTTAAATTCAAATTTAACTTATTTTACAGATCCACAACAGTAAATAGCATGCAGTCCAGATTACTGAATATCCTTTGAAACTAAATGATTTCTCATTTAACTATTTTTAGCCACTAAAACTTAAATCATTTATGCCAAACCCACAGCTGATATCAATCCCTGTGTTAATGCAATGCTATACTCTCTTTTCTTATTATTACAGAGGGACAACATGCAGTGTAGAACCACCAGTAATGATCAGAAGGAAGAAATAGGAGAAATAATATTTTGGAGCTTTGGGATCTAACTATATTGTCATAATAATGAACTTGAATAAAAAGCCCCACTGTATCAGAAAACTGCGGAACAAATCAAGATAGACTTTATGATCAGTGTATTAGCAATTGCATCCTGGAAACACGTTTCCTGAAAATAAACCTGTCCAGCTGAAATAAGCTGGTGTTTACTGATAAAAGTGCTTTATGGAACAGCCCTCTGGTCGCAGGTTTATCACTTTGACTTAAAATGTTGACAGGCCAGTTATTTTCCCTTTAAATCGTCCCCCCTAACAATAGACTCAGCTCTGATTATTCCCCTCTAGTCACTCATGAAAATAGCCTGACTTTCTCAAGCATTGTTCTGCCTTGTTAATTGGGATCAGTCACAGCCTGCCATGGTTGTATAGCATCAAAAAACACAAAATAACTCAGCTGTTTTGAGGAAATGAAAAACTGGGTAAACCTAGGAATAAATTCTGATATTTGCACAAACCTCCTCTTCTTTTAAAATTGCTGTAAATGTGGAAGGCTTGAGATGTTTGACTGTGGTTGTTCTTACATAATGACATCTACCTTGTTATTTTTCTTACTTTTTCAGAGTTGCTGATTTCCTCTCACAGTCAGGTATTTTTGTGGCAAGCAGGGCTTTGGAATAAAGGGATGTATTTTAAACTCTAACGATGACACTGCAACTAATGAAGCTTTGGAAAAAGTTCAGTAAGGAGGAGCTCTTCCCTCACTTTCTCCTATGTTTGTCTTTGGGTAAACTTTGGCTATATACTCATGATCTGTGTCTCTCCATCACTGCCACTTTCCCATGCTGTCAAATGCTTCCATTCACAATCCTGAACTCACCATACCTGAGCAATGATATTTTGGTCTCTGTTATTCGAGTCAGTCAGTCACTGGATGCCATTCTTTAAATATCACTGCGTTTCTGTCCATCTGTCTTTCAGACTAACTAACCAACCTTTTCCCTTTCACCACCAAAACCTCCATGATGTCTAATCAAACTTCTCCAAACGTTTCCTTCAGGGGAATCCTATCCCATCTATCATCATATGTGCCTATGCTTCAAAGAATGGATCACTTTGATGAAATCTTATCACCAAAACTCTTAATGTAAACTGGTTACACTCTGTTAAAATGTTCGATGGCTTGGCTCTGATTTTTTTATGTTAGTTTCCAACCACCAAGCAACAGATTGACAGAGGTTCAAATATTTTCATAATGTGCAATGTAACAGGGAAAATGACATTAAAGTAAAAGATGGAACAATGCCAGAGTATTACATAGCAAAAATGTTGTGAAAATAAATGCATTTTGCTTCAGAACTGCTAAGCAAAACAAGAATTTTAGATAAGTGCACAAAGATGTAATTTCTTTTTGAATATGCTACAGTATGAGATGATTTATCCTCAATGACTGTGAAGAAGTCGAAGGAATTGAGTGACTCTCAAATCTGAGTAATAGATAGTATAGTGAAGCATTGATAGATGGGGGGTTTTTCAACCGGGCTCCCCAGGGGAAAGAAAAGGAACACAAAACCAGATAGATTATGGTAAATACAGTTATTTATTGCAGGATTTATTATTTAGTATTACGAATTACAATTATACAGTTTCTTTAAAATAGTTTTACCTATATGGCTCTAAAGAAAAGAAAAGGAAAATAAAATCTTAGCTAACTGACCGTTTAATCACTTAATATCCAAATAAGAACCAATTTAAAGCAATACTCCTGCTTCTAGTGACTCTGTACAAACTGATATTTTCTCAATGTATGTATTTATACAGTATATATGTAGCTACCAAAACTGGACCTGTCCGAGTCCATAGATAGTTTAAATAGTGCCTCAAAAATATTGCAAGTCTAGTCTATATAGAAGTTTAGTAATTATCAAATAGACAGTTTAACGAGAGACACAGAGACGAGCTGCTCACCCTAAAACACGGCTTGGCCACGGATATGTAGTAGCCTAAGCAGTTGAAAAGTGATGGAATTTTTTGTGGAGATTAAACTGATTTTTGGTCAAATCATCTGTGAAGAAAGTGCCGATGAGTCCAAACTCTGTCTTGCTGAAAATACTAATTAAAGCTTGGTCAAGGAGAATGGAGAAGTTGTCAGTACAAGTTGATGGGCATGAATTCATCTCTGTTCTCAAGTTCAGTCCCCAGTGGTCAGGTTTAAAACCCCTTCAGTATTTGAAGCTAGGCTATTGGTGGCCTTGGGTATAAGGTCAACAACTCTAGTCTGGAGTCACTGTTATCTGGTTATGTCCATGGATCCTAGGGAGGCAAAAGCAGCCATCTCCTTTGACCTTCGTTACTACAGCAACGCTGCATCACTTTTATCAGAACAGCTCTGCTTTCCCCAAATAACTCCAGACAGCTGTCCATTGTCTCAAGGAGAGAGGACAGTCTGCCTTTCAGAAAGCTTTACTGCTGTTTCATCTGAGACCTCAAGGCTCGTGCTTAACCTGTGAAACCCAATAGAAAATTCCCTAACAAACCTGACCTCATTTGGTTGGAGAGCTGGACTGGGCACCCTTCCAACAGAAGTCCTCATGATGGCAGCCAGGAAACAGGCTGGGCAACATTTCATCATCGGGACCAATCAGTAGGGACCATGCATTCTACACTACATACATTAGCAATGGCCAAAAGTTAGTCACATGGAACAGAGGGCAGGCACTGGCCAAGGCCGTAACAGGGCTGTAAAGCTTGATACCTAAAATGTTGTAAGCCTTGTTCTGAGTGTCAATAATAGCAACAATCAGATGAATACAAGAAACAGCATTGTCTCACATTATGTTTGCATATGCACAGCAGTCTTCTGGTTAGTTCAGAGAATTCACATACTAAACTTTTTTGTTTGTCATTTTAATATGCACATTATTGTGTAGTTGCAGCTTATAATAATAAAAAGTTTTATAACAGTGTTCGTTATTTTAGCCCTAGCATTACTCGGTATCTGATCAAAACAAAATTTTGTAATATTACCCATCCATGGTGGACCCGACAGGCTACTTGATCAATAGTCAAGCTTGTTAGTGTCTCAGTTCAGATCTGTTTTTTTATCTGTTTCTTTGTTTTTTCTGGAGATGCTGCTATAGTTACATGTCTGAATCAAGAAATGGGAATACTTAAACCATGAACCATTAGTTACTTTATGAAGGCAGATGCAGTGAAGGAAAAAAAAAAATCACACACCAAAGAGGACTGCCCAACTAATGTGGTTCTGGCTGGCGGTCCCCTCCCTCACATTCGTCAGCTAGTTTTATGTATATATTTACATAAAACTCTCTCTCTTCCCTTTCTCTCTTTATATATATATATATATATATATATATATATATATATATATATAAAGAGAGAAAGGGAAGAGAGAGAGTTATAAAAAATGTAAAAAGCAAAAAAGGTGGGCCAGAAAATCTCAGGGAAAAAAGAATTAAAATCCAGAGAAACAGAAGCATCCAAATGCTGTACAATAACTAGTTAATGAATTCGGCACTGCAGTTGGCAACAGCATCACTGCAGACAGCCAGGGAGGAGGATCAGAGCAGGAGAGTGGATTCAGGACCACAGCTCCCACTGGGCCCAGTGAAAACATCAAGTCAGGCTTTGAGGCTGAGGCAGTAGGCAGAAGACAACAGGAATAAGCTAGTTTACGTTTACTGTAGTGTGATAATGTTATTTAGCTCTGTTTTCTGCTCCAGTTTCATCACAAATTATAATATGCTTACTGACCAAAGAACTGCCAAGTATTTTTTTTTGTGTGACAAGCTCAGACCTTACAGTTCTTCATTTTAGAGTTATTCAGAAAAATAATATGCTGGTGTATGTATTGTTGTACTGTTAAATTTGATTTATGATCTTACATTAATACTTGTTGACTGCTGTTTTAGTCTAAAGAGCCAAATTCAGTCACTATTTAATATTTGTTCTGTTTTCTGAAAACAGAAAGAAACACATGTAAATGATAACAGCTTTATTGTATTAAACTACTGTATATGTTAGCACAGAGAGTAGGAGAGAAGCAAACAGATTAAGAGAAGTCAGGTCATATATTAAGTTTTAACCTAGTTTTATCACTACTTCATTTCCATAAAGTGTGACTGGGGGGAGTGTTACCTGTTTCTCTTCATTTAATTTTTTAAACATATTAGTGGTTCTAAGTTATTTTTCAGTTGTTTGCAACTTATTGGTTACTGATATGTCCTAGGTTTGGGCTTTAAAAGCTTAAAAGGCCTGCTATTAGAAATTCCTTTTTACTTTCATTTGACCTTTTTCTCATTACATGCAGGGTATTGTTTCTTCTCCCAAATGAACAAACATGTGGAAACAATAATTCTTCAGCTCGCTGCAGAAAGATGGACTGTCAACCATCAACACCAGTCCATCAGGTGATTTGACTTCCTTCAGAGAAACACTGAAGCCATCCAGTTATACCCGTAATGAAATCCATTTAGGGATTAAGATAGAAGGAGCAGGTGGCTGCCACCACACCCAGCTGAAAACAACATCCTTGATGTTAATGAGCCAGAGAAGGAGGCTTTTTGTGAGTTTCTCGTATTTATTAAGCTGTCATATGAGGTCTGTGAATTGCTCCATGACATAATATTGTGCAGTATAGTCTTTTGTCTACAAGTAATGGAACTGAAAGCCAGAATTTTAAGCACAGTATCCCAAAACTGCATATACCCTAAACATGGCAAAGGGACAGTAGCCCTGAGAGCTCAAGGCACTGTAACATAGGGAAAGGCATGCAGAGACTAATACTTTTGTGTCTCATCCATTTCTAGTGTTGCCCAGAAACATTTTCATTTTCATAATTTGTGCTACTTGCAGCGTTTCTGTAGCCTGATCATTTTTGTTCTATTTACAGCTCATTTCTGTGTTTAGTTGTGTTTCTATATATGGTTGCGTTCTGTGTTGTTGTGTTGTCTTTATTTGGTTTTGTTGTCTCTCTTTGCAGTTTTTTTTTTATAATCAATGCACGTGTCTGGTCAAATTGGTGAAGACGTTTTCTTAGTTTGTTTGTGTTTTGTCTATTTGCATTCCATCTTAAGCTACAGTGTGTTGAGCCATCAGGCCACCATACAAAATACATTAAAATGTGCATTTACAGCCTGCATGACATTCTATTTAAAGCCAAAGCGAAGCTCCCACGTACCCTTCACCTTGTCAGCACCTCCACCACGGCATGCTTATCAACACTGCAGAGCCCTGAGTCACCCAGGTGTGACCAGCTGCAACCGTGACGGACTGCTGGGCCAGGGGAGAGATGTGGAGCAAAATGACCCCCGAGTGGATAATCATTGATGTGTGAATGCTGGACGAGCCACACCAGCTGTAACTGTGGTCCCCTAAGAGAGCGAGTGGCCATCTCATTCAGGGCTTTGACCTTAGCATGGTCAGTGTCAGTGCCTAGTTTTTCAAGCTCTGTGGAATGCACACTGACAAATGTTTAAAGATAAAGTATACAAACACACACATAAAAAGACACACACACACACACACACACACAAACAGACACACACACACACACAACAAAACATACACACGCACATATACACACACACATAGACTAAACACAGGTACCAACAGGTTTGTATTGCTGTATTTCAGAGAGCACTCAGTGGCATCATTACCTTCTGCAATACAGAAGTGTATGTGTTACCAAAATCCTCTGTTAGCAACTTACACTATCTTAAAAGCGCCGACTTCAAGCAGTGCCAATGCTTGATAGAGAATGTAAATTAAGCTACAAGATTTGCATTTAATTGTTTGATGATTCCATATTTGATATACAATTTAATATGATACATAGAACATAATGTTTTGGCACATTATATTCTTAAATCTGGTGTGTTTTTACCTCAGTAAATAACTTTGTAGTGTATTCTTGGTGGCAGACTATTTTTGCTATTCTCATTCCCTTCCCACATATTTACATACAGATGGGTGATAAATTAAGCATTATAAATTAACTTAAGTTTTTGGACTACTCGGGGGCTGTGGATCAAGCTATTAAAAAAAAGATAATAATTAAAAACGATGACTATTTTATCTGTATGAAGCTGATTTGGCAAACAAGATAGCAAACAACTGCTAATTTTAACATTCAACAGAGAAAGAGCAATATTTAAAGCATTTATTTGTGGCCTAGTTTTAGGCAACCTCGTAAATAACTCCAGTATCCACTCTCCTTATAGCTCCAGCTCCAGGACATTTTCCGAAGTAAGTACTGCCTCTCTAGAAATTATCTGCTCCACATATGTTCTCTGTCTGTCATTCTGTGCTTGGGACTTAGAGATGAGATGCCTTGCATTGATTTTTCATTAAATTTCTCAATTATTTCTGTTTATGATGTTAATTGTCTTTGACTACCTGATTTATAAGAACTAGGTTTAAATTATAATGGTTAGCCTTTTATTTTAAAATATTTTGTACAATAAAAACCTAATAAAATTACCGCCACTACAGAAGTACAACAAGACAAGGGAATTACATGTGTAATCTTAAGCAATAGATAGCTCTCATCCAAAGCTGAATTAGTAAATGATCTGATATCAGATAATTATATTAATCTATTTTTATCTTCCTGAAAAATGACACCACTCCCCTCAGATATATTAATACTCACATTCCCAGAGGCACCAGCCAAGGGGGTAGAGCTGCAGCCATTTTCAACTCAAGTATGATCATCAACCTTAAACCTAAACTCAATCATACCTCATACAAACCCTGATTCTTAGTCTAAAACATCCAACCTGGAAAAAAATTCTATTTTCTATTTGTTATACTGTACTGGGCTCCTGGACCATACTCTGAATTTTTATCCAGATTCTCAGAGTTTTTATCAACCTTAGTCCTTAGTACAGATAAAGTAATTATAGTAGGTGATTATGATAATAATGTTATTATTGATAAAGAATGAAAATGCCTTTACTAGATGTCTATCTGATAGTTTGTAGCTAAATTTTAGAAAGTGATCAGCACTTAATTCACTGCCATATCACAATATAACAGAGAACTTGTATGCTAATGTTAGTCCCCCTTCAGGCTAAATGAAAATGACACTCGATGCTATTGCCCTTATAAAAGAGAATATGATAAACACAAAGGAGGTTAGCTCCATGGTTTAACTCTGAAACCCGTATTTTAAACAAAAAACACAAAAACTTCAAGAGTTTTGCATTTTACTAAACTGTTACAATCCTGCTTAGCCTGGCATGATAAAACATATAGGAAGGTCCTCAGCGATGTCAGAGAAGCTTTAATAGACAAAAATAAAAAAAAACCTTAGGTTTCTTTTCAACACTGCAGCCAGGCTGACCGAGAGTCAGAGCTCGATTGACCCTTGTATTCCTGTAGCTCTCAGTAGTAACGATTTCATGAGCTTCTTTAATGATAAAATTCTAAATATTAGAGACAGATTTCACCTCCTCCTGCCCTCAACTGGCACTAATTTATCCTCAATCACAGAAACATCAGAAATAGTCGTAAAACCTGATATATACCAAGACATCTTCTCTCCTATCGACCTTCACCAACTAACTTCAGTGGTCTCTTCATTTAAACCGTCAACCTGTCTCTCAGACTCCATCCTATGTAGGCGGCTTAAGGAAGTTTTACCCTTAGCACATCTCTATTAGATATAATCAAGCTGTCTTTATTGAAAGGCTATGAACCGCAGTCGTTTCAAATACCTGTAACTAAACCTCTTCTTAAAAAGCCTACCATCAATCCAGATGTTTTAGCCAACTACAGACCCATATCCAACCTTCTCTTTCTCTCTAAGATCCTTGAGAAAGCTGTCGCTTTGAGGATTTTCAGTCAGGATTTAGAGGCATCATAGCACTGAGACAGAACTGGTGAAGGTTATGATGTTATGATCCTCTAATTGCATTGGACAAAGGATTTACTCAGAAGTTAGTCACGAAGTTCCACGAGGTTCTTTGCTTGGAACAGTTCTATTCACCTCAAATATGCTTCCATTATGCAACATTACTGGGAATTACTCAATAATCTTCTATTGTTATGCAGAAGATACCCAATTTTACTTGTCAATGTAGCCCGATGAAACCAATCATTTAGCTATACCTCCTACTATACAAAGATGCCTTAAGGATATAAATTTCTGGATGACCAGCAACTTTCTGTTGTTTAACATAGACAAAACTGAGTTATTGTACTTGGCCCCCAACCCCTCAGAAACACAATATCTAATGTTATAATTAATCTAGATGGCACTGCCTTGGCCTCCAGCCCCATTGTTAGGAATCCTTGAGTTCCCCCTGATCAGGACATGTCCTTTAACTCCCACATAAAACAAACTTCAAGGACTGCCTTTTCTCACCTTCGTAATATTGCATAATCAGGCACATCATTTCTCAAAATGACGCAGAAAACTAGTACATGCTTTTGTTATTTCTGGGCTGGATAGTTGCAACCCATTATTATCAGGGTGTCTCAATAAAACTTAAAATAATCTCCAGCTGATTCAGAATGCTACTGTGCAAATATCGACAGGAACTGGGAAAAAAATCATTTTTCCTTAGGCTTCACTGCCCAGTGGTTCCTGGAGTCTCAACAAGCAGAATGGGAGGCAGAGCTTTCAGTTATCAGGCTTCTCTGCTGTGGAACTATCTTCCAGTTTGGGTCAAGGAGTCAGACACCATCTCCATGTTTAAGAGTCGGCTTAGAACCTTCCTCTTTGATAAAGCTTATACTCAGGACTGGCTCAGGCTCAGCTTGAACCATCCTCTAGTTATGCTGCTATAGACCTAGACTGCTGAGGGATATCCTTAGATGCACCAAGCTCCTTCTCTTCCTCTCCATCTGTACACATTCATATCCCATCAATGCCCGTTACTTGTTTTCTTCTCTCTCCCATAGTCTTGTGCTTCCTCATCTCTCTCCTCTCTCTCCTCTTCCTCCTGTTGCTTTCTGCAGGTTTTATTTCTGATGCTCCTGAGTCTGGATCATGGTTGTAGACCATCTACTGCCCCATGAGCCTGATCAGCACCCACTGCTTTAGTTATTATGATTATCATTATTATTACATGTTGTGTTTTTCATATTATCATTAACCTAATTATTATAAATATTAGTTTTATTATTAGTCTCATTATTATTATACATTTTATGTGGTACCTGTATTGTTCTATGTATTGTACTATGTCTCCCCGCCCCTTTTGTGCCAATCATCTTTTCACATATTCATTTGTACTTATAAATCTGTAGATAACCTGCAGATTTAGGATTACTGAAAGGTTTATTTTCATACATTCGATATTGCTAATCCCTTATGATGGCTTTACACGCTGTACATTAAAGTTATAGCATGTGCCCCGATAAAGTAAGCAGAAAGCCACATGCATGAACTTTTTGTCATTATCATCTTACATGATTGGAAAATAACTTTGCATTCCTGACCCAGTCCTTTCCCATTAACTGACACCAACCCAAGAGTGCTACCCTTTTGAAAACAGATAGAATACTTTTACAGCATTTCATCAGTTTTCATTCCTCTTGAGAATATATTATCTTCTGTCCTCTGTAAAAAAAATGCACACATACATAAAGACATATTGTTAAATAGCACAACAATATGCTTTTACCAAGGTCCTTGCAATTTCAGCTATTTCTAACAAGTATTGTCCGTATGAACAGGCTATCAGAAAAATCATGAAAAGTTCATTCTTTCTCCAAGAAAGAAAAAGGACTGAAAACTTTATGCTTGAACAAAATTCCATAGTTAAATTCAACGGATAAATCCTAGTAGGTAGAGGTTGTGGGTTGTTGTCTTTCTTTCAAATGATTGCTTAAAGATGCCAGTGAAGAGACCTGAATTTACAGCTCCTCTTCCTCTAAGACTTGAACAGTCTTTCATGCCAAGTTTGGCTGCTCCTGCACTGCTATGGATCACAGTTCCCTCTCGCAGCATAAGGAACAGGATCGAAGCAGAAGCTCCAGGGAGAGACTCTTGAGAACGGTGTGGACTAAGTGAAAATGCTGTAGCACTTGGACTGAAACTTTAAGTGCACGTCACACTCCTAAAAAAGTAACATGGAAAGGGTGCAGGCCAGGTCAGTGCCTTTAGCTGTAGAGCAAACACTTCTCCTGGCAGTTTAGAAAAGCAAATCTCAGTGCGGCTTGCTAGTTGCTAAATGATGTAACAACACAGCTTTAGGGAGACAAAACAATTCTGGCTAATGCATTTTAATTCTGTGGCCCTCATTTAGCACATTCCCTACATTTGTAAAACAGAACGTAGCCTACAATGATGACTCAAGGATAGCCTTCCCTCTCTCTTTGAATCATTCCTCCTTTGGAGTTAGGATGTCAGGGATCTTCTTATTGCCATTTGGAAGTTATTGATACTATTTAACTCTAAAATAAAAGAAAGCTAAAGATTTACCCTGTGCTGATGGCACATTTTCAAGGTCTATGATTTTGAAGTGACAAAATTGAACTAAACCAAACAGACTGAAAATAAAAGCTTCATTTTCAAAAGGTATATATATGGAGATTTGTGCCAAATGGGATTGAATTTCAAATGCACACATTTTCATTCATGATTCAATTCAAAGATGCTAGAAAGTGTAGTGGCACTATTGCTACAGTTTATTTCCTAGTTGTGGGTACATCCTCGTTATTGATCCAAACTGATTATTGCTGAAATTAAGGCGCAATATTCAACACAGTTATATTCACAATACTATCAAAGTGATATTTATCATTTGAAAGGGGTCATTTGTAGTGACCAGCCCACAGAGAATAATCACCTATTCTGCTGTTCCTTTCAGCTTGACAATTTTTTTAGCCTTTATTTCATCAGACTTCATTCATCAATATCATCCAATGTTTTTTGGATTATAGTTATGGTTAGTTCATGTTCAATTCTTTTATCAATGTTAAAACATTTTTATAAATCTGTAGGTAGAGCTAAGGGACACTCCAGTAATGCTAATCACAATAGCTCCCTCACAGACAACAGAGTTTGATGAATCATGAAAAAGACAAAAATTGACAGTTCACTTAATATTAGTTTTATCTCACTCCAACATGAATAATGCATGCAATATTTGTCAAACAGCATCCAAAAGATGCTTATAGGAGCAGAGAAAAAAAAATGTTTCCGGAAACACTGAAATTCCTGTCAGTGAATGCAGCGTGTACAATTTTCAGTACACAGTCATATCTGTGGGCCACAAGTGGTAGAACAAAGGTGTGCTTCTGTGTGTGAAATCAGTTTATAAGGCTGTTACATTTGGTCACATTTCCATGCTGTGCACAGTACTGCCATTACTTTAAATAATGTGTGTATTCATTCTGCTTACATAATGCATAAAGTGAGAACTGCTTGTAGCAACCTTTAGTGACATCACAGAGCTGATTTGGATTATTTAGATACTGGGTTCAAAGATTTGCTTTAAAAGTCTTAAGATCTTTGATAGTGTTCAGGAAAATCCAAATGATCTGACTGGATCCCCTTGAAATGTCTATTCAACAGCTCATAATATGTAGAAAATGCACGGAGGGTCAGGTTGAGTACCGTTAAATCCAGCATGGAGCCATTTTGAATATGTAATTAGTCAAGAATAGGACAAAGTTAGAAATTGTGGAAACATTACAGAAAACTTTTACTGTAGTACGACTGTGGTGTTTATTATAGGAAGCACTTTATACATTCTATAAGGAACGTAAGCTCCCCTTAGGGTCAAATGAGAAAAAAAAAAGCTGTGCGTGAATCTATACACAGTTTACAAATCCCTGTCCATAGATTAGCAATCCATGCACACCATATATAAAACATACTCTCATAATGCATGCCAAGGGATTTGAAATTTGTGCACAATTTTGATTGCAAATATATTGGCACAGATCTTGAATCTGTGATTACAAATCCAAGTGCACGGATTTCCCAAACTGAGAGTACAGATTTACACATAGCTCTTTTCTGTCTTTTCTTTAGTGTGAGGGTGGGGCCGTGGATAACATTATTGTCTGATTTGCTGAGTGAGTATCGTGATGCCATTAGCTGGAAGGAACACCAGGCTGCAGCATACAGAAAATTAAGTCAACACTTGACATTAGTATGTTTGAAACTGCCAGTCAGATTTGTTTAGGCCTACTTATTAACAGAAGGTGCTGGAATGCCGTTCAAAATCATTCCAGCCGACCTTAACCCCTGAACATTTATAAACATCCTGCTAATCCTCATGAAAGCGCATGAGACTGCAGGGCTGTGTGCAAACACAGAAATCACACAGAGAAATTGAAAATAAAAGTTGAGAGAGAAGTCAAATTGCCTAATCAAAGATCACTGGACTCTAAATCTAAAACTTCGGTTATTTTAAAGTGGACATACTTCTGCAGGAAGTGAACAGCAAACAGAAGAAGATGAGAGGGAAGGAAAGCTGGATTTTCAGAATTAATACACATTTTAAAGCTGTAGCTGTAAAACCATGGAACATGTGACTAAATGTCACATTGTGACATTGTGACTAAAAGCAGGTGATTATTTCTGAGAATAAATGTTCTCTTCTTAAACATGTTCATAAAATTGTTACTTAAGTGCTCTGATTGTCTTCAAAATTGCAAAATTTGCTTTTGCAGTATAGACTCAATATTGCATGATTGAAATCCCCAAAATAAAAAGGTTATTACTATGGTTTTATTTTCATAATTTATTTACACAACCAGCCACTAAGGCAAAAACCTGGCCTCTCCTGGCCTGTGCAAGACACAGCAAGCCATGCTTATCCTAAAAATCTAAAATGATGAAAAGATGCCCAATGATTATAATTTGGCTGAGGTAGCTTATAGGCTCTCTGGGGTTTTGGCAAGAATAAAACATTTCACAACTTTTCTCTTTATACACATCTTTTCCTCCTTGTAAAGCAGCTTGTCCCCTTCTGGGTACAAACAAATCCATTGTCCTTTTAAGATGCCAATGGTGCACTCAATAGTGGGGCGATTACATGTGTGCTGCTGACTGAAGGACAGCTCCGCGTGAGTCTGAAGGTTGGTGGGTGGTGTAATTAAACAGGGGGCCAGAGCATATCCTCCTAACCGCTGTTGCTCAAAGGAGCCATGCATCTTGAGCGGCTCCTTGTTTGAAAACTGTAGTAGGAGTCATTTCGCATGCACCTCCTGGAAAACCAGGGTTTCACATCAATAAGGTGGTTCTGGTTGTTGCAAAAGAGTTGTGATTCAAGAGGATGCCTTAATTACCACGTGCATGCAGTCGATGGTGTTGGGTAGAGCAGCAATAGAATGGAATCCTCTCTTGACTGGGAACTGATCTTCTGCTGTATAGGGGAATTTTATAAAATGTGTGGTCAGATTTATTTCATCCAAGACTCACAGGAGAGCACAGCTGATGGATGTGATATGCCCCCCTGTCTCCTAGCCCCCTCTTAAATGTCCCAGTGGCTTAAAAGCCCAAGGTGCAGAGTACCTGGTGATACAGGGTCACACTGTCTGGTATGGTTCAGCATGGCTGGCTCTGAACTATTGCAAAGCTACGTGAGGGCAGCTCTTGGAAGCCAGAAACATCTCAATAGCTACTCATCACTATCTGTAAATCGATGCACATGGTCCTGAAGATGCATTCACTCCTCAGGGCACAACCTGCAACATCTTGAAGCAGCACTAAATAATTCATTGTGTAAGTAGGCCCAGGGTGCAGAAACAGGCCTTATGTGGGCCTCTAAATAGCGTGATCAATCAGTGATTGTCAGATGGCATCGTTCCCCATTATCATAATTGATGTGAAATGAAATGTTAAATGTTTATATGTTCAAATGTTTAAATCCTTTAGTATGATGTAACTGTAGAATTGAAGAAAATTCAGTAACCAATTATGTATATATATATATCAGTACTCAAATGTGCATAACTGTGCTCTAGAGTGTGCATAGATTCCGTTTCTACCTAAGAATAATTCTCAAATAAGAAAACCATGGTGAATGTCAGAATCTGTTAAAACAGTGGAAGTGGGAGTGCTGGTGAATGAGGCCCATTATTTTTGTATTCCAGCCTGCAAATTCTACCCTCATCAACCGGGATTCCAGATGCAAGAGGCAGCTATTATCAGTGAAAAAGCTCTGAAGAGGCAAAATTAAACTCTAAGATCCTTCTTACGTTTAGGGTTTGGATTAAGCTGGTCACAATAATTGTAAGTCAATGCAATCTCTAAAGAGGGATAGCTGTGCAAACTTGTCTGTGTGTGTGTATGTGTGTGTTTGTGTGTGTGTTTATGTGTGTGTGTGTGTGTGTGTGTGTGTGTGTGTGTGTGTGTGTGTGTGTGTGTGTGTGTGTGCGTGTTTTTATCCTCATGTGGACCAAAGACTGGTCGTAATGAGGCACACTGTCATTTCTGATTATCCTGGTTAAGGTTAAGGGAAGGTGTGAATTGATTATAGTTAAGGTCAGGGTTAAAAGGTTTTTAAAAGACTTTAATATTGTGGTATATTTGTGTTGAGTTGCATTTTCCCAAAACTTAAATTTCTTAATTTATATATTCCATATGAGCAGGACATATTGATTTTAATTTTAAGTAGGATAATCGCCTCTACTGTCGCTATATTCTTCCAAAGACAACTCAGTAATCTAGTTTCTAATCTTCTCAAGCAGCGAAAGTGAACATTTTTTTCCCAGAATCCTCTGAACTGAACTTGGTGTGCATGCTGTGCTGGCTGCTTTAGTTTAGTCATTCACATGTTCAATGTCAGGCTGCCTGAGCCAAAAGAGGATAGAAAAGCATTCGCAGAGGGATTCTCCCACAGTAGATCCAAGAGGGGAGTTAAGATCCACATTTCCAAATGCCAAGATGTGATTATTTTTATTGCAAATGTCAGAATGAAAAAGTAGGCTGCAATTTTGTACAGTTTGATGCATTAGGTTTTCAAAATAGTTTTTTTTTCCACACTGAAGTTGATAAATATTTAATGTCAGCATAATTATGAATGTGTATGCTAAGGAGTTATCTTTTCAAGCATGAATCAAAGAACATATATTAGTCAGCTTGTTTTATAACAGATAATTGGCACTTGATTTTAATTCGGTCCGTAATGGTCATTAATATAAACTTCTAAACTTCAGTTTAGTATGGAAACATTGCAGCAAAAGAAATTTGATCTTTAATTTCTTTCATTTTCCCTGTGTAAAGATATGTGTGATCTGCCTCAGACAGTCTGATTAAAAACTAAAAGAAGTGGATTAAGAACTAAGCAAACTTCTGAAAAACAGACCTGTTTACTTTATTTTCATCCTCAACTATATCATAGTAAAACTTGATTTTCTCTGAGTTGTAACAGTTTCGACACGATACCTACATTTATTCAGGGTTTTAATACCCAGCGTGGACTGAACAATGACGAAATGATGATTCTTCTATTTTTATTGCGATTTTTGAATCACTGATATAGTTCCTCTTTATTGTTGCTTGTCACTATAGATAATACAGAAAATAATAACCAGAAACACCCTGTAGGGGTAGTGTGGAGATTATATATTATGCCTAAACAAGAAATCTCGCATTTAAAAGAGAATTCTAAGAATTTAATTTTATATGTCATGTAAATACTTTTTAGCATGTGAAAGCAATTTTCTTATCTTGCTTTGGAGGAGATTTATCAGGTCTCTTTTTTCCGTTTTATCATATCTGAGCCACAGAAATTAGTAAAGGCATTCTCTGCAAAAGTATGTTGTAGTTTTTAATGTTGAAGGCTCTGGCTTGGAGTCAGATGAGGCCATTTCTGCCTAAGATGTTGGGTGAGGATTAAGAATCTTACTGGGGACTGGGGCGACAGCCACTCAGGGCTGGACTGACTTCTCTGGGGGCCTAAGCAAAATTCTGCTAAGGGGCCCTCCTGCCTGACCTGTAAGCCATGTAAACCAATTGCCGTTGCCAGACAGTCATACCTGACACATGAGTGCTCCCAGTGCAATGCTCCCTAATTAAACAGTCTGCTTCATCTGTCAGTCTAAAAATAAGTAGACCTATATCTGAGAGAATAAGGTATAAATTAATAATATTTATTGAATAGAATACACACTGAGAGACAGACATGCTGAATTTCAGGCACAATGGTGTAACCAGTCAAAGTCTTCAAATCACACTTGACTGATCTTTGGGGGCAAGTATAAAAAAATGGTTGCACTCTTGAGCCCTGAATAAAATTTTGTGCAATTCAATGTTCAGTAAAGTCCTCCATGAAACTACAAACGTCCACTTATTTGAAAAGGCCACAATTTTCATTCAAGTGAATGGGCATCATTTTGGAGACCAGCATCCATTTCTTAGAATCATCCATGGTGTCTGTGTAGCTGTACTAAGATCCATACTTAGCATTTTAAAGAGTTTGGACAGTGGTCTGCTTTAATTTATGCCTCTAATGTTATCATGTCTGGCTAGCTAGCTACCCACATTGGTAACTTATCGTTACTTCAAAATCAATGGAATTTCATATTACATTATTTTGTGGAGTTACAGGTTACATTTTTTAAAAAGTCCTGTTCAAAATTTGCGTATCCATTGCGTAGAAGTATTACAACACCTGGGCTATCTAGCTCTACATCGCAATAAAAGAACAATGGCTTCTATGTTCTCTGCATGGATCAAGGTGAAAATACTGACTTTAAAGACTGACATAAAGAGCTTTAGACTCAGCCCCAAAATGCATATTTAAAACCCCTTCAAATGGTTGCTGATTTGACACAAGTCAAGCTGAAACATGGAAAAGTCAGTATATTTAAACCTTAAATTAAGCAGCTCCATGGCATTAACATTAGCATAATTAGTTAGCTACCAAAAGTTGATAGTATCTAATAGCGACTCAGGAGAACTGGCAGTTCCCAGCTAGAAATGATAAGTTTGACGAAATGACTAAGAACTCAAAATGATAAATCT